>LR738715.1:314208969-314308137 GCA_902687465.1 Secale cereale | reverse complement strand
CCCCCCCCCCCCCAAGCTCACCGCGAAGGAGCTGAGGGAGTATTACTACCTCTTGTCGTCGACGGAGACGCGGGCGCATCCGCGCACGAAGGTACTTCCAGCCGTCGCTTCAGGAATGGCTCCAAATGGATATCCCTTCTTCGCTTTGTTCTTCTACTTCGGGCTCTGCCCGCCTTTCTCTGAGTTTTTCTGCGATCTCTTGAACACCTACGGGTTCCGCCTCCTTGACTTCACCCCCAATGTTGGTCTGACCATGGCAGTTTTCGCACATCTCTGCGAAAACTTTGTCGGAGTCTATCCAAACGTAGCCCTCTTTCGCCACTTCTTTATGCCCCTAGTTGAGAGAGGAGAGCCTTTATCCGGCGGAATCGCCTGGATCTCGAGAGCCGGCAAGAAGGAAGCTTATCTGGAGGGAGAGTTCCGCGGCAAGTGGGAGGAATGGAGAGCAGACTGGTGCTGGATTGTCGAGGAGAACCCGCAGCCGTTTACCGCCCGGCGCCAAACCGCAGTAGTGCACGGCAGCGATTGGAGCAACATGGACCCGGAAGACGATAGGCTGAAGATTGCCGTCACCCGGATCCAACACCTTAGGCTTGCCGGGCTAACTGTAGGTGTGGTTGGCGCAGATTTTCTTCGCCGCCGCATAGCCCCCCTGCAGGAGAGGAGGAGACTTGCCTGGGACTTCAAGAATGCAGCGGACATCATGAGGCTGCGCCCGGGCCTCAACTTCGACTTCACTGTTTTAGAAATTAACGCGATGCTCCAGGAGCTGTTCAAGTATGACCCTCAACATCCCGAAGTGTTCAGGTTGCCGAAGGATGTCGTTCCGCTGTGCAACAACTCCTCGCTCGACCGCATCCGTGCAATGATGCCGCTGTGCGACTCGCATGGAATTGTCCCAACTTGGCAAGAGCCTGCAGACGACGTCGTGCAGGAGTTCTTTGACGGCTTGGTAGAAGTGCCGGTCCTCTCCGACGAAAAGAAAAGCCTCACTCGCGCCACCACCGATGCGGAGATGAAACGCATCGCCACTAGGTTGGAAGAGGCGGCGGCAGCCGCAGCCGCGGGCGAGTTTGGATTCATCGTGGAGGAGGCAGAGGCAGCAGAGGCGGCAAGCCGTGCCGAGCGAGAGGAGCTTGACGGTGAGGAAGAGCTTGCCGGGCATGATGTCGAGTCGAGCGAGCCCGCCGAGGATTCGAGCGGCTCGTTGGAGATCGACTCCTCTTCCTCCTCATCTTTAGACAGCTCGCCGCAAGCACAGCCCCTAGCTCCACCAAGAAGGCGTCTCCGCAAGGCCGGGGACGTAGCGGAGTGGCGGGCGAGTCGACAGTCGCCGCGCCGCGTGACACGCTCCACCGCGGCAAGCACTGTTGCCGCGGGAGCACCTCATGCTGCTGCGGCAACTGGAGCGGGGTCCTCCCAGACCACCGCTTCTGCTCCTGCCACTTCTCACGCCGCGGCGGCAGCCGGAGCGGGGTCGTCTGTGACGCCCGAGACCGACGTTCCAGAAGGTTCCAGAAGATTCCAGATGTTCCGGGTTGCCCGTGTGTTTATTTTGAGCTTGTGTTATTTATTTTTTTCGCATTGCATCATGTCAGCATGCCATCATGTCATATTTTATTTTGCATCTCAACTTAAATAATCCGTGTGGGCCTTCGGTCCATTTAATTCGAGGGAAGAATGTCTTCTCTTTAAAACATATCATCCCAATATATTAGGGAGCTATATTAATAAATATTCCATTTGTTGGAATTCACCGTAACACACTTGCAATATTTTTCCCCATGTCTTTCTCACTTCGAGTTTCCTTCAAAAACCCTTACCTGTAATTCTTTTCCGTTGTTTCGAGGTTCTTCCAAAAAAAACCTCCTCCTATTTTATTTAAATCCCTGACATTTTTGTGAGTCCAGGGATTTTTACCCCTTGCCCTAAGTCTTTTCCTAACTCCTCTTTTCTTCTATTCCTCTTTTGTTTTTCTGTTTTTTTGGAAAAACAACAGCAGTTTTAACATAAAGAGAGGCAGCCCAGCTAGCCGTTTGGCCCATCAGCCCCTCTCCTTCCTTGGCCCGACCCGCCGGCCTTAGGCCCATCTAACCCGACCGCAGCTCCCCACCAAACCCTAGGTCGCTCGTCCCTCTCCCCGTTTCCTCAGCCGCCGTCGCTCCTTTCTCTCGCTCTGCCTCGATCCCACTTCTCCCCTCGGACGCCGATTCCCCCTCGCCCGAACCCATCGATTCGCTCACCCCCGTGCCCGTTTTCCTTCGCACGCCTCGGCCCCGTGCCCTTCCTCCATCGCCACCGAGCCCGCACCCCTCCATCTCCAAGGCCCGACATCCTCCCTTTCCCTTCTCCCGCAGCACCCCGTCGCCGGCCCAGCGAGGCCTCGTCCTCCGGCTTCCCTTCCCGCGAGCTGGCCAGGGGGCCCTCCCCCTCGGCGCCCTTCCCTTCCGCGAGCAGGTCCTCGCCTCCTGCCTCGACCAGGCCGGCCCTCAGCGCCTTCCCTCCTCGCGTCCTCACAGCTGCCGCCATGGAGCCCCGCGGCCGATCGACGCCCCAGCAGTGGCGCCTCGAGCCTCTCTCCTCCCTTCGCCAGCTCCGTCCAGAGCGCCCGAGCCGCGCGCCCGCGTCCCGTCCTCCCCGACGCCATCCTCCCTCCGTTCCAGCTCCGCAGCGCCTCCGCGCCGGGCCGCAGCGGCCGGATCCCGCAGCGCCGATGCGCCCCGACGCCCCGTGCTGCTCCCTCCTCTTCGGTCTCCAGCAGCCAGACCGCGCCAGGGCCTCCTCCTCCCGCGGCCAGGGGCGCCCGCTGGACCTCCGTGACCGCGGCTTCTACATCCCGGGCGCCTCGCCGTGCGCCCTGCTGCCTCCTTCGGTGCCGTGCTGCTGCCGTGGCCTCGTGGCCCTTCACGCCAAGTTGCTGCTGTAGTTTTGGTTTTTGTTGTTTTGTTGCTGTGTTGTTAATCTCAGATAACCAGGAAAACAACAAGTCTATCTTCTTTTGGACCCGAACGTCTACCGGCGACCCGACCAAGTACCTCTTCGAGACAAGTACCCCGACATCGATGACATGAACGACTACGAACGAACGACTACTCGGATCAAGTACCACTACCGTCGCGAGATCGAGAACCCCCAAGTACCACGACGATGCGCCAAGTACCACTACGAACGCCGACGCGACAAGTACCTCTTCGGAAACGGAAACGCCTACGTGAACGTCTACCGTCGATCGCGAGTACCACTACCGTCGCCCGGAAACGAGGAATTCGCCAAGTACCACGACACGATGACGTGAACCACTACTTCCTCTACGAGTTGCGAGAACGACTACTTCCCTCCACGGAACGGCTACTTCCTCTCCGACGTGAACGACTCCTTCCTCTACGTCTCGAACCGCCCCGAAACGCACGCTTCGAAGGTATACCGAGACGACCCCGTGGATGACCTGTGTGATGCTTGCTTGTGTTGTATGAATGTCTCCCTTGTGTGTGCTCGTGCCCGTTCCGACCTTTTGTCATGTTCCTCGGTTGCCTCGTCACCGACTCGTGGGAACCCAGTAACGGGATCACCCCACTTTCATCTCGTTTGACTCGCTTCGCCATCTATCTTTTGCACCGGACTCTCTCGCCGAGATACCGGAACCGATATGTTGCGTGGCATCATTTTCGGATCGTTGCCGTGGCACCCTTCTTCCACCACGGTGACAAATGCTTCATATCTTGTTAATTGACAACCTTTTAATAAAAATTGCATAAACTTGATCATGTCATCTGCATCATGTTAACAACCTTTAAATGTTTAATTGTTGTTTGCTTATAATTACTAAACATGCTCATGGGGATTTTCCGGATATGTTGTTGTTATTCTCCGGCCTCATTTAAATTGCCTATTAGTGTAGTTTATTTATGCTTCACCTCTTGCCATGTTAATAACAATTAATCTTGTCTTGTAATTTAATGAGAGTCAACTAAATAATTAATGTGGTGTTTCGTCAATATGCAACTCGTTGCATATTGAGCTCCACTTAACTTGTAGTTTTGTTTGTGCACTTTGCCATGCCATGCATATTTAAACCGGACATGCATCATGCTTGCTTGTGCATCGTATGCCATGTTTATGTTTGTGTGTTTACCGTGTTGTTTCCTTCTTTCCGGTTGCTTCTCTTGTTAGCTTCGGTTTCGTTCCGGAGTTGTGAGGATCCGCTCGACTGTTGCTCCGTCTTCTCCTTGGATCCGTTCTTCTCCTTTGTGGAATCCCAGGCAAGATGACCGAACCCGGATACCATTACTATTTTTGCCTCTTGCTAGAAGTCTCGATCTATAGTTTTGCCTCGATGCCCATGATCTTCTTGTCAGCCTCCTACTTGTAACCAATTGCCATGTTTAACCAACCTACCTATGCAAACAATTGCTTGGCTAAGTATGCTTCGCTCAGCCCCTCTTATAGCATTGTTAGTTGCAGGTGAAGATTGAAGATGCTTGCTTCATGTTGAAGTTTGGGTTGGGTTATATCACACTATATAAATGCTTATAATGAAATCATCTATATACTGGCAGGGTGGAAGGCTAAGCCTTTTGCTTGGTGTTTTGTTCCACTCATGCCGTTAGGAACCGTATAAGCCGGTGTTATACGGAGTTAATTAATTAAATTGCCGATGGTGTTAGCGCTACCCGAGGATTCTTAATTCTACATAGTAGGGGGGGCCAGTGCCGATGGTGTTGGTCCCAAACGGGGAGTCTGCGGGAACCACCACGGGGAAACTCGAGGATTGGGTCCTGTAGAATCGCCCATCCGGTCGTGTCCTGAGACTTAGATACGCGCGGCTACTATCAGGGTGTCGACACGCCGGGAGGATTTGCTGGATTAGCCTTACCTTGGTTCGGTTTAACTTGAGCACGGGATTCCGAGAATACACGGGTCTTCCCACCTATGGAGTTGCGACTTCGCGGATCGTGGGCTTGTGATGGGCCAAGTTGGAACACCCCTGCAGGGTTTGAACTTTCGAAAGCCGTGCCCGTGGTTATGTGGCAGATGGGAGCTTGTTAATTCCGGTTGTAGATAACTTGACACAATGTTTCAATACACTACCAGCGTGTGTACCGTGACCGTCAATTTCCGAATAGGGATTCGGGAGTTGAACACGGAGGGGTTATGCTTGACCGGCTTTAGTTAGGATCACTTCGTGATCATCTTTCGACCGATGCTCTTCTCTTCTCGCTCTCTATTACGTAAGTTAGTGCTAGTTGCTGCTGCAGACTCTTGTTTGTTCCTTCACCTCATATTCTTTCTTCAGCCTTTTCCTCACCCAAGGCTTAAATAGTCTTGTTACCCGGGAACGGGATTGCTGAGTCCTCTGTGGCTCACAGTTACTTCACCACACCAGATGCAGGTTCAGCCGAGTTTGAAGCAGGTGATGGATCAGTGCTTCACCAGGAGCTCGTTGAAGAGTGTGGCCGTTTGCTTGTGACGTTTCGATGTTCAGTAGTGGTTTCTACTAGAATTCGATCCTGACCTGTGGCTTTATGTTGTTTTTGGTATCTTTCTTTGGATCTTCACCCGTAGTCGGGTTGTGATGTTTTGAATGATGTATTGCTTATGTATTGTATTGTGTGAAGTGGCGAGTGTAAGCCAACTATCTCCTTTTGCATTTTAATCCCTCTTTTACATGAGTTGTGCAAAGATACCAAACTTGAGATCATTCTAGGATGGGCTTATACCTTTAAGTCGTGCCTCGACACGTAGGAGGTATAGTCCCATCCTGGGCATTACAAGTTGGTATTCAGAGCCTTCTCCGACCTAGAAGCCCCCACTGATTGATCGAATCGTTGACGGTTGAGTCTAGGCACACACTTGAAAATATTTTGAGTCCTATATTATATCGGAGAGTAGGACTTCTTTGCTTCTCATCCCCTTTCTCTCTGGTGAGGACTCCTGACGATTACTCTTTTCTCTTCTACTTTCAAAAATTGCACCAAATTTTTTTTTAGGATCCCGCGAGTATTCTGGGATTGTTTCGATGTTCTTGTGACAAGGATATTGTTCTCGATGCCTCCTGTTACCGAGGAGTTGAGCTTCGGGGTATTGTTGTCACAAGCATATCGCGGCAGTACTAAATACTTAAGACGGCCGACATCGAAAATCTCTCCTATACGGCCAGTGGCAAGATAACCCCGACATCACCCAGTACTGGGGAGGTAGTTCGAGAGTATTGCCATAGCTTGTTATAGTGGATGCTTTTCGAAGGTCCGAGGTACACAGTTTCCGAGAAAGACTGGTTATGTGTTGAAGGATGGATACACCTGGATGTAGGTTTAGAGTTGATTGCGCGGTGCTTCCCGTGTATCCCCAACACCTGATTGCATAACTGGAAACTTTCGGAAATCTATAGGTGGGTTCATCAAGTAGTTCTAGGCATTCTTCCAACGGATGCACGATATGAAGTTCGGGGTTCTACATTGAGTGAAGTGGTTTTATGGACTTGTTCTGATCGGGAGTTGCTTCGTAAAGGATCCTTGGCTATGCTGATCCGGGGATGACAAAACCCTTTTGTAACATGTTCCATGAGCTTTCAGCACGAAGATGTCAAACGAAACTTCTATCTTGTATTTGTTCTATCTGATCCTTGTTCCTTTTTATTTTCTTTTTGTTCTCCAAGTGGCTTCTCGACATGTTGATGTAACTACGGAATTCATTCGTTCAATTCTCTGTTCGGATGATATTGTGAAGATCATGTTGCATATCTACCCCTTGTTTTGTTTTGATTCTGGTATTCGAGTTGCTTCGATGTCAAATGTTGATTCCATACCTTTCCTAATCCGTATTCTCATATTTCTATGGGAGTGCTAATTCTTCTTGATCATCAAGATGATCATGTTAAATTCTTTTTCAACCGGTGTCCATTTTGTTCATCCCAAGTTGTCTTTGTTTTTTTCCCACCCTCCCACCCTTTTTTTCTTCTTGGAGCAGAAATTCTCAAATGAAATATCCATTTTATTCATGTGATGTTTCTTCATTCTTTTCCTTCAATGTTCTTATCCGGTGATTTATCGTGAAGATGCTCGAGAGCTTCAAGTTCATCATTCTTTTGTTCTCAGATTCTGTGGTGGATGTAATTCAAGATTTCGGTGTTGATCTTATCCTTTTTCCTCATTTCACAATGCTTTCTTATTCCGGTGCACCAATTAATCATTCTCCTCTCGTTATTCATATCCGGAGTGCTGAAGATTCGTGTTTCCATTCTTAATCCTTTCAAACTATTTTGAGATTGTTATCTCATTCAAGCCATTTAATTCAACCGGTGCAATATCTCAAGCAATCTTTTCCAACGGTGATTTCTTATGAGTGGGCCCTAACCCACAGGTCTTTTCCCAGGATCTTACCTGACTCTTCTTTTTCCGGAGTATTCTGAAATTCTTTTCAAGTGTGACGTATGAATGTTTTCCATCAGTCACATGCCTTCTCCAAGATCGCTTTCAAATTCTTTCTTCACTGGTTCAACCTTTTTAATTCTTCATTCCGGAGTGCTCAACAATTCATCATGGCATTTCTCGTCTTCGTTCTCAACATTTGAAGATCGGAGAAGTGTTTCTCTTAAATCTTGGCCCGTTCTCTCAAGATTCTTCATGAATTCTTTCTTTGTGATCCTCCGAAGGCCATCATTTCAGAAGATTTCTTCGTTCTCAGTTTTCAACTTCGTCCTCCAAATATTCTTCATTGATGTCTCTTCGTTCGTCTCCATATTTTTTACGGTGGTTCTTTCAAGTTACTCTTCCGTTGTTATCATTTTAATTCATTTGTTCTTTTCTTAATCCTACCGGTGGTTCGTTGAAGATTTACCCAAGCTTGTGCCAGATCTCTCTTTAATTCCTTGCAACGAGAATAAGTAGTATGCCAAATCTTTTGGTTGTCATCAATTAAATTGGTGAAGGAGATGCATTACATAATTCTTATTCTTATTCCTTCAAGGTGATTTAATTCTTTTGTCTGGAGCTTGTTCATCATATCATATTCTCGGTTCTAAATTCTTCATCTTGTTTTCCGGAGCTCCAAGTTATTTCAAGTATATCATTTCAAGCTCCATCTAATTCACCGCAGGCCTTGAATCTTATTCTTTCATCTTTCACTTCTCATGCTTTCATTACCGGAGTTCTTCATGATGGTTCATCATTTAATTCATCCTTGAAGTCTTCATCAACATTCTTGTTGGAGCTCAAGCATTCTTCATCATGCTTTCCAATTGCAATTCTTGCTACCTTATCCTTCAGATGGTGTTATGTCATTCTTGTCAATTCCTTCATGTTTCATGATTCACGAGTTACCAAGAATGAGATATTTAAACCCATCATTTTCTTTGTTCAGGAGATCCTTTTCAACCCCTTCAATTATTTGTTGGAGTAATCTTGGGTTGTATTTCACCTAAAAGCTTTCACTAAGGATTGTTGATATTATGGTGCTTATAATGACCCAAGTTCTTCATTTATCATTCCGGTGAGTTAAGATTTCATCTCCTTGTTCATCTCAATCCAATTATATGTTTTTCGTCAGTGGCTGGTTGTCACCTCATAACTTTGAGATGTTTTCCATAAGCCCACAACGAGCTTATTCTTTCGTTGTTGAATTTCCATCAACTCCGTTCAACCCTTCTTCGTAAGGATGCTCTTTCAATTCATTTTGAGAGAAGTTGTCTTTTCTTCTCCGTTCAATTCTGTCTTTCATTTTTATGCCATTCTTTCATTCCGGAGGCTTTGTGATGATCTCTCTTTGACCATCATCTCGTTTTTATCAAGATCATATTTTCCCTTGCTTATCATTTAACCGGAGTGTTATATTCTTCATTCAGTTCCGTCTTTTATCAAGTTTGACTCTCTTTTAACCAGAGTGTTGTCTGAATCCTTCTTAACCTTGTGCCATTCTTTTAATTGTTTCAGAGGCAGTGTTTTGTTGATTTCATCAACTATCATTCCATCTCCTCTAGTTCTTGTTAATTCCTCCCATTTTCAGACGGAGTGCTGTCCGAATTCTGTCATTCTTATTCCTTGGCTATACCATTGCGGTTTCATATTCTTTCCGTCCATGAGCTCTTGTTTCATGTTTTTCAACCTGCAAGGATCTCGTGATGTTCCTTGTTCCTCTTTTCTAACGGAGTGCTTTCATCTTTGTTCATCTCCGTGTATTCTCCTTTCAACTTGTTTAAACTCTCAAGGTTCTTTGGTTTCACTCGTCTGTCAAAGAAGCAACTTTGTTTTACCTCCTCCTTTTCGTTTTTACCCGGTGATATCTCTAGGATCTCGGGTCAAGATCCTCTGTTAGTGTGGGAGAGTTGTGACGCCCGAGACCGACGTTCCAAAAGGTTCCAGAAGATTCCAGATGTTCCGGGTTGCCCGTGTGTTTCTTTTGAGCTTGTGTTATTTATTTTTTTCGCATTGCATCATGTCAGCATGCCATCATGTCATATTTTATTTTGCATCTCAACTTAAATAATCCGTGTGGGCCTTCGGTCCATTTAATTCGAGGGAAGAATGTCTTCTCTTTAAAACATATCATCCCAATATATTAGGGAGCTATATTAATAAATATTCCATTTGTTGGAATTCACCGTAACACACTTGCAATATTTTTCCCCATGTCTTTCTCACTTCGAGTTTCCTTCAAAAACCCTTACCTGTAATTCTTTTCCGTTGTTTCGAGGTTCTTCCAAAAAAAACCTCCTCCTATTTTATTTAAATCCCTGACATTTTTGTGAGTCCAGGGATTTTTACCCCTTGCCCTAAGTCTTTTCCTAACTCCTCTTTTATTCTATTCCTCTTTTGTTTTTCTGTTTTTTTGGAAAAACAACAGCAGTTTTAAAATAAAGAGAGGCAGCCCAGCTAGCCGTTTGGCCCATCAGCCCCTCTCCTTCCTTGGCCCGACCCGCCGGCCTTAGGCCCATCTAGCCCGACCGCAGCTCCCCACCAAACCCTAGGTCGCTCGTCCCTCTCCCCGTTTCCTCAGCCGCCGTCGCTCCTTTCTTTCGCTCTGCCTCGATCCCACTTCTCCCCTCGGACGCCGATTCCCCCTCGCCCGAACCCATCGATTCGCTCACCCCCGTGCCCGTTTTCCTTCGCACGCCTCGGCCCCGTGCCCTTCCTCCATCGCCACCGAGCCCGCACCCCTCCATCTCCAAGGCCCGACGTCCTCCCTTTCCCTTCTCCTGCAGCACCCCGTCGCCGGCCCAGCGAGGCCTTGTCCTCCGGCTTCCCTTCCCGCGAGCTGGCCAGGGGGCCCTCCCCCTCGGCGCCCTTCCCTTCCGCGAGCAGGTCCTCGCCTCCTGCCTCGACCAGGCCGGCCCTCAGCGCCTTCCCTCCTCGCGTCCTCACAACTGCCGCCATGGAGCCCCGCGGCCGATCGACGCCCCAGCAGCGGCGCCTCGAGCCCCTCTCCTCCCTTCGCCAGCTCCGTCCAGAGCGCCCGAGTCGCGCGCCCGCGTCCCGTCCTCCCCGACGCCATCCTCCCTCCGTTCTAGCTCTGCAGCGCCTCCGCGCCGGGCCGCAGCGGCCGGATCCCGCAGCGCCGATGCGCCCCGACGCCCCGTGCTGCTCCCTCCTCTTCGGTCTCCAGCAGCCAGACCGCGCCAGGGCCTCCTCCTCCCGCGGCCAGGGGCGCCTGCTGGACCTCCGCGATCGCGGCTTCTACATCCCGGGCGCCTCGCCGTGCGCCCTGCTGCCTCCTTTGGTGCCGTGCTGCTGCCGTGGCCTCGTGGCCCTTCACGCCAAGTTGCTGCTGTAGTTTTGGTTTTTGTTGTTTTGTTGCTGTGTTGTTAATCTCAGATAACCAGGAAAACAACAAGTCTATCTTCTTTTGGACCTGAACGTCTACCGGCGACCCGACCAAGTACCTCTTCGAGACAAGTACCCCGACATCGATGACATGAACGACTACGAACGAACGACTACTCGGATCAAGTACCACTACCGTCGCAAGATCGAGAACCCCCAAGTACCACGACGATGCGCCAAGTACCACTACGAACGCCGACGCGACAAGTACCTCTTCGGAAACGGAAACGCCTACGTGAACGTCTACCGTCGACCGCGAGTACCACTACCGTCGCCCGGAAACGAGGAATTCGCCAAGTACCACGACACGATGACGTGAACCACTACTTCCTCTACGAGTTGCGAGAACGACTACTTCCCTCCACGGAACGGCTACTTCCTCTCCGACGTGAACGACTCCTTCCTCTACGTCTCGAACCGCCCCGAAACGCACGCTTCGAAGGTATACCGAGACGACCCCGTGGATGACCCGTGTGATGCTTGCTTGTGTTGTATGAATGTCTCCCTTGTGTGTGCTCGTGCCCGTTCCGACCTTTTGTCATGTTCCTCGGTTGCCTCGTCACCGACTCGTGGGAACCCGGTAACGGGATCACCCCACTTTCATCTCGTTTGACTCGCTTCGCCATCTATCTTTTGCACCGGACTCTCTCGCCGAGATACCGGAACCGATATGTTGCGTGGCATCATTTTCGGATCGTTGCCGTGGCACCCTTCTTCCACCACGGTGACAAATGCTTCATATCTTGTTAATTGACAACCTTTTAATAAAAATTGCATAAACTTGATCATGTCATCCGCATCATGTTAACAACCTTTAAATGTTTAATTGTTGTTTGCTTATAATTACTAAACATGCTCATGGGGATTTTCCGGATATGTTGTTGTTATTCTCCGGCCTCATTTAAATTGCCTATTAGTGTAGTTTATTTATGCTTCACCTCTTGCCATGTTAATAACAATTAATCTTGTCTTGTAATTTAATGAGAGTCAACTAAATAATTAATGTGGTGTTTCGTCAATATGCAACTCGTTGCATATTGAGCTCCACTTAACTTGTAGTTTTGTTTGTGCACTTTGCCATGCCATGCATATTTAAACCGGACATGCATCATGCTTGCTTGTGCATCGTATGCCATGTTTATGTTTGTGTGTTTACCGTGTTGTTTCCTTCTTTCCGGTTGCTTCTCTTGTTAGCTTCGGTTTCGTTCCGGAGTTGTGAGGATCCGCTCGACTGTTGCTCCGTCTTCTCCTTGGATCCGTTCTTCTCCTTTGTGGAATCCCAGGCAAGATGACCGAACCCGGATACCATTACTATTTTTGCCTCTTGCTAGAAGTCTCGATCTATAGTTTTGCCTCGATGCCCATGATCTTCTTGTCAGCCTCCTACTTGTAACCAATTGCCATGTTTAACCAACCTACCTATGCAAACCGTTGCTTGGCTAAGTACGCTTCGCTCAGCCCCTCTTATAGCATTGTTAGTTGTAGGTGAAGATTGAAGATGCTTGCTTCATGTTGAAGTTTGGGTTGGGTTATATCACACTATATAAATGCTTAAAATGAAATCATCTATATACTGGCAGGGTGGAAGGCTAAGCCTTTTGCTTGGTGTTTTGTTCCACTCATGCCGTTAGGAACCGTATAAGCCGGTGTTATGTTCCTTGATTATGCGTTCCTAACACGGTTGGGGTGTATGGGACCCCCTTGATAAACCGCTAAGTGCTAAGTCTTTTCCAGCAAGTCCCAACATTTGGTACTATTTGCCTCATAATAACAACTTATTTAATTAATTAAATTGCATAGGGAGTTAGCGCTACCCGAGGATTCTTAATTCTACATAGCAGGGGGGGCCAGTGCCGATGGTGTTGGTCCCAAACGGGGAGTCTGCGGGAACCACCACGGGGAAACTCGAGGATTGGGTCCTGTAGAATCGCCCATCCGGTCGTGTCCTGAGACTTAGATACGCGCGGCTACTATCAGGGTGTCGACACGCCGGGAGGATTTGCTGGATTAGCCTTACCTTGGTTCGGTTTAACTTGAGCACGGGATTCCGAGAATACTCGGGTCTTCCCACCTATGGAGTTGCGACTTCGCGGATCGTGGGCTTGTGATGGGCCAAGTTGGAACACCCCTGCAGGGTTTGAACTTTCGAAAGCCGTGCCCGCGGTTATGTGGCAGATGGGAGCTTGTTAATTCCGGTTGTAGATAACTTGACACAATGTTTCAATACACTACCAGCGTGTGTACCGTGACCGTCAATTTCCGAATAGGGATTCGGGAGTTGAACACGGAGGGGTTATGCTTGACCGGCTTTAGTTAGGATCACTTCGTGATCATCTTTCGACCGATGCTCTTCTCTTCTCGCTCTCTATTACGTAAGTTAGTGCTAGTTGCTGCTGTAGACTCTTGTTTGTTCCTTCACCTCATATTCTTTCTTCAGCCTTTTCCTCACCCAAGGCTTAAATAGTCTTGTTACCCGGGAACGGGATTGCTGAGTCCTCTGTGGCTCACAGTTACTTCACCACACCAGATGCAGGTTCAGCCGAGTTTGAAGCAGGTGATGGATCAGTGCTTCACCAGGAGCTCGTTGAAGAGTGTGGCCGTTTGCTTGTGACGTTTCGATGTTCAGTAGTGGTTTCTACTAGAATTCGATCCTGACATGTGGCTTTATGTTGTTTTTGGTATCTTTCTTTGGATCTTCACCCGTAGTCGGGTTGTGATGTTTTGAATGATGTATTGCTTATGTATTGTATTGTGTGAAGTGGCGAGTGTAAGCCAACTATCTCCTTTTGCATTTTAATCTCTCTTTTACATGAGTCGTGCAAAGATACCAAACTTGAGATCATTCTAGGATGGGCTTATACCTTTAAGTCGTGCCTCGACACGTAGGAGGTATAGTCCCATCCTAGGCATTACATCGTCTCGGACCACCGCCACTGCTCCCGCCAAGTGGCCAAGGGAACCTACTCCTCCGCCTCCTCGCGCCGGAGGTGAGCCAGACTTCGACTTCTCCGCGTTCAGCTCCGACGAGGAAAAAGAAGAGTAAGATTCTTTGCTGTACTTGTAGTTCTTCAATTCTTGCTGTTTTGTCTTGTATCTCGTTTGCTTTACTCCGAACTTATCCCTTTTTAGGACTCTGGCCCAGAGAGCGGCGAAGAGAGCCAAGGTCCCGGCGCGTCCAAAGGAGGTGATTATCGTCGAGGACGAACCCACCGCGACAGCAGAGGGTGAGTCCGAGACCACCTTGCCGGACCCGGCAACTATTCTCCAGAGCTGCCCCCAGCGCAGCCCCCAGCGTAAGTATATGGTTCGCTTTCCGCTGTTAGGCGCGCATGGATGGTCTTTCTTTGCTGACATCTGATTGTTGGTTCGTGTAGGAGCAGAGCAGCCCCACCAGGAGCGCCCGGAGGCCGCCCCCGACATGCCAAGGGAGAGTTCTCCGGCAAGGGAGAGTTCTCCGGCAAGGGACAGCACCAGCGGCCCCCCGGCGGCGGAGACTACGACTGCAGAACCTGGTACAGTTAATCCTCTCGCTTGAAAACTTCCCTTGGGGTCTTCTTCTTTTGATCTTCTTTTTGGATATTTGCTTGACTTTTCTCCCTTTTCCGGCCATCAGACCCATCTGCTACGGATCCGATGGAGACCGAGGTTGCCGGCGAGGAGAACACGCGCGGCAATACCGACGACGCCGCTGCCACCGAAGAAGCAGCCGGCGCTGATGATCCCGCCGGCGAAGAGGCCGCCAAAGCTGCCGCCGCAAAAGCTGGCGAGGGGTCTGGCGATCGTACTGATGGCCCTGAGGCCGCAGGAGCGCCAGGCGCTACGCCGACCGCCGATCCCTCTGCCGCCGCCGCAGCGCCAGGCTCCGAAGAGCCCCAGCCAGGCGTCGACTTGAAGGCCGGCGAAAATGTCTTCATCAACCTCCCCTGGGCGTCAAGCTCCAAGGCGCCGGTCGAAGGAGAAAGCTTCGATGGAGAGGTGCTCGCCTCCGCTGGGCTGACGCTGGTTGATGCGCCGAGCAGCAGCAGCGGCGAGCCTGAGGAGGAGCGGCTGCTGCGGAAGCTGGTGTCGCTCTACCGTGCTCGGCAGGCCAAGCTGGAATCCCGAGAGACGCTTGTCACGAAGGCGGGAGCGGACATCGAGAAGCGCGCGGAGGAGCTCCGGGGTCTTAACCAGGAAGCTCTCCGGTCCCTGGCAGAGGAGCGGGAGCAAACGGCTGGTGGGGTAGACGCTGGCGGAAGAACGGGCGTCGACGAGGGAGCTCACGGTGCTGCCAAGTCCAAGGACAAGGCTGCGCTGCCCATCGGCGGCGTAGTCGGCTCCCACAACGACCGGGCGCACTCCAAGACCTCGGCGTCCGTACATGCACCGCGCCCATCTCAGGAGGCGCGAGACCGGCAGCGTCATGGTACTCATGGTACCATACGTTTGCTGGACCAAGATCGAGCTGGTGGGTCTCGGAGTGCTCAAGACCAGCATGCACGCCAACATGCTGGCACGAGCGAGGCACGGTCGCTAGACGGGATACTGCTCCTTCTAACATAGTTAGAAGTCCGAGCATATCCCGCTCCTCACACCGTTCGCCACCGCCACCCACCACTTCAGCAGAAGCTTTGGCGTGAGCTCAACTGCTCCTGGACTACCCTCCAACGGCAGACAAGATCGACGACTAGAGGGCCACTATTCAGAGTCTCATCGGCTTCGCCAACAGCGATACTCCACGGCAGCCGAGTACATCGCAGCCGCGGTAAGTCAGCCAGGCACGAGCCGGTGGCGACAAGATCGGTGAGGGTGCAACCACCGTGCACTCTCCGCCCTGAAGACCAAGATCGCCGACTCGCCGGATCCACCTCGATAGCGACTCCACCGCGTCATCAGATCCACGAGCTCGTCGCGATCAGCGCCAAGTTCTTCATGAACGACAGCAAGAAGACGCTCGTACTCGCATCGAGCGCCGAAGAGAAGCGCGGCGTCAATCGGACCAGCGCGCTGGGCCCTCTGTCGACATGCATGCGCCAGGGGAACCAGGCGACTTGCCGTACGCGGTAGGTTGCCCTGCGTTTACTCGTGAGCTGCGGCAAGTCCAGTGGCCCAGCACGAAGAATTTCAAGCCAGACGTACTAGAGAAGTACGACGGCAAGTCGCATCCGTCGGAGTTCCTCAGCATCTACACCATCGTGGTGTAGGCTGCCGGGGGGCGGGACGACAAGATCCTTGCCAACTACTTCCCGCTGGTGCTCAAGCCAAACGTCAGGTCCTGGCTCATGCACTGGCCGGACAACTCCATATCCTCCTGGGCAGACCTATGCCATCAGTTTGTCGGCGCCTTTACAGGCATCCACAAACCTCATGGCCAAGAGAGTGACCTTCATCTGCTCGCCCAGAAGGAAGGAGAGCCCCTGCGCAAGTACATTCAGAGATTCAGCCGTGTACAGCACAACATCCCAGATGTCCACCCTGCCGCGGTCATCAGCGCGTTCCATCAGAACATGCGTAACCGTAGGATGCGGGAGGAGATGGCGATGTGCAAGATCAGAGACGTCAGTGAGCTCTATGCCCTGGCCGACAAGTGTGCACGTGCTGAGGAAGGGAGGAAACTCCCCGGAGAGAATACAGGAGCAGGAGGATCTGACAGCGAGGGCTGCCCCGGCAAAGAAAAACCGGCGGCGGAACAACACGAAGAAGAAAGGCAAAGATGTGCTAGTCATTGAGCAGTCCGGCAATGAAGGTGGCGCCAAGAAAGCCAAAGTTTGTAGCTCCGGCAAGGAGATTGCCGCATGCACCAACTGCCAGGCTGTGGCAGTCGCCGACAAGCAGGACGGCACCGACAAGCAGTACTGCAAGATCCACCGCACCAAAGGCCATGACCTCCAGAGCTGCAAGAAGGTCGAGCAGCTTGTCGAGTAGCAAAAGGCTGAATACGAGCGACGCGACAAGCAGAAGGCCCAAGGAGGTGCTGAAAGATCTGGCCAGAAGCGCGCCGGCCGGGGAGGATGCCGCGGCAAGGCCAAGCAGCGGCAAGGAGACAGACCTCCCCGCGGCCGCGACAAGGATGAAGATGACGATGACGATGAAGACATGGATGATGTCGAGACCAGTGAGCAGGAGTTCCAGAAAGCCACAGAGGTCTTGTGCGTTGACGGTGGTGCTTCTCTGCATACTTCACACCGCCAACTCAAGCAGTGGGTGCGGGAAGTCAATGCGGCAGAACCACCTGTCGAGTCACGCAAGCTTCTGAAATGGACCAGCACGCCTATCATCTTTGATATTGAGGACCACCCTGATCGCACAATTGCGGTCGGGTGCTTGCCGATGTTGGTTTCACCAACTATCCGCAACCTCAAGGTCACTAAGATGCTAGTTGACGGCGGGGCCGGCTTGAACCTGATCTCCTCCGCTGTACTCCAGAAACTCCAGATCCCTGACAGCGAGCTCGAAGAGACCGGCACATTCCAAGGAATCAACCCGGGAAGGAGCAAGCCAAAGGGGAAGATCACGTTGCCGGTGACATTTGGCGGTGAGTTGAACTTCAGGATTGAGAGGGTCACTTTTGACGTTGCCGATTTTCCATTGCCTTACAATGGGATACTCAGCCGTCCAGCACTCGCCAAGTTCATGGCAGCCTCTCAGTACGCATACAACATGCTGAAGATGCCAGGCCCGATAAGTGTCATCTCTGTCCCTGGCGACAAGAAGGATGCTCTTATCTGCGCCGACAAGATCTACCGGGAAGCAGCAGCCGCAACAGATCGCAAGTCACCTACCGTTGAAGCTCCCGGGGGGAAGAAGAAGTCCAAGTCCGGCAAGAGTTCTGATGCCCACTCCGGTAAGCGCACCTCTTCGGAGTGCTGCGCTACCGTCGAGGACGCACCATCGAGCTCCACCGGCAAGTGTAAGAAGACAATGGCAGCTCCGCCAGAGACCAAGAAAGTGTCCGCCAAGGAGGACGGCACTGGTGGTACCTTCACCATCAGTTCCACTCTTGACCCTAAATAGGAAAGCGCGCTCATTGCTTTCCTGCGGGCGAACGTCGACGTGTTTGCGTGGCAACCGTTTGACATCCCCGGTGTTCCCAGGAAAGTAATTGAGCACCATCTTGCCGTCTACCCTCATGCGTGGCCCGTCAAGCAGAAGGTCAGGAAGCAAGCAGTGGAGCGCCAAGAATTCATCGCAGAAGAGATCAAGAAGTTGGAAGCAGCAGGCCTTGTCAGAGGAGTGCTCCATCCTACGTGGTTGGCCAATCATGTAGTCATGCGCAAGGCAAACGGGAAATGGAGGCTTTGTATCGACTTTACTGATGTCAATAAAGCTTGTCCCAAAGACCCATTTCCCTTGCCGCACATTGACCAGATTGTTGACTCCACGGCCGGATGTGACTTGCTTTCATTTCTTGACGCATACTCAGGATACCATCAGATCTTCATGGCAGAAGAGGATGAGGAGAAGACCGCATTCATCACTCCATGTGACACGTACTGTTTCATACGGATGCCTTTCAATTTAAAGAATGCTGGTTCAACGTTTGCAAGGGTAGTCCATGTCGCTTTTGAGCCTCAAATACACAGAAATGTGGAAGCCTACATGGATGACATAGTGGTCAAGAGCAAGGACAAGGCAACTCTGATTCAAGATTTAGACGAGACCTTTGCAAATCTGCGCAAGATCAGCCTCAAGCTCAACCCAGAGAAGTGTGTGTTTGGAGTCCCTTCCGGCAAGCTTCTCGGGTTCTTCATGTCTCAGCGGGGAATTGAAGCCAATCCTGACAAGATCAAGGCCATTGATCAGATTGAAGCACCAAAGCGCGTCAAGGATGTACGAAGACTTGCCGGTTGCGTGGCTGATCTCAGCAGGTTTATCTCTAGGTCTGCTGAGCGCGCCCTGCCGTTTTTCAAAATATTGAAAAAGGCAGGTCCAATGAAATGGACTCCGGAAGCGGAGGCTGCGCTGCAAGACTTGAAGAGATACCTGTCCTCCACTCCAACACTTGTCGCACCTAAGCCACAAGAGAAGTTGCTGCTGTATATAGCGGCAACCAATCAAGTGGTTAGTGCTGCGTTAGTAGCAGAGAGGGAGGAAGATGATGAGCCAGCAACCACGGCAGGCGCATCCAGCGACAAGCAGGGGGCTTCACCGACAAGCTCCGGTCCCGACAAAGATGGATATGCGCAGGTGCGCGAGGAGATACAGAAGAAAATGGTGCAGCGCCCAGTTTACTTTGTCGGTTCCCTTCTGCAGGGGGCTAATTCAAGGTACTCTGGTGTGTAGAAATTGCTTTTCGGCCTTCTCATGGACTCGAGAAAGCTGCGCCATTACTTCGAAGCACATGAGATCACAGTTGTCACTCGTTTTCCGCTGAAGAGGATACTGCAGAATCCGGAAGCAACATGCAGGATTGTTGAGTGGGCACTGGAACTGTCAAGCTTTGGCCTCAAGTTTGAGATCACTTCAACTATCCAAAGCAGAGCATTGGCAGAATTCATAGCAGAGTGGACGCCAACACCAGATGAAGAAATTCCAGAAACGAGCATCCCCGTCAAGGAAGCAAGCAAAGAGTGGCTGATGTACTTTGATGGTGCCTTCTCGCTGCAAGGCGCCGGTGCTGGCGTGCTGCTTGTTGAACCCACCGGAGAGCACCTCAAGTACGTAGTCCAGATGCACTTTCCCAAGGAGCAAGCAACAAACAATACCGCAGAGTATGAAGGTTTGCTTGCCGGTCTCAGGATCGCGGCAGACCTTGGGATCAAGAAGCTCATTGTCAGGGGTGACTCGCAGCTTGTCATCCGCCAAGTGAACAAGAGTTATCAGAGTCCGTTGATGGAAGCCTACGTTGATGAAGTGAGAAAGCTAGAAGAGCACTTTGACGGCCTACAGATGGAGCATGTTCCAAGAGCTCAGAACGACATTGCCGATGGCCTGTCGAAATGCGCCGCACTTAAGTTACCTATGGAACCAGGGATCTTTGTGCTCAAGCTGACTCAACCGTCTGTAACGCCATCAACTGGACAGAGCAAGAAGAGGAAGTTGATTTCTGGTGACTATTTTCCGGCAGATCTTCCCGAAGCCGCCGCCAAAAAGGTCCCCAAGATTAACACCAAGAGTGTTGAGGAGCAGTCTGCTCCGGCAAGCCCTAGGGTTTGTTCCGTTGAAGCAGAGGCTCCCGACAAGTTTTGCTCCGGCAAGCTTGCCGGGGAACATCAAGCTCCGGCTGAGCCGCAGGTTCTCGCCGTAGAAGCGGATGTTCCCGCAGCAGCAGATGTGCCTTTAGTCCTTGTTGTCAAGCCACAAGCTCCAGCATGGGCACAACAGATTGTCTGTTTCCTTCAGACAGGAGAACTTCCCGAAGAGCAAGAAGAAGCGGAAAGAGTAGCCCGGCAGTCAAGTATGTACCAGTTTGTCGACAACACACTGTACAGAAGAAGACTCAACGGTGTGAAATTGAAGTGTATTCACCGGGAAGACGGACAAAAGCTGTTGGCAGAGATACATGGAGGCATATGTGGTCACCACATTGGCGCAAGAGCACTTGCTGGCAAAGCATTCAGGCAAGGTTTCTTTTGGCCGACAGCCCTCCAGGATGCAACTGCACAAGTAACCAAGTGTGAAGCGTGCCAGTTCCATTCCAACCAGATACACCAGCCAGCTCAAACTCTCCAGACGATCCCTTTATCCTGGCCATTTTCGGTCTGGGGGCTCGACATCCTCGGCCCCTTCCCCCGAGCAGTCGGGGGCTTTGAGTACTTGTACGTCACAATCGACAAGTTCACAAAGTGTCCGGAAGTGGAAGCAGTGAGGAAGGTGACAGCACAGTCAGCAGTCAAGTTCTTCAGGTCGATTGTTTGCCGCTTCGGGATCCCTAACAGGATCATCACCGACAACGGTATGCAATTCACGAGCCGCACCTTCATGCAGTACGTCCAAGATCTTGGCGCCAAGGTCTGCTTCGCTTCTGTTGCTCACCCGAGAAGCAACGGTCAAGCGGAGAGGGCAAATGCTGAAGTGTTGCGTGGGCTCAAGACCAGGACTTTCGACAGGCTGCACAGGTGCGGAAGAAACTGGATTGAGGAGCTGCCGGTGGTTCTTTGGTCGATCAGGACGACGCCAAATCGAGCCACTAGCCAGACACCTTTCGCTCTAGTCTATGGAGCAGAGGCAGTTCTCCCCACGGAACTCGTATACGGGTCACCTCGAGGGCTCGCTTATGATGAGCTTGAGCAAGAGCAGCTGCGACAAGATGACGCGCTGCTCCTTGAGGAAGACCGTCTTCAGGCTGCTGTACGAGCTGCTCGCTACCAGCAAGCTTTGCGCCGCTACCATAGCCGCAAAGTTAATGCCAAAAGTCTCGAGGAACGCGACCTTGTTCTTCGGCGCGTTAAGTCCGCCAAGAATTCCAACAAGTTGATGCCGAAGTGGGAAGGCCTTTACCGGGTGAAACGGGTCACTAGGCCTGGCGCTGTCCGCCTTGAGACCGAAGATGGCATTCCGGTGAGCAACTCCTGGAACATTGAGCATCTTCGTAAGTTTTACCCGTAAGGCGCGGTTGCCGGAACCCGTTCCGGCAACCACCTTTTGTACAAGTCTTGCCGCTGTTGCATGTAATCCTTTGTACAAAGCCGGGAGCAGACCCCGTGCATAGATAAAGCTCATGTGCTCCGCACATCTTGACGATTTCATGCTTTCTTTTTTTTGCATGTGTTATCTGACACTTTGTGCAGCACCTACCTCCGGTAAGCAATAACGAGCCGTAAGGCTCCATATCTTTATTTTCTCTTCTTTCTTTTTCTCAAGAAAAGGAAGGTTCCCTCGCCCACAAGTTTGCCGAGGGGAAAGGAGAAGATAATGGTATGGACCAGGCGTCGTTCAAGAAAGTTTCGCCTTGCTGGGAAGCAAACAACAGAAAAGCTAAATTGCCAAAGTTTGAGCAATCAGATTTTTAAATTTTTTAAGTTATCTTCCTTGAACGACCGTGCTTTGTATGGAAAACCTGTGCGCGGAGGAACCAACTCGTAGCTAGTTGCGCCCTTACTTTGTTTCGAGTCCGCTCAACAACTTAAGTGTGCTGCGACTAGTTGCGACAAGGTTTCTTGTCGGTAACGGCACCGCCAGCAGGCTGCTGACGTCCCGCACTCAGCACTCGCGGCTAAGGTGCCTGCGCCGGCAAGTTCCCTAAAAGTGTAGGGCAAAAACATACAAAGGAAGGAATCAAGTAAAGGAAATAACATTGCAATCATTACCCAAAATAGAGTTATATTACAAGATAGCTTGTCGCGGCTCTAACATATTGTTCTCATAACATGACCAGCAGCGACAAGAAAAGAAGAAAACGGGCGGCCTAGTCTACGCGATCGCCCTCAATCCTCTTGATCCCGCTCACCTTGTCCACAATGGGTGCGACAAGGGCCTTGAGCGCTTCCAGATCAGCATCCGGCGGCAGGGTCTTGAGGACATTGGTGAGGTTGAGGCCCGGGTTGCGGAAGGCCACCTTCACCAACACCTTTTGAAGAGCTCCTGCGCAGATCTTGCGCGACTCGTCGGCCAGCTGCTTTGGGATCTTCTCCCGGAGTCGCTGGAGGGCCGTCGCCACGCCTTTGAAGAACAAGGTGAGCTTGGCGCTGGGTTGGAGGTTCTCATCGGAGGGATACCCGAGATCCTCCATCCCCAGCTGCGCCAGCTCCCTGTCAATGTCTGCGGCAGCATTCACGAGACCCTCCGTCCAGTGCTCCACATTCTCCCTAAAAGCGTTCTGGGCGGCAGCAGCACTTGCCAGCAGCGCCTTATCGGCCTTGATCTCCTCCTTCAAGGCCACCTCCTACTCCCTGGCGCCGTCCAACGTCTTGGTCAAAGTAGTCAGCTTCAACTCAAGATCTGCGTTGGAGTCCTTGGCAGCGACAAGTTCCTTGCCCTTCTCGGCGAGGCGAACCTGCAGCTCTCCAAAGCTGTAGGCGTCCTTCTCTCGCTCACGCTTGAGCGCGGCAAGCTCTTCACCGCTCACCTTGAGATCGGCCTCCAACCGCGCCACCTTCGTCTCCAGCTCCTTCTCGGCAGCTGCGGCAGCATCCTCTGCTTGCTTGAGGGCTCCGCCGAATGTTTGCTCGCGCGCGGTGAGCTCCTCCTCATGCCTGTCAAGGTTAACCTTCCGCTGCGCCAGCTCGCCCTCCTACGCAGACAGCTTCTCAGCGGCAAGACGCTATTATTCTTCGACTTCAGCCTTCTCGAGGAGGAAGGCCTGCTGCTCCTCGGCGAGTAGCTCTCGCTCCTCTGCCAGGGACCGGAGAGCTTCCTGGTTAAGACCCCGGAGCTCCTCCGCGCGCTTCTCGATGTCCGCTCCCGCCTTCGCGACAAGCGCCTCTCGGGATTCCAGCTTGGCCTGCCGAGCACGGTAGAGCGACACCAGCTTCCGCAGCAGCCGCTCCTCCTCAGGCTCGCCGCTGCTACTGCTTGGCGCATCAACCAGCGTCAGCCCAGCGGAGGCGAGCACCTCTTCATCGAATCTTTATCCTTCGACCGGCGCCCTGGAGCTTGACGCCAGGCGAGGTTGATGAAGACGTTTTCGCCAGCCTTCAAGTAGACGCCTGGCTGGGGCTCTTCGGAGCCTGGCGCTGCGGCAGCGGTGGAGGGATCGGCGGTCGGCGTAGTGCGTGGCGCTCCTGCGGCCTCAGGGCCGTCAGTACGATCGCCAGACCCCTCGCCAACTTTTGCGGCGGTAGATTTGGTGGCCTCTTCGCCGGCGGGATCATCAGCGCCGGCTGCTTCTTCGGTGGCAGCGGCGTCGTCGGTATTGCCGCGCGTGTTCTCCTCGCCAGCAACCTCGGTCTCCATCGGCTCCGTAGCAGATGGGTCTGACGGCCGTAAAAGGGAGAAAAGTCAAGCAAATATCCAAAAAGAAGATCAAAAGAAGAAAAACCCAAGGGAAGTTTTGAAGCGAGAGGATTACCGGGTTCTGCAGTCGTAGTCTCCGCCGCCGAAGGGCCGCTGGTGCTGCCGCTTGCCGCCGCAGCGCTGGCCGGCATCTTTCCGGCACGAGCCGGCTCCTCGGCAGGGTCCCTTGCCGGAGAACTCTCCCTTGGCGGCATAATCGAAGCAGATGGCATGTCGGGGGTGGCTCCAGGCGCTCCTGGTGGGGCTGCTCTGCTCCTACACAAACCAACAATCAGATGTCAGCAAAGAAAGAGCATCCATGCGCTCCTTACAGCAGAAAGCGAACCATATACTTACGCTGGGGGCTGCGCTGGGGGCTGCTCTGGAGAATAATTGCCGGGTCCGGCAAGGTGGTCTCGGACGCACCCTCTGCTGTCGCGGCGGGTTCGTCCTCGACGATAATCACCTCCCGTCGACGCGCCGGGACCTTGGCTCTCTTCGCCGCTCTCTGGGCCAGAGTCCTGAAAAGGAATAAGTTCGGAGTAAAGCAAATGAGATACAAGACAAAATAGCAAGAATTGAAGAACTACAAGTACAACAAAGGATCTTACTCTTCTTCTTCCTCGTCGGAGCTGAACGCGGAGAAGTCGAAGTCCGACTCCCCTCCGGCGCGAGGAGGCGGAGGTGTAGGTTCCCTTAACCGCTTGGCGGGAGCAGTGGCGGTGGTCCGAGACGACCCCGCTCCGGCTGCCGCCGCGGCGTGAGAAGCGACAGGAGCAGAAGCGGTGGTCCAGGAGGACCCCGCTCCAGTTGCCGCAGCAGCGTAAGGTGCTCCCACGGCAACAGTGCTTGCCACGGTGGAGCGTGTCACGCGGCGCGGCGACTATCGACTCGTCCGCCACTCCGCTACGTCCCCGGCCTTGCGGAGACGCCTTCTTGGTGGAGCTGGGGGCTCAGCTTGCAGCGAGCTGTCTGAAGATGAGGAGGAAGAGGAGTTGATCTCCAACGAGCCGCTCGTATCCTCGGCGGGCTCGCTCGACTCGACATCATGCCCGGCAAGCTCTTCCTCGCCGGCAAACTCCTCTCGCTCGGCAAGGCTTGCCACCTCCGCTGGCTCTGCCTCCTCCACGGTGAATCCAAACTCGCCCGCGGCTGCGGCTGCCGCCGCCTCTTCCAGCCTAGTGGCGATGCGTTTCATCTCCGCATCGGTGGTGGCGCGAGTGAGGCTTTTCTTTTCGTCGGAGCGGACCGGCACTTCTACCAAGCTGTCAAAGAACTCCTGCACGACGTCGTCTGCAGGCTCTTGCCAAGTTGGGACAATTCCATGTGAGTCGCACAGCGGCATCATTGCACGGATGCGGTCGAGCGAGGAGTTGTTGCACAGCGGAACGACATCCTTCGGCAACCTGAACACTTCGGGATGTTGAGGGTCGTACTTGAACAGCTCCTAGAGCATCGCGTTAAGTTCCAGAACAGTGAAGTTGAAGTTGAGGCCCGAGCGCAGCCTCATGATGTCCGCCGCATTCTTAAAGTCCCAGGCAGGTCTCCTCCTCTCCTGCAGGGGGGCGATGCGGCGGCGAAGAAAATCTGCGCCAACCGCACCTACAGTGAGCCCGGCAAGCCTAAGGCGTTGGATCCGGGTGACGGCAATCTTCAGCCTATCGTCTTCCGGGTCCACGTTGCTCCAATCGCTGCCGCACACTACTGGGGTTTGGCGCCGGGCGGTAAACGGCTGCGGGTTCTCCTCGACAATCCAGCACCAGTCTGCTCTCCATTCCTCCCACTTGCCGCGGAACTCTCCCTCCAGATAAGCTTCCTTCTTGCCGGCTCTCGAGATCCAGGTGATTCCGCCGGATAAAGGCTCTCCTCTCTCAACTCGGGGCATAAAGAAGTGGCGAAAGAGGGCTACGTTTGGATAGACTCCGACAATGTTTTCGCAGAGATGTGCGAAAACTGCCATGGTCAGAACATCATTGGGGGTGAAGTCAAGGAGGCGGAACCCGTAGGTGTTCATAAGATCGCAGAAGAACTCAGAGAAAGGCGGGCAGAGCCCGCCGTAGAAGAACAAGGCGAAGAATGGATATCCATTTGGAGCCATTCCCGAAGCGACGGCTGGAAGTACCTTCGTGCGTGGATGCGCCCGTGTCTCCGTCGACCAGAAGAGGTAGTAATACTCCCTCAGCTCCTTCGCGGCGAGCTTGGGGGGGGAGATTGCCCGCTCCTTTCACAGCGCCACGAGCCGCTGCGCCTCGGCCGACTTCACGACCTTCCCCTTGTCGGCTTTCGGAGCCATGGCAGAAGTGGTGGGGGAGGTCGACGGTGTTGGTGGTGCTGGTGGCGATGGGGGGCAGAGCGCTGCTCTCTTTCAGCTTTGGGAAGAAGGGGGAGCGGCGGAGGTTTCCGAGATTGGAATAGCAATCGGCGAGTGGGCGAACTGCCCCTGTTTTCCCCTGCTTATAAGGAGGGAGGGGGCGGACGTTCCGTCTTTCCGAATAAAGAAACCACCCACGATCTCTCCAACGATGCCGCATTCAACGCGTGCCGTTCGGGGAGGGCGCGGTGGATATGGAGAGAGATACGGCGTAACCCAGGCCGCGCGTGCACGTGCCCTATTTTGGGCCTGGCCCAACAGCGCTCGGCACCGTGTATGGCCCAAGCCCGGGGGCTCCTGTCGGTGTACTAGAGTAGGGGTACCCTAGTATCCCGAACTTGTGCACGGGCAGTCGCAGCATCCCGCGGTAAGGCTTGTCGGGTGACCGCCAAGGTCCTCCGTGGTTCCTGTGGAGCCATTCAAGAACAAAGTATTCAAGCCAAGGAGACAAGACCCCGGCAAGAGAAGCTTGCCGGGAAGGCCAACCAAGGCATCTCAAGGAACTTGCCGCGACGCGCCACGCGTCCTGGCAAGGCCCGGTGAGCAACGAGCTCCCAGACGCGACAAGACATCGACCGCGGCAAGGCGCTTGCCGCGGCAAGCTACCACTCTGTACCCGCGCTCCAGCACATCCACCAACGTGTCGCTCTGGGACCATTCCAGGCATACGTGGCGGGAGGCTGTGCAGCCAGCGGTGCGCGGTGGCAAGCGGTGCTGACAAGATTGCCATCGTGGCGAGCGGTGGCGTCCCTGACGGTCCCTTTTGCACTATTTGGGCGACGCAGACGGGCATTTAATGCCCTTGTCCCCTGCCGTCAGAGTTAGGTATGATACACTGTAACAAGTAGTTGTACCAACCGCAACACCTTTCCATTTTTACCCTCGTCTACGTTGCCACCTGTCGGTGACCCCTTGAGCATATAAAAGGAGGCCCATGCGCAAAGTAGAGGGAGGGAGGAGGAGAACACTCACGCTCGGTCTCGCTAGCTGCTGGTGTGTACCGTAGCACTCAGCGCTCCCGAGCAAGAACTCAATACAAACCACAAAGCAGGAGTAGGGTTTTACATATCCGTGCGGCCTGAACCTGGGTAAACTGCTCGTGTGTTTCGCCTCGATCTGCTCTTCGTGCGATCTTCGCCCCCGCCGAACTGAAAGGGACTCGGTCCGCCGGTCCCATAGGTGTTCGTGGATCAGTTTCCCCAACACTAAAGTTTCTGTTTTATTACACCATGATCATATAAACTTCACACAAGTCTTCCCAAAGGTTCTACTTGGCATAAACACTAATTAAAACACAAAACCACATCTAAACAGAATCTAGGTGCAAAATTTATTCCTAAGCTGAAGCAAAAACAAAGAACAAAAATAAAGTTGGGTTGCCTCCCAACAAGCGCTATCGTTTAACGCCCCTAGCTGGGCATGATGATTTCAATGATGCTCGCATAAAAGATAAGAATTGAAACATAAAGAGAGTATCATGAAGAATATGACTAGCACATTTAAGCCTAACCCACTTCCTATGCATAGGGATTTTGTGAGCAAACAATTTATGGGAACGATAATCAACTAGCATAGGAAGGGAAAACAAGCATAGCTTCAAAACTTTCAACATATAGAGAGGAAATTTGATATTATTGCAATAGGTAGAAACATATGTTCCTCTCTCATAATAATTTTCAGTAGCATCATGAATGAATTAAACAATATAAACATCACATAAAGCATTATTTTCATGATCTACTTGCATAGAAATTTTACTATTCTCCACATAAGCAAATTTATTCTCATAAATAGTAGTGGGAGGAAGCTCAACAAAATAACTATCATGTGAAGCATAATCCGACTGAAAATTAAAATCATGATGACAAGTTTCATGGTTATCTTTATTCTTTATAGTATACATGTCATCACAATAATCATCATAAATAGGAGGCATGCTTTTATCATAATAAATTTTCTCATCAAAACTTGGGGGACTAAATATATCATCTTCATCAAACATAGCATCCCCAAGCTTGTGGCTTTGCATATCATTAGCATCATCGGTATTCAAAGAATTCATACTAACAACATTGCAATTATGCTCATCATTCACATATTTTATGCAAGCATTCTATGTATTTCTTCTTCTAGTACTTGAGGACAATTTTCCTTCCCATCATTTTCATGAAAGATATTAAAAAGATGAAGCATATGAGGCACCCTCAATTCCATTTTTTGTAGTTTTCTTTTATAAACTAAACTAGTGATAAAACAAGAAACTAAAAGATTCGATTGCAAGATCTAAAGATATACCTTCAAGCACTCACCTCCCCGGCAACAGCGCCAGAAAAGAGCTTGATGTCTACTACACAACCATCTTCTTGTAGACATTGTTGGGCCTCCAAGTGCAGAGGTTTGTAGGATAATAGCAAGTTTCCCTCAAGTGGATGACCTAAGGTTTATCAATTCGTGGGAGGTGTAGGATGAAGATGGTCTCTCTCAAACAACCCTGCAACCAAATAACAAAGAGTCTCTTGTGTCCCCAACACACACAATACAATGGTAAAATATATAGGTGCACTAGTTCGGCGAAGAGATGGTGATACGACTGCAATATGGATGGTAGATATAGGTTTTTGTAAACTGGAAATATAAAAACAGCAAGGTAACTAATGATAAAAGTGAGCGTAAACGGTATTGCAATGCTAGGAAACAAGGCCTAGGGTTCTTACTTTCACTAGTGCAAGTTCTCTCAACAATAATAACATAACTGGATCATATAACTATCCCTCAACATGTAACAAAGAGTCACTCCAAAGTCAATAATAGAGGAGAACAAACGAAGATATTATTGTAGGGTACGAAACCACCTCAAAGTTATCCTTTTTGATCGATCTATTCAAGAGTCCGTAGTAAAATAACATGAAGCTATTCTTTCCATTCGATCTATCATAGAGTTTGTACTAGAATAACACCCTAAGACACAAATCAACCAAAACCCTAATGTCACCTAGATACTCCATTGTCACCTCAAGTATCCGTGGGCATGATTATACGATATGCATCACACAATCTCAAATTCATCTATTCAACCAACACAAAGGAACTTCAAAGATGTAAGGACATATTTCTCCCTAAGTAGTTTTGGTGATTGATGACAATGCATTTGCGGACTAATCGTGTGCTCTAAGCTCTTTCAGGTATATCTCACTTAGGCACAAGACGATTGCTTGCCCCTCGGATTCGATGGAAGAAGGTGTTTCCTTTTTGCTCCCTGTTGGTGGCTTTGAGTAATAGGAAAGACGTACTATTAAGAGGGGGTCCGTTTCGGAAAGGTTTGGGTGGAATCAACACGTACACATCGTACTCTCACACCACCTTTCCCTTGCTTCTCTGGAGTTCCAACCGTTTCTTATCGTATTTGCAAACCATGGCTCTTACTAGTACACCTGCCTGACAAGCGGTAGTACCGCTCCATAAGCGGTAGTACCGCACAGCCACACGGTAGTACCGCCTGCAGACACGGTAGTACCGCACCAACGGTAGTACCGCGGCTGCAGAACGGTAGTACCGTGTATCTGGCCCGGCACTGGACCAAGTGCGGAAGTAGGTGCGGAAGTAATTTTTTACTTCCGCATCCTACGCGGTAGTACCACTTGCTCCAAGCGGTAGTACCGTGCCGTGTTTTGCTACTACCGTATTTCTGCGGATGTAGCTACGGATGTAATTTATTTCATCCGTGCTTGTCCTCGGCCTGCTTGTCTCTGCCTTGCGGTAGTACCGCAAGGGCGAGCGGTAGTACCGCTCAGGCAGTACTACCGCCCGTATACCTTCATGTCAGAGTGCAATCTAGCTAGTGTTGCTTCAGCGGTAGTACCGCACCCAGAGCGGTAGTACCGCTCACCAAGCGGTAGCACCGCAACTTATGTGCGGTAGTACCGCTCTCTGCGGGCAGAAACGTGGATAACGGTTGGATTTGCTCTCCCACTATATATAGGGGGTCTTCTTCCTCAAGAAGACTTACCTCTTCCCCCACATACTCCATTGTTGCTCCAAAGCTCCATTTTCACCCGATCTCTCTCCCTAGCCAATCAAACTTGTTGATTTGCTCGGGATTGCTTGAGAAGGCATCGATCTACACTTCCACCAAGAGATATTTGATTCCCCCCACTAATCCCTAGCGGATCTTGTTACTCTTGGGTGTTTGAGCACCCTAGACGGTTGAGGTCACCTCGAAGCCATATTCCATTGTGGTGAAGCTTCGTGGTTTCGTTGGGAGCCTCCAATTTAGTTGTGGAGATAGCCCCAATCTTGTTTGTAAAGGTTCAGTTGCCTCCTTCAAGGGCACCACTAGTGGAATCACGGCACCTTGCATCGTGTGAGGGCGTGACGAGAATACGGTGGCCCTAGTGGCTTCTTGGGGAGCATTGTGCCTCCACACCGCTCCAACGGAGACATACTTCCCCTCAAAGGGAAGGAACTTCGGCAACACAACCTCGTCTCCACCGGTTCCTCCTGTGGTTATTTCTTACCTTTACTTGTGCAAGCATTACTTGTTTATCTCTAGCTTGCTTGTGAAGTTGTTATCCTTACTTTCTATTAGTTGTCATCTTAGTAGCATATCTAGACAACTTACTTTGACGCTTAATTTAAAGTGGTTAAGAAAAGCTAAAAATTGTTAGTTGCCTATTCACCCCCCCCCCCTCTAGTCAACCATATCGATCCTTTCAATTGGTATTAGAGCCTCGTCTCTTTTTAAGGACTTTACCGTCCAAAGAGTATGGGTGACAACGTAGTCGAGACGGAGGATCATTCCGGTGGAACTCCGTCCTTTCCTACGTCTGATGGGGGAGCCTCGGTCTCTCGTGAGGAGTTCAATGTGGCCTTGACCACATTGAAAGAGTCACTAGCGACCGAGGTCAAAGGCATGTTTAAAGATTTGCTTGAGGGGCTTAAATTATCCACCGGACCGTTGGAAGTGGTTCGTCCCGCTACCAACGTGTCGGAGGCTAATCCCGACAAGGGAGAAGCTAGTAGTGAACAAGCTCCTATTACTAAGAATGGGAGTGGGATCTTTGCCCACTCCGCTCCTCCTACTCACTATGGATGACCCGTTCCCACACGCATTTAAATTCCGTTGGGCCTCCTCCCAAGTTTATCAAAAATTCTGATTTTGCTACTTGGGTGTTTCGTTTCAAACGTCATATAAATCATTGTTCTACTAATCTTTGGAGAATCATTGAGCAAGGTTTTTATCCGCGTGATCCCGACAACATGACTCCAAGAGAAACTGCGGATCATCAATTCAACGAGTCCGCTCTTTGCATTCTTCAAGATGCTATCCCTCCTGAAGAGATTGCACATCTTCAACCCTTCACTATGGCCAAGGAAGCTTGGGAGCATGTTGGCACGATGTACAAGGGAAGCACTAGTATTCAACGCTCCAACTATGAAGTTGTGCAAGATGAAGCCGATGAGTTTGCTATGAACGAAGAAGAAGATCCTCGTGAACTTTATCGGATATTAACTACCCTTGCGGTCTCTCTTCGAGATCATGGCAGTAAGGACACGGATGACAATTGGATCAAGCGCAAGTTCCTCAAGGCCATGATGCCCTATCATAAGGCTATGTCCTTTGTCATTCATCAGAGACCGGACTTCCACCACTTATCCTCAAATGAAGTGTTGGATGAGTTTGTTGCCATGAGGATCTTGGATATGACCGCCGACAATGCGGTCTTAAGAGCTCAACGATCGAAGAAGCCTAATCTTGCCCTGAAGGCCAAGGCTTGTGTGGAAGAAGAGGAGGTGGAGGATGATGATGAGTGTAGCCCCGAGGACACCAAATATGCCTATCATGAGCACATGGCTCTTTCTTCAAGGCAATTCTGGGGCAACAAGAAGAACACAAGAACCAACTCCAACAGGAACAACTCAAGTGGAAACAAGGGCAAGCAACGAGTGAGGACATGCTTCAACTGTGGAAATGTAAGCCACTTCGTTGCGGATTGCCCATATGAGAAAATAGAAGACTTTGGAGGCAAGCTTATCCGGAAGGACAAGTCAAAGTCCTATCCCAACAGGAATAACTTCAACAAGAATACTCCTCCTAAAGGGTTGGTGGCCCAAGAAGAATATGTTGAGGACGATGATAATGATGAAGATGATGAGATGGTCACCATGGCCACAATTGCTATTGCTACTACTCAACACTCATCTCTCTTCGACTCACCAAATGAGAACATCACCGCCAAGTGTCTCATGGCCAAGGCCACCAACAAGGTAACCCCAAACATCAATACTACTATCACTTCTAATCCTTTATTGACGAATTGTATTGATGAGAGTGAGGGTACTAAGGAGGGAGAGAATGAATTTGAGTTGTTCATGAAAAATCTCAAGGGCAAACCCAAGAAGCATTTTGTTGCTCTCTTAGAACAACTCGGTGAGGCCAATGACATGATCGAGGCTCACGAGGAAACCATTACTAAAATGGAAGGACATAGTCGAAACTATGCCGATGAGATATCGGATCTCTCTAACGCCCTAGAGGAAGAGCGTGGTCTTCGTTTGGCTCTTGAGGAGTCACACAACGATGATCATGCTAAATTAGAGAAAGATCTTGATCATGCTTCAGTTGTCTCTCGTGTGCTTAATTCCGAGAAGGCAAAACTTGAGGTTGACCATGCTAAACTCAAAGAAGAGTTTGTCATACTTGACAAGGCTCACAAGGCCTTGAAAGGTATGCATACTACTCTCAAGGAGTCTCATGATCAACTCCAAGTTTCGCTAACCAAGGAAAAGGCTATCTTTCCTTGCATGGTATTAATTGATAATGCAAATGCTACTAACCCATGTTCCGAGCATGTGCATCTTGTTGAAGAGAATGCCGAGTTGAAGAAGCAACTTGAGAAAGGCCTTGTGACATGTATACAAGGTGAGAAGAACCTCAACAACCTTTTGAGCAATCAAAAGGAGGTTGTGGCAAAGGAAGGAATTGGGTTTGTTCCTAAGCCCAAGAAGAACAAGAATGACAAGACCAAGCAACTACCCCCTCTCCGACAAACTTTTGTGAAAGAAGGAGAGGGCACATCAAAGAATAAGAAAACGGTGAAAAGTGGTGGTGTCAAGAAAAACTCCACCATACCATCAAACATGGCCGGCGACTTTAATCCTTCATATGTTTTATGTCGTGCTAGTGATGGTCATGTGTTTGCTAAATTTGTTGGTTCTTCTTATGAGTACATTGAATGGTCCATTTGGGTTCCAAAGACCCTTGTTACTAACCTCAAAGGACCAATTACCAAATGGGTACCTAAATCCAAGCATTGATCTCTTGTAGGAGTTTGCTTCCGGTGGGGGATCATGGTTGCTCGATAGCGGAGCCACAAATCATATGACCGGAAGCAAAGACTTGGTGGTGGACGTGCATCTAGGTTCATCTATGGCCACCAATGTCGAATGGGGTGATGCTTCATCTTCTAAGGTATTGGGGCTCGACAAGGTTGTTGTCTCTCATGATCTCACGATCGAGAAAGTCATGCTTGTTGAGTCTCTTGCATACAATTTACTTTCTGTTCGCCAACTTGCACTCATGGGCTTTGCTACATTCTTTGATATTGATACCGTGGCCCTCTTGTGGAGCAAGACTCTTAAAGTAGCCTATGTTGGGCATGTCGAGAACGGTCTTTATGTGGTAAACTTCTCGAAGCAACCCACTAAGGTCGCGACATGCTTAATGGCTAAAGTTGATGTGGGATGGCTTTGGCATCGCCGTTTGGCCCATGTCAATATGAGATCTTTGCAAAGTCTTCTCAAGGGGGACCATGTCCGTGGACTAACAAATGTTAGCTTTGCCAAAGATCGTGCTTGCACGGCTTGCATTGAAGGAAAGTTACATGAGATGGCTCACCCTCCCATGACTATCATCTATTCAAAGAGACCCCTAGAGCTCCTTCACATGGACCTCTTTGGGCCTCCATCTTTTGATAGTCTTGGGGGTAGAAAGTATTGCTTGGTGATTGTGGATGATTACTCAAGATACACCTGGGTATACTTCTTCAAGAAGAAGATTGAGACCCAACAAACCATCATCGCAAATGAAGCTCAACGACAACATGAAGCAAAGATTTTGATGATCAGAAGTGACAACGGCACCGAGTTCAAGAACTACACCTTGGATGAGTTTCTCAGTGATGAGGGGATCAAATATCAATATGCAGCTCCCTATACCCCTCAACAAAACGGTGTTGCGGAGAGAAAGAACCGAACTCTGGCGGATGCAGCAAGAACCATGATGGCGGAATTCAAATCTCCATACAACTTTTGGGCCGAAGCTATCAACACCGCTTGCCATGCATCAAATCGACTCTACCTCCGCAAAGGCTTGAACAAAACTCCATATGAGATACTTACCGTTAACAAGCCCAATCTCAAGTACTTCCGGGTATTCGGGTGTAAGTGTTTCATTCTCAAGAAAGGTGTTCGCTTGTCTAAATTTGAATCTAGAGCTCACGAGGGCATATTTGTTGGCTATGCTAAAAACTCTCATGCTTACCGTGTCCTCAACAAGTCCAATGGACTCATTGAGGAGACGAGTAACGTAGAGTTTGATGAAAATAACGGCTCCCAAGTGGAGCAAAGTGGTACTTGTGATGTAGGTGATGAAATTCCTCCTCAAGCCATAAGAAGAATGGGTGTTGGATATATCCTACCCATTGAGGAACCCCTTGTGGCCGAAGGAGAAGGACAATGTTCCACTCAAGTGGAACCATCACCAACCCAAGACCCACACGCTTCCGAAGAACAAAGTGAAGGCCCTCAACCGGACGAATGAGGCCAAGTGCAAGATCAATCACAAGATGGTGGAGAGCCACCAAATGATGCACAAGTCCAAGTTCTGTCCTCCGAGCAAGATAAAGGTCAAGAGGATGCTCAAGATCAAGATCTAGGTCCTGATGACGCTCAAGATGATCAACTCAATGCTCCTCAGTTATCTCTTGAAGAGGAATTAGAGCGTCGTGCTGCAAAAGTTGCCTCCAGGCTTGCTTCCAGAGAACATCACATGGAGAACATTCTAGGAAGCATCAAAAGGGGGGTAAGCACTCGTAGACAATTAGCAAACTATTGTGCTCATCAAGCTTTTGTCTCCTGTGTTGAACCTCAGAAGGTTTATGAGGCACTCGAAGACCCTGATTGGCTCAATGCCATGCATGAAGAACTCCATAACTTCGAGCGCAACAAGGTGTGGCGTCTAGTGCCAAGACCAAAGGAGAACCATAATGTCATTGGAACCAAGTGGATCTTTAAGAACAAGCAAGATGCTCATGGCATTGTCATCCGCAACAAGGCGCGTTTGGTGGCTCAAGGCTACTCCCAAGTCGAGGGTATCGACTACGGTGAAACCATTGCCCCCGTTGCTCGTCTTGAATCCATTCGTTTGTTGCTTGCCTATGCTTCCCATCATAACTTTAAATTGCAACAAATAGATGCGAAAAGTGCATTTCTTAATGGTCCTATTAATGAGTTGGTATATGTTAAACAACCCCCGGGGTTTGAGGATCCTAAGCTCCCCAATCACGTGTACCAACTCGATAAGGCACTCTATGGCCTTAAACAAGCCCCACGTGCGTGGTATGAGCATCTTACCGAGTTGTTACAAGATCGTGGGTTTGAAATTGGGAAAATCGACCCCACTCTTTTTACTAAGAAGGTCAAAGGGGAGTTGTTTGTATGCCAACTATATGATGATGATATTATCTTTGGTTCTCCTAACAAAGCTTTCAATGATGAGTTCGCCGCACTCATGACCACACATTTTGAGATGTCCATGATGGGAGAGTTGAAGTATTTCCTTGGGTTTGAGATCAAGCAAAGAAGAGAAGGGATTTTCATCAAACAATCCAAGTATACTCAAGACATGCTCAAGAGGTTCAATCTAAGTGATGTCAAGCCGGCTACTACTCCAATGCCAACCAAGTGCCAACTTGACATTGATCCCAATGGTAAAGCGGTGGATCAAAAGGTATATCGCTCTATGATCGGTTCCTTGCTTTACCTTTGTGCATCTAGACCGGATATTATGTTGAGTGTGGGAATCTGTGCATGGTTTCAAGCCTCACCTAAGGAGAGTCACTTTATGGCTGTCAAGCGAATCTTTCGATATTTGGCTCATACCCCAAACTTTGGCTTATGGTACCCAAGAGGAGCAAACTTCAACCTTGTAGGTTTCTCTGATTCTGACTGGGCGGGAGACAAAGTGGATAGAAAGTCCACTTCTGGAGGGTGCCAATTTCTTGGTTGCTCTCTTGTTAGTTGGTCTTCCAAAAAGCAAAGTTGTGTGTCTCTCTCGTCCACCGAAGCGGAATATGTGGCTGCTGGCAGTTGTTGTGCTCAACTCTTATGGATGAGGCAAACTTTAAAGGATTACGGTGTCACTTGTGACAAAGTGCCTCTTTGGTGTGACAATGAAAGTGCCATCAAGATTTCTCTCAATCCGGTGCAACACTTCAAGACGAAGCATATAGAGATTCGGTATCACTTCATCCGAGATCACATAAGGCAAGGAGAGATCGAGCTTCACTATGTCAACACTCATGATAACCTTGTAGATATCTTCACGAAGCTGTTGGATGAAGCAAGATTTCGCGAGTTAAGGCATGAGCTAAATATCATCGATTTGAGCAATGTGGTTTGAGACTCTGCACACACTCCTCACACTCAATATAGGTATCTTGTCTAGGTGTAGGCATGGACATAGGGGGAGTATTGTTCTCTCAATGAACTATTCCTCCCCCCATTATGCATAAATTGATCAAGTCTTTGTCATTTGCTATACATAGATGGTATAAGTGCTTCAAGACAAGTATTGGTCATGGGCCCAAGAATAGTTCTTTGCGGTGCCATACCAAATAACTCAAACATAGGTGGCCTCAGCCACCGCCCTCCTCTTTGGAGTTGTGTTTTGCCTTGCTTGTGCGTCTTTGTGTTTTTCTTCTCTCCTTTGCTAAAAGCCTCGTGTCGAAACGTGCAAGTTCTCGAAGGAGCGGTACTACCGTGCGCAGTCACGGTACTACCGCAAAGGAGATTACGGTACTATCGCAAGTCCAGCACGACATTATTTGTTTACTGCCACTGGTAGAGCGGTACTACCGCTTAGCGTGCGGTACTTCCGCCCAAGCGGTACTACCGCGATGACCGCGGTACTACCGTACATATTCGAACGGGTGGGGGTTATAAGCAGGCAGGGGGAGTTCCAACTCCCCCGTACCCATTCATCTCCTAACCCCCACGCCGTCTCTCTCTCCCTCTCAAGAACGCCGCCGGAGGACCTCGACGGATCTCCTCCCTCGGCCACTCTCCTCGCATTCCGACCGGTGGGATCGCTCCCCACCTCGCCCTCTTGCCATGGATGAAGGTTTCTCCCCTTATCCCCTCTTCCTTTTTGCCTAGTTGTTGGTTTAGGGTTAGGGGAGATGCTTAGTGTTCTTGTGTTCTTCGTGTTCTTATCCATGGAAGATTAGGATGTAGGAGAGTGCTTTTGCTCTAGAAATGCTAGTATGTATGTTGCTACCAAGTTAATATGATCAGCCGTAGTACCGTTCTACGATCTACGCGGTCTTGTCCAGATCCATTCTTTTCAGATCTGATCCGAGCGGTACTACCGCTGGCGAACCGCGGTACTACCGCTCGATCTGGTCTAGATCCGCTCTTTAGATCTGACACGGGTGGTACTACCGCTGTCCACCGCGGTACTACCGCTCTGACGCGGAAGTAAAATATTACTACTGCATACCGAGCGGTACTACCGCAATCCCAATGCGGTACTACCGCTCCGTAAGCAGTACTATTTTTTTACTTCCATCTCTGGTCATGGAAGTAAACTTTTACTACCGCATAGTGTGCGGTACTACCGCATCCATCAAGCGGTACTACCGCTCACTAAGGGGTACTAAATTTTTTACTTCCGCGTCCGTTAGGCAGTACTACCGCTTGTGTCATAGTTCCTTCGTAGCACTTACATATTACCCTTTCTACTCGTTTCCTGTGCTTTTTGTGGCTTTTGCATTGATTCTCTTTGTGCTTTCGTCGTGTTCTTGTGTTTGTGTCTTAGGTGGTGGCTCCGGTTCCGATGCTCGTCGTGCCAATCCAGTCCGCGATACCGGGTCCAAGCGTCTGCGCAACCCCAGTGATGTGCCTGAGGGCTCCAATCCCCAACGCAAGTTCAAGACCGCCGCCAACAAGCAAAAGGAATCCTCTATGTCTATGGAAGAAATGCCAGCTAATGAGTTCATGGCACGGAGGAAGCACAACCCATATGGAGAACGCCGAGCTCAGTTTCATGGGGATGAACTCTTCTGGTCCAAGCAGCAGTATCACATCTACACAGAGGTGCTCAAGAGCAAGACCAACCTGTACGTGGATGCTCATTGGGTGGACATGGCCCACATGCGAAGGGCTGATAACGTGGATTACTTTGCCGAGGCTCTGGATCTGGTCGAGCAGTTTGGGCTAGAGCACTTCATGACCTTTCAGCAGGATTTTGATCCTGAGATCATTGCTCAGTTTTATGCTTCGGTTCACTTCCACACCAAGGAAGATCGCCGAATGACTTTGATGACTAATGGTCACAAGATGACTGCTACTTGGAAATAATTCATGGATCTTTTACAGATTGCTGACGAGGGACTCCACAACCCAGTTAGAGCTCGGCCTCATGCCAATCAAGAAGCTGCCAACAAAGACAAACTCTTACCATTCTATGTGGAGAAGACTCTTGCTAGTGGCAAGAAGACATGGGTGTTGAACCCCTTTTTGGACATCATGCATAGGATCTTCCGCAATACCTTGTTTCCTCGAGTTGGGGACAAGGACAAGATACATGCATACCTCGTCGACATGCTGCTGATGTGTGAAGCGGCTCGCACGGCGCAGTCTCCACCACTTGACATATCCCATATCATGTGGTGTGAGCTCCGCTTTGCGATCAACACTCGCAAGGTACCCATCTATGGTCCATTCCTGTTTCTGCTCATCTCCAAGACTTGGGAGAAGCTCTACCCTAATGAGGAGTTCGAGGCCGAGTGTATCCGTCATGATCCCATTCGTCTTCGCATCAAGACTCGATGGGACAACACTACCACTCGTGCACAAGCTGCTGCGGCTCAGATGAGCACTGACGAGGAGCCTGTGGAGGAGGCCGATGAGGAGAGCCCTGGAAGATTTGCTCCCTCCTCTTTTGAGCCCTCTTGGGCTAAAAAGCTAAAGAAGAAGATGAAGGCCCTTTTCTGCATGCAAGCTCAAGGTCAGTACAGGGCTCATGTCACTCAGAAGGAGTCTCACCAGCGTGACAAGAAGATCATGGAGATCTTCGGTGACGACGTGTCCAACGGATCCGAGGACAACATCACCCCTGAGGCAGCATGGATGGCCCGTTAGGGGTACAAGTGGTCTGAGTCTGACGAGGAGCAGCAGGAGGAGCAGCAGGACTCCGATGGAGAGCACGATGACTGAGTTCCTCTGCCAGAGCTACCACCCCTCTTTGTGTCCTCTTTCCCTTTGTGGTGTCTCGATGCCAAAGGGGGAGAGAATGATTTGCGTCTTGTGCCGTTTCTTTGTGTTTTTCATTGGTCGAACTCTGTTTGTTTGTTTGCTTTTGTGTCGTGTGCGTGAGACTATCGTATGGTGTAAGACATATGCTTTTCTATCGTTAAACTAGTTGTTATGTCTTTACTTTATGTCGTGAGTAGTTAGTTTACTTTCCCTTGTTTTTGTGCTCACCTTATCTTCCTTACTACTGTCCGTGGACTCTTACTCTCTTTATGTAAGGAGCATATTATTTGTAGAATATAGGGGGAGCATTGATCCTAATATGTGTGTTGTGCAGTCCAAAGCACTCTCTCATGTATGCACACATATAGGGGGAGCTCACCTATATTCTAGCATGTATTAGGATTGCATACTCGTTTATATATCCTTGTGCAAATCCCGTATTGTCATCAATCCACCAAAAAGGGGGAGATTGTAAGGGCATATTTCTCCCTAAGTAGTTTTGGTGATTGATGACAATGCATTTGCGGACTAATCGTGTGCTCTAAGCTCTTTCAGGTATATCTCACTTAGGCACAAGACGATTGCTTGCCCCTCGGATTCGATGGAAGACGGTGTTTCCTTTTTGCTCCCTGTTGGTGGCTTTGAGTAATAGGAAAGCCATACTATTAAGAGGGGGTCCGTTTCGGAAAGGTTTGGGTGGAATCAACACGTACACATCTTACTCTCACACCACCTTTCCCTTGCTTCTCTGGAGTTCCAACCGTTTCTTATCGTATTTGCAAACCATGGCTCTTACTAGTACACCTGCCTGACAAGCGGTAGTACCGCTCCATAAGCGGTAGTACCGCACAGCCACACGGTAGTACCGCACCAGCGGTAGTACCGCAGCTGCAGAACGGTAGTACCGTGTATCTGGCCCGGCACTGGACCAAGTGCGGAAGTAGGTGCGGAAGTAATTTTTTACTTCCGCATCCTACGCGGTAGTACCGCTTGCTCCAAGCGGTAGTACCGTGCCGTGTTTTGCTACTACCGTATTTCTGCGGATGTAGCTACGGATGTAATTTATTTCGTCTGTGCTTGTCCTCGGCCTGCTTGTCTCTGCCTTGCGGTAGTACCGCAAGGGCGAGCGGTAGTACCGCTCAGGCAGTACTACCGCCCGTATACCTTCGTGCCAGAGTGCAATCTAGCTAGTGCTGCTTCAGCGGTAGTACCGCGCCCAGAGCGGTAGTACCGCTCACCAAGCGGTAGTACCGCAACTTACGTGTGGTAGTACCGCTCTCTGTGGGCAGAAACGTGGATAACGGTTGGATTTGCTCTCCCACTATATATAGGGGGTCTTCTTCCTCAAGAAGACTTATCTCTTCCCCCACATACTCCATTGTTGCTCCAAAGCTCCATTTTCGCCCGATCTCTTTCCCTAGCCAATCAAACTTGTTGATTTGCTCGGGATTGCTTGAGAAGGCATCGATCCACACTTCCACCAAGATATATTTGATTCCCCCCACTAATCCCTAGCGGATCTTGTTACTCTTGGGTGTTTGAGCACCCTAGACGGTTGAGGTCACCTCGAAGCCATATTCCATTGTGGTGAAGCTTCGTGGTTTCGTTGAGAGCCTCCAATTTAGTTGTGGAGATAGCCCCAACCTTGTTTGTAAAGGTTTGGTTGCCGCCTTCAAGGGCACCACTAGTGGAATCACGGCACCTTGCATCGTGTGAGGGCGTGAGGAGAATACGGTGGCCCTAGTGGCTTCTTGGGGAGCATTGTGCCTCCACACCGCTCCAACGGAGACGTACTTCCCCTCAAAGGGAAGGAACTTCCGCAACACATCCTCGTCTCCACCGGTTCCTCTTGTGGTCATTTCTTACCTTTACTTGTGCAAGCATTACTTGTTTATCTCTTATAGCTTGTTTGTGAAGTTGTTATCCTTACTTTCTATTAGTTGTCATCTTAGTAGCATATCTAGACAACTTACTTTGACGCTTAATTTAAAGTGGTTAAGAAAAGCTAAAAATTGTTAGTTGCCTATTCACCCCCCCCCCTCTAGTCAACCATATCGATCCTTTCAAAAGAGTGCCCCAAAGTTTCTACCGGTGAGTCAAGATGAAAACGTGTGCCAACTCCTATGCATAGATTCCCAAGGTCACAGAACCCGCAAGTTGATCAGCAAAACAAACATCAAGTAGATCACATGATATGCCATTGTAACCATAGATAAGCACATGCAAGACATACATCAAGTGTTCTCAAATCCTTAAAGACTCAATCCGATAAGATAACTTCAAAGGGAAAACTCAATTCATCACAAGAAAGTAGAGGAGGAGAAACATCATAAGTCCAACTATAATAGCAAAGATCGCGATACATTAAAATTGTGCCATCTCAAGAACAGGAGAGAGAGAGTGAGAGAGATCAAACACATAGCTACTGGTACATACCCTCAGCCCCGAGGGTGAACTACTCCCCTCTCGTCCTGGAGAGCGCTGAGATGATGAATATAGCCACCGGAGAGGGATCCCCCCTCCAACAGAGGCTTTCGGCGGCATAACTCCCGATCTAGGTTATTTTCCGGTGGTTTCTGTATATATAGGGGTGTTGGAGTCGGGGAGAAGTAAAGGGGACCTCCGGGCTGTCCACGAGGCAGGGGGCGCGCTCCCTACCCTCGTGGGCAGCCCGGGAACCTTCTGGCCCCCCTCTGGCATTCCTGGGCTTCTTCTGGTCCAAAAATAACCTCCGTTGAGTTTCAGGTCAACTGGGCTCCGTTTGATATTCCTTTTCTGCGATACTCTAAAACAACAGAAAAACAGAAACTGGCACTAGGCTCTGGGTTAATAGGTTAGTCCCAAAAATCATATAAAAGTGTATATAAAAGCCCATAAAACATCCTAGAAGGATAATATAATAGCATTGAACAATAAAAAATTATAGATACGTTGGAGACGTATCAAAGGGCGTGGTATCCGCTATGAAAGGGAAAAATGTGGAAGAGTAGTTCCTCCGATCTGTAGTTATCGGGTGTGCCGAATACTACGTCGAGCTTAATGCTTCCCGAACACCGGGCTTCGCGGCTTGGTATAATTCCTCTAAAGGTTGTGTTGGTGTGCTCAATGTGTGATTTCTCGACCTGCATCTTTGCAAGTGTTTCCTCATATATGAGGTTTAGTCCGCTTCCTCCGTCCATAAGTACTTTAGTGAGGCGGAAGCCGTCCATTATTGGATCTAGTACAAGAGCTGCTGATGCTCGGATCGGCCGAACTCGAGGTGCGTCATCGATAGAAAAACTAATTGCCATGTCGCTCCATGGGCTTGCAGAGCTAGTTTGGTAAACCTCGGCAAGTTCGTGATTTCCTCTCTTGCGGTGGTTGTTTGAGGAGTGATACGTGTTCAACGTATCTATAATTTTTTTGTTCTATGTTATAATTTATGAAGTTTTGGATGTTTAATGGGCTTTATCATTCACTTTTATATCATTTTTGGGACTAACCTATTAACCCAAAGGCCCAGTCCAGATTGCTGTTTTTTGCCTATTTCAGGGTTTTGCAGAAAAAGAATGTCGAACGGAGTCCAAACGGAATGAAACCTTCACGAGAGATATTTTTGGAGAAAATCACGCACGGGAAACTTCAGGACCAAGTCAGGGGACACAGGGGCTGCCCTGGAGGGTGGGGGCGCGCCCCCCTTCCTAGGGTGCGCCCCCTGCCTCGAGGCTGCCTCGTGTGGCCCCCGGTGCCCTCCTTCTTCCTATATATATCCACATACCCCAGAAACCCCATTCATAAAGAGAAAACCCTAATTCCACCGCAGTAGCTTCTGTTCCCGTGGAGATCCCATCTTGGAGCCTGTTCCAGAGCTCCACCGGAGGGGGATCTATCACGGAGGCCATCATCATCATCATCATCATCGCCCTCACCAAGAGTTGTGAGTAGTTTACCACAGACCTTCGGGTCCATAGCTAGTATCTAGATGGCTTCTTCTCTCTCTCTGGATCTCAATACAAAGTTCTCCTCGGTCTTCGAGGAGATCTATTCGATGTAATCTCTTTCTGCGGTGTGTTTGTCGAGATCCGATGAATTGTGAGTTTATGATCAAGGTTATCTATGAAAGATATTTGGTTCTTCTCTGAACTTTTTATGTGTGCTCATTATATCCTTGCAAGTCTCTTTGAATTATCGGTTTGGTTTTGCCTACTAGATCTATAGTTCTTGCAATGGGAGAAGTGCTTGGCTTTGGGTTCAATCTTGCGGTGTCCTTTCCCAGTGACAGTAGGGGCAGCAAGGCACGTATTGTATTGTTGCCATCGAGGATAAAAATATGGGGTTTACGTCATATTGCTTGAGTGTATCCCTCTACATCATGTCATCTTGCTTAAGGCGTTACTCTGTTCGTATGAACTCAATACACTAGATGCATGCTGGATAGCGATCGATGTGTGGAGTAATGGTAGTAGATGCAGGCAGGAGTCGGTCTACTTGTCTCGGACGTGATGCCTATATACAATGATCATGCCTAGATAGTCTCATAATTATTCGCTTTTCTATCAATTGCTCGACAGTAATTTGTTTACCCGCCGTAGAATGTCGCTATCATGAGAGAAGCCACTAGTGAAAACTATGGCCCCCGGGTCTATTCTCAACATATCAATCTACATCTACTTTACTTTTACCGCTTTTATTTGCTGTTTTATTAAACCAAAAATACCAAAAATATAAACTATCATCTCTATCAGATCTCACTCTCGTAAGTGACCGTAAAGGGATTAACAACCCCTTATCATGTTGGCTGCGAAGTTCTTATTTATTTGTGCAGGTGCGAGGGAGTCGCGCGTGGTCTCGTACTGGATCGATACCTTGGTTCTCAAAAACTGAGGGAAATACTTACGCTATTGTGCTGCATCTCCCTTTCCTCTTCGAGGGAATACAACACAAGGTCAAGAGGTAGCAAGAAGAATTTCTGGCGCCGTTGCCGGGGAGACTTACGCAAAAGTCATATACCAAGTACCTATCACAAACCCTTATCCTTCGCATTACATTTTTTGCCTCTCATTTTCCTCTGCCCCACTTCACCCTTGCCGTTTTATTTTCCCTTCTTCCATCGTGTGTTTATCGTTCGCTTGCCTCTTGTTTGCTTGTGTGGCTATGTGCCCTCAATTAGCTTGCATCTTCGCTTGCTAAAGTATGAATCCTCATCCACTTGCTAATCTCTTTAAGAGATCCAATTATGTTGAACCTATTGCTAGTGAGCTGCGTGCACTAGATTATCTTTATGGGGTTTTGCTTGAAATTTATGAATCTGAAAATTGTGAGGAATTGTTAAAAGAAAAAGTGATTCATGATAGCTTGTTAAATAAAAAGCATGATTGCAATGATGCTATTATAAATTCTCTTGATGACAATTGTGTTAATAATATGCAAAACCCTAAGCTTGGGGATGCTTATTTTGCTATGCCCACTACTTGTTGCAATGATCATGATTGGGGTGATGATTCTTACGATCTTGAAAATTTATTTAAACCCCATCATGAATATGAGATTGATAATAATGTTTGCCATAATATTGAAAGTGGATTTGAAAGAGTGTCAACTTTTGATCCCACTATTTTGGAAGAGTGTCAACTTTGCATGCATATGGATCATGTTGAGAATATGTTATGTGATAAGCTATATCGTTGAATTTGCTTATGATCCTACTTGCAATTATTATGAGAGGGAAAAATATGGTTGTAGAAATCTTCATGTTACTAAATTACCTCTCGTTATGTTGAGATTGCTCTTGTTTCCTTCTTCTTCCTTGCATACGTTGGATCTTGCTTGCTATGACAATTTGTTTGCTTATAAGATGCCTATGCATAGGAAGTATGTTAGAATTAGATGTGTTTGTCACATGCTATATGATGCTCTCTTTGTGCTGCAATTCTTATCTTTCATGTGAGCATCATTGAATTATCATGCCTAGCTAGGGGCGTAAAACGATAGCGCTTGTTGGGAGGCAACCCAATTTTATATTTTTTGTTTTTGTTGCTGTTAGGGAATAAATATTGCATCTAGCCTCTTCTTAGATGTGGTTTCATGTATTGCTTAGTGTTTGTGCCAAGTAGAACCTTTGGGAAGACTTGTGTGAAGTTTATATGATCTTGCTGTGAAAAACAGAATCGTTAGCGCTCGCTAAAGTAGTCGTGGGATTTTACTGGAGCGTGCTTTTTAGTTAATTCTTTTTGCTGCTGATTTGTAGACAAATTTCGCAAATTTAACAATTTAGTTTGAATTTTTTGGAGTTTCAGAAGTAGGCGAACCCGGCAGATTACTACAGAATGTTCTGTCTTTGACATATTCTGTTTTTCGTGTGTTGTTTGCTTATTCCGATGCATCTATGATTAATATTGGAGGATATGAACCATAGAGAACTTGGAGTACATTAGGTTTAACACCAATGTAAACAAAGAATGAATTCATTGTTGTACCTTTGATGAGTGGTTTGCTTTCTCATACTAACGGAGCTCACGAGAATTTTTGTCTAAGTTTTGTGTTGTCAAATTTTCAAGTTTTGAGTATTGCTTTGATGGACTATGAAACAAGGAGTAGCAAAGGCCTAAGCTTGGGGATGCCCATGGCACCCCAAGTAAATTCAAGATACTCAAAAGCCTAAGCTTGGGGATGCCCCGTAAAGGCATCCCCTCTTTCGTCTTCATTCATCGGTAACTATACTTGGAGCTATATTTTTATTCGCAACATGATATGTGTTTTGCTTGGAGCACCTTGTAAAATTTGAGTCTTTGATTTTTAGTTTGCCACAATCATCCTTGCTGGACACACCTATTTGGGAGAGTTAAATATGGCCTAGAAACTATTAGAACACTCTATGTGCTTCACTTATATCTTTTGAGTTGGATAGTTTTTGCTCTAGCGCTTCACGTATATCTTTTAGAGCACGGTGGTGGTAATATTTTGTAGAAATTGTTAAACTCTCATGCTTCACTTATATCTATCTGAGAGTCTATTAAAACAGCATGGTAATGTGTTTAGGCTAAAGAAACTAGTCTTCACATGATAAATATCCAATGTCAATGTAGTAAAAAAATCACTCAAGTGCATTGAATAGTAAGAGATGTTGGATGCTTGATAATTGTTTTGAGACATGAGGATAGTGATATTAGAGTCATGCTAGTGGAGTTATTATGAAATTGAGGAATACTTGTGTTAAGGTTAGTGATTCCCGTATCATGCACGTATGGTGAACCGCTATGTAGAGTGCCAACCTTTGTGTGGAGGTCGGGGGCCCGCGATGGTTAACTCCTACCAACCTCCCACCTAGGAGCATGCGTTGATTACTTTGTTTTTATGGCTCATAGATTTTTGCAATAAGTATATGAGTTCTTATGACTAATTTTGAGTCCATGGATTATACGCACTCTCACCCTTCCACCATTGCTAGCCTCTCTTGTACGGTGCAACTTTCGCCGGTGCCATAAAGCCACTATATATCCTTCCTCAAAACAGCCACCATATTGTTCCTCAAAACAGCCACCATACCTACCTATCATGGCATTTCCATAGCCATTCCAAGATATATTGCCATGCAACTTTCCACCGTTCCGTTCATATGACACGCATCATATTGTCATATTGCCATGCATGATCATGTAGTTGACATCGTATTTGTGGCAAAGACACCACGCATAACTTTTCATACATGTCACTCTTGTTTCATTGCACATACCGGTACACCGCCGGAGGCATTCATATAGAGTCATACTTTGTTGTTGTAGTATCGAGTTGTAATTTCGTGTTGTAATGAAAGTGTGATGATCATCATTATTAGAGCATTGTCCCATGGGAGGAAAGGCTGAATCTATAAAGCCCCTCCGCAAAAAAAGGAAAGGAAGAAAAAAAAGGCCAAAGAAAAAAAGGCCCCAAAAAAAAGGAAAAAAGGGGGACAATTGCTACTATCTTTTTCCACACTTGTGCTTCAAAGTAGCACCATGTTCTTCATTGTAGAGAGTCTCATGTTTAGTCACTTTCATATACTAGTGGGAATTTTCATTATAGAACTTGGCTTGTATATTCCAACGATGGGCTTCCTCAAATGCCCTTGTTCTTCGTGAGCAAGCAAGTTGGATGCACACCCACTAGTTTCATTTGTTGAGCTTTCATTCATATTTAGCTCTAGTGCATCCGTTGCATGGCAATCCCTACTCACTCACATTGATATCTATTGATGGGCATCTCCATAGCCCGTTGATACGCCTAGTCGATGTGAGACTATCTCCCTCCTTTTCGTCTTCTCCACAACCACCTCTATTCCACCCATAGTGCTATATCCATGGCTCACGCTCATGTATTGCGTGAAAGTTGAAAGGTTTTAAAAGATAGAGTATGAAAACAAATGCTTGGCTGAAATCGGGGTTGTGCATGATATGAATATTTTGTGTGATGAAGAGGGAGCATAGCCAGACTATATGATTTTGTAGGGATAACTTTCTTTAGCCATAGTATTTTGAGAAGACATGATTGCATTGTTAGTATTGCTTGAAGTATTGTTATTTCTTATGTCAATATAGACTTTTATCTTGAATCTTTCAGATCTGAACATTCATGCCACAATTAAGAGAATTATATTGAAAAACTATATTGGTTAGCATTCGACATCAAAAATTCTTTCTTTATCATTTACCTACTCGAGGACGAGCAGGAATTAAGCTTGGGGATGCTTGATACGTCTCCAACGTATCTATAATTTTTTATTGTTCCATGCTATTATTTATGAAGTCTTGGATGTTTAATGGGCTTTATCATTCACTTTTTTATCATTTTTGGGACTAACCTATTAACCCAAAGGCCCAGTCTAGATTGCTGTTTTTTTGCCTATTTCAGGGTTTTGCAGAAAAAGAATATCAAATGGAGTCCAAACGGAATGAAACCTTCGCGAGAGATATTTTTGGAGAAAATCACGCACGGGAAACTTCAGGACCAAGTCAGGGGACAGAGGGGCTGCCCTCCAGGGTGGGGGCTGCGCCCCCTGCCTCGAGGCTGCCTCGTGTGGCCCCCGGTGCCCTCCTACTTCCTATATATATCCACGTACCCCAGAAACCCCATACGCAGAGGGAAAACCCTAATTCCACCACCGTAGCTTCTGTTCCCGTGGAGATCCCATCTTGGAGCCTGTTCCGAAGCTCCACCGGAGGGGGATCCATCACGGAGGCCTTCATCATCATCATCATCGCCCTCACCATGAGTTGTGAGTAGTTTACCACAGACCTTCGGGTCCATAGCTAGTATCTAGATGGCTTCTTCTCTCTCTCTGGATCTCAATACAAAGTTCTTCTCGGTCTTCGAGGAGATCTATTCAATGTAATCTCTTTTTGCGGTGCGTTTGTCGAGATCTGATGAATTGTGAGTTTATGATCAATGTTATCTATGAAAGATATTTGGTTCTGCTCTGAACTTTTTATGTGTGCTCATAATATCCTTGCAAGTCTCTTCGAATTATCGGTTTGGTTTTGCCTACTAGATCTATAGTTCTTGCAATGGGAGAAGTGCTTGGCTTTGGGTTCAATCTTGCGGTGTCCTTTCCCAGTGACAGTAGGGCCAGCAAGGCACGTATTGTATTGTTGCCATCGAGGATAAAAAGATGGGGTTTACATCATATTGCTTGAGTTTATCCCTCTACATCATGTCATCTTGCTTAAGGCGTTACTCTGTTCGTATGAACTCAATGTATTAGATGCATGCTGGATAGAGGTCGATGTGTGGAGTAATAGTAGTAGATGCAGGCAGGAGTCGGTCTACTTGTCTCGGACGTGATGCCTATATACAATGATCATGCCTAGATAGTCTCATAATTATTCGCTTTTCTATCAATTGCTCGACAGTAATTTGTTTACCCGCCGTAGAATATCGCTATCATGAGATAAGCCACTAGAGAAAACTATGGCCCCCGGGTCTATTCTCAACATGTCAATCTACATCTACTTTACTTTTACCGCTTTTATTTGTTGTTTTATTAAACCAAAAATACAAAAAATATAAACTATCATCTCTATCAGATAAGTGACCGTAAAGGGATTGACAACCCGTTATCGCGTTGGCTGCGAAGTTCTTATTTGTTTGTGCAGGTGCGAGGGACTCGCGCGTGGTCTCCTACTGGATTGATACCTTAGTTCTCAGAAACTGAGGGAAATACTTACACTACTGTGCTGCATCTCCCTTTCCTCTTCGAGGGAATACAACACAAGCTCAAGAGGTAGCAAGGAGAACGTCTCAAAGACGGTGAAGACATCGACGTCCCTCTCCGTTGGTACGGTGCTGGCAAGAATTGACGTACCGCTCTTCGCTACCTACCGGAGTACCCAACATGCTTTAAGGCAATGATTGGGGACATTGTCCGGGGTTGCATGTATTTGGCAAGGTGCATCGAGGAGTTCATCCAGTACAGACTTGTACCTTAAAAATGTTTGTTCTTCTTGCCAATGGGCATGTAATTGGATGACCTGCTAGGGTATGTCCGTTAAGCCTTGATAATGTACTGTCCGGATATGGACTGTTCTATAGGTGTATTCTGGGCTTTCCAAGTATTTTCCATTGTGCAGTACTTCCGTACTAAATGCGATAATTATGTGAAACTCAGAACATGACGTCAGTTGAGGGCGTTCAAGACTCCCTCGTCCGTGCAATTGCGGTAAAATAGGGAGACCGCTTTGTCGTCGCAATAGTCCCTGATTTTGTTTTTAACTAGTAGGAAACTGGCCCAGAAGTGGTTGACCGTTTCCTCGGGCTATTGTTGTGTGTTCGCGAGATCATCTATGTCTGGGAGTCTGGATTTACTTGGAGATTTTTCCCCAGGGTGGGTGGGTGTTGGTAATTTTGAATCCCGACCCAAAGTGGTATTCGGGGTTTTGACAACCTCCGATGGTGACAATCTGGGTTCGACATGATCTAATTGTCTTTCGGGTCCGGTGTCAGTCCTAGAGCTCAACGAACATAAAGCGCCTCTCGACAGGGGCGTGTTCGGATCGAAGGGTTCGGAGATCCGAAGTGTTGCGGTCTCCGTTTCGAGAGGAGAAGTCTCTATGGCTCCGTCCTCAACTGCTGCTAGTAGGTGAGTGATCGGGAAAGGAACGATCTCATTGTTGCCGGATTTAGATCCAATCTAATCTCCTGGCGATGAAAGCCCCAGGGCGGCGATGCGATCCAATAGCTCGTTTAAGGGCGAGAGTTCTGCGGAGGTCGCATCATCGGAGTGGTCGGAATCGGCGTAAAGGTGATGCTCGATGGCCGCAGGGAGTGCGGCCGGTCCGGAGGCCATGCGGGCGCATACAGCGAACCCGCTAAGCTGGAGAACCTGGCCGATAGCCAAGTTGTTTTCGAGGGTGATCCCATTGTTGGTGACGGGACGAGCCATCGATCGCTCATCGCGAGCGCACATCGGAGCTCTCAATGGAAGCACCATTGTCGGTGTCAAAACCGGCAGATCTCGGGTAGGGGGCCCAAGCTATGTGTTTAGAGGATCGATGGTAACAGGAGGCTGGGGACACGATGTTTACCCAGGTTCAGGCCCTCTCGATATAGGTAATACCCTACTTCCTGCTAGATTAATATGGATGAATATGAGTACAAGAGTTGATCTACCTCGAGATCATAATGGCTAAACCCTAAAGTCCAGCCTATGGGGGTATTGTGATGATGATGATCCCCTCTACAGACTAAACCCCTCGGCTTATATACACGCCAGAGGGGACCTAGGGTTACAGGGATGACGAGTCCTGACCGAATACGGGGGAGGGTCTTCTGCTTCTTTACACGGCCCATCAGTACGGCTTAGCTTCAACGACCCGGATGCCTGAGGACCCCTGAATACAGGACTCCCTCAATCGCTACTATATTATCTTTATAGACGATTTTTCATGGTACACTTAGATCTATTTCATGTCTTCTCGTAGTGAGGTCTTATCTATATACAAAAAAAAAATCCTGCCATGGTTCATACCCAGTTTCCACTCATATTCGTGTTTTTCGTGCATATTCAGCCGATGAGTATATCGTTCATGCGTTGCGAGGATTTCTTGCTGAGCAGGGTACTCTTACTCAGTTCTCTTACCCCGGTGCTCATGCTCAGAATGGTGTGGTTGAGCGCAAGCATCGTCACCTTCTTGAGACGACGCATGCGATGATGATCGACGCCTCTCTTCCACCTAACTTTTGGGCTGAGGCTATTGCCACTTCCACCTATCTCATCCACATTCAGCCTTCTACAACTCTACAGGGGGGTATTTCTCTCGAGCGTCTTTCTGGTCATCCTCTTGATTATTCGGCGTTTTGTTTGTTTGGCTGCGTTTGCTATGTTTTGCTTGCCCCTCGTGAATGCACCAAACTGACCTCTCAGCCTTTTGAGTGTGTCTTTCTCGGATACATTGATGAGCATAAGGGCTATCGGTGTTGGGATCCTGTCGGTCGCCGGATGTGTATTTACCGGGATGTGACTTTTGATGAGTCTCATCCCTTCTACCCGCGTCCATCCTCCTCGGCTTTTTCAGTGGAGAACATCTCTTTTCTCATGTTTCCGGATACACCTCCCTCTATGCCCAGTATTCCTATTCCTCATTCTGTTGTTGCAGATCCGACGTTGTCCTCTCCTACGGATTCTTCTCCTCCATCATCACATGACTCTCCACCTTCATCACCGATACATTCCCCTTCTCCACCTTCATCACCGATGCCTTCACCTTCTCCACCTTCATCACTGATACATTCCTCGTCTCCACCTCAAGTGATTTCACCTCTTCCCTCCTTTCCTTTCCATTATACTTGTCGTCCATGTGTTGTGGATAAATCCATTGACGTGCCATCTACTTCTGGTGCGTCGTCCTCCTCATCCCAGCCGACTTATGGCCTTCAGGCTCAGCCTCGTCCTCCCCCTGACCGCTATTCTCCTAGTCGATATGGTCTTTTGGTTGTACTTGAGCCTTCTTCTTATCGTGATGCTGTTGTTCATCCTGAATGGCAGTTTGCGATGGCAGAGGAACTTGCTGCTCTTGAGTGCACTGGCACGTGGGATCTTGTTTCTCTTCCTCCCGGTGTTCACCCAATCACTTGTAAGTGGGTCTATAAGGTTAAGACTCACTCTGATGGTTCTCTGGAGCATTACAAAGCTCGTCTTGTGGCTCGTGGCTTTCAGCAGGAGCATGGTCGTGATTACGATGAGACATTTGCTCCTATGGACCATATGACCACTATCCACAAACTTCTCGTTGTGGCCTCTATTCGCCATTGGTCTATTTCTCAGCTTAATGTTAAGAATGCCTTTCTTAATGGTGAGTTACATGAGGAGGTTTATATGCAGCCACGACCCAGGTATTATGTTCCTGATGACATGGTATGTCGTCTTCGTCGCTCTTTTTATGGCCTTAAGCAAGCCCCTCGCGCCTGGTTTGAGGGTTTTGCCTCTGTGGTGACCGCCGCTGGTTTTTCAGCGAGTGCACATGATCCGGCGCTGTTTTCCACCTTTCAGCTCATGGTCGGACTATTCTTCTTCAATAAGTTGATGACATGATCATCACTGGTGACGACCCTGAGTACATTGCCTTTGTTAAGGCCCGTCTTAGTGAGCAGTTTCTTATGTCTGATCTTGGTCCTCTTCGTTATTTTTTTGGGATTGAGGTTTCCTCCACCTCTGATGGCTTTTTTATTTCCCAAGAAAAGTATATCCGGGCTCTTCTTACTCGTGTGGCTCTTAGTGATGAGCGCACCGTTGAGACTCCTATGGAGCTCAATGTTCACCTTCGCGCTTCTGATGGTGTGCCCTTGTCTGACCCGACACGTTATCGTCATCTTGTTGGGAGTATTGTCTATCTCGCTATCACTTGTCCGGATATCTCCTATCCTGCCCATATCTTGAGACAGTTTGTTTCTTCTCCCACTTCGGTACACTATAGTCACATTCTTCGTGTTCTACGATATCTTCGTGGCACGATCTCTCGGCGTCTCTTCTTTCCCTGCTCCAGCTCATTACAGCTCCAGGTCTATTCAGATGCTACGTGGGCTAGTGATCCTACGGATCGCCGTTCGCTTTCTGCTTACTGTGTTTTTCTTGGTGGTTCTCTTATTGCCTGGAAGACGAAGAAACAACTGCAGTTTTCCGTTCGAGTGCAGATGCTGAGTTGCGAGTTATGTCTCTTCAATGACAGATGTTACTTGGTTACGATGGTTACTGGAGGATTTTGGTGTTTCTGTTACTACACCTACCACCCTCTTGTGAGACAGTACATGTGCTATCAGTATTGCGCGGGATCCCGTGAAGCATGAGCTTACTAAGCATATTGGTGTTGATACTTCTTATGTGCGCACTGTTGTCCAGGATCACGTTGTTGCTCTTCATTATGTGCCTTCTGAGTCACAGCTAGCAGACTTCTTACGGAGGCCCAGACTAGATCGCAACATGGATTTCACATTTCCAAACTCAGTGTTGTGGATACATCATGAGTTTGAATGGGGTGTTAGAGTTATATATTAGTGATGTCTTTTGGTCTTTTGCATTCTAGCCTTTTGGCATCCTCATGTATGTGTATATATATTGGCTTTGGTCTTCTAATAATACAAGTTGATCTTTGAAGGATATGATAGCAATCATCCTCTTCTAGGATGAGAAGCGATCGTTTTGAAATTTACGATTTCAGGCATGCATTTTACACGATTTTTGTACACCGTGTAGCTCAGCTAGAACTAAGAAGACGTGCAGCTAGATGCGGCATAAAGTTCATGCACGCTGGGCCATCTAGCTGGAAGCCAGAAGCCCGAATACAGACATCTCTAAGAAACAGAAGACTCAAAGAGAAGTGTCATCATAAAGCAAGAGCCACCATATTTCCGATCCTTTTGAGGCTTTCTTCAGTGCAAGTGTGCAACCATGGGTAACTTCTGACAAATGTCATATGTCCTGGATTGATAACTTTTGACAGGAATTGAGTGATGAATTTGAAGAACCATTTGTGTGGTCATGCTTCAATACGCAGGTCTAGGAACATCACGTGCTGATTCTGATCTGAATGTTGCAAGCACTGAAGACCAAGCACAAATAGAATGTGAATTCACCAACCAACGAACGTGGGGCTATATGTACCAAACAATGAAACAAGGACAGTTAAGATGCTCAATACCTGAAGATGATTTACGCAGACACTACAAGCATGGATGACATAATGCAGACTTTACAGGTATTACGTTTAAGGGCAAGATGTGCAGCGAGGTCAATCAAACTGTTTTTATTTTTGAATTTGGTTGAAGTCTACTCCATGGCTACCTAACATGAAGGAGGCATGGCGAACGGGTCATGCTCTGTCTCGACGAGTTTGCCGAGCGTCTTGTCCACGAGGCGCCTGAGGTCGTCCCTGACCTTGCTCTCCCGCATCGCCCTCTGCTCGTAGTTGAAGGTCGCGAGCGCGCGCTTCTCCTCGGCGCTGTACACCTGGTTCTCCTTTCGGAGGCGCACGGCGGTGATCCTCGAGTGCCTGCTCCCGCTCATCACGTACCCGGCCTCCTCGAACCTCTGGATCTCCTCGGCGGACAGGCCCACCTCGCCGCGCCGCGGGATCCGCTTCCCCTGCTGCACGAACTGCGCCATGGCGTCGCCCTCTCCCGGCCGGAGCGCGCCGCCGTACTTGACCTGGACATCGACGTGGGGCTGCGGCAGCGGCAGGGGCCCGACTAGCGGCGCCGGGTCGTCGTCCGGAGCGGGCTGCTGCTTCCTCGACGCGAACATATTCTTAAACTCGATCTCGTCCTTCTTCTCATCGCCGGCCTTGACATTGCCCTTGGCGGCGCGATCGTGTTTACAGAAATCGGATCCCTTGCTTTTCTTCCTACTCGAGCGATTGTGACCGCTTCTCCTTGATCTCTTCCTGCTCTCGTAGGAGGTCTCCGAGTCAGCATCGCTATCGCTACTGCTACCACGCGATCGACCGCGATGGCAGCGGCTTCTCTTGCCACTTCTGTTGTGTCCACATCCCTTACGGCGGCGTCGGTCGGTCCTGGAACCCTCCGATTCGCTTAAATTTGAGAACCCATGCTCTTGGAGAGGGGGACTAGGAGATCGGTGGCGGCGTCGGCCGCGGGAGGCAGCCGCGCTGCAGCCAGCTATCGAAGGGACGCCGGGCTTCGTCTGCGTCTCCAGGCGCGGCATGGCGGAGATTGCTTTGGGGTCTCGAATTCTCAATCGGACTCTCGGGTCGGCGGTTGGCGTCGAGATCTGTATGGACTATGGCTAAGGGTAGGCCGAGTTTCTCGGAGATTTTATTTTTCTATTACCTAATAATAATAATAATAATAATAATAATAATAATAATAATAATAATAATAATAATGATAATAATAATATATATATATATCTATATCTATACCTAATAATAAAGCACGGATTGAATCCGTCGGGTTCACCGTCACAATACGCTTTCTTCTTGTGAATACGTTTTCAGTTTGAATTTAAAACATATATCCGAGGCGGTACTATTTTAGTTATACCTTGCGATAGTTTTGCAAAAAGGTCATTCTATTTTCTGAAAATTGTACCCGCAGTCCAAGTTAGAAAAACATCTGGGCCCAAGCTAGTCGAGCGCCACCCGTACGCCGCAGCCACGCACCCGAGGCCGAGCTCCTGAGCGCGCCACCGCCTCGACCTCGCGACCCCCCGGTGATCGGATCCTCACCGGAGGTCAGTGCCGCCATGCCCTGCTCCCTCCTCTCTTCCTCTGTCTCCTCTCACCTCGCTCATCCCCTGATCTCTCTGTCCCCAGGACGAACAGGAGCATGCCATGGCCTCGGATCCACGCTGCCGTCGCCGGAGAACGTCGTCCGCCACCGGTTCTTCGACCACAACTACCGGATCAAGTTTCCCCGCCTCTTATCTACCTGTTCCCGGCCACCCCAACCTCGCCTCGTCGTCGGGTGCATAGAGATACGGCCATGGCCGCCCGATTCCCGAGCACCACCGGCCAAGGACCCGCCGGTGTCCAGACCCCCTCCACGCCATCCCCGTCTCGCTAGAGACCCGCTCCAAGTCTGTTCGCCCGATGCCTGAGCGTAGCCGGCTTGCCTGCCGGCGACGCCTCAACTGTGCAGCCTCTCTCCTCTCCTTGCTTTGCTTCCTCCATTGTCACCTCGCCCTGTTGCTTCCCCGTCGGATGTAGCACATGTCATGGGTGTACATCCAATTTTTTTTGCACAAAATCCGTTTATATGGGTATATGACAGAGGCCAAGGATGACAAGCAACTCTTGGAGGAGGACACCTCAAATCAGTCTGGGAATTTGTCATCGTTTTCCTCAGGCAGCAATGAAAAATATCGTAATGATACTTATCAACGTTTTTATTTGGTTGTGCAGTACTCGCTAGGTGCTTGACGAAATTCCCATATGATGCATGTGGCAAGGTTCCTAGAGGATAATGTAGATTAATTGTTAGATTCCATGGAGAGCTGCCAAAATCTTCAATTAGAGGCAATTAAAGATGGACCTCATCAGATTGGATTTGTCCAGCATTCCAGCTAAGTTTCAAGGTAAGCAAGACGTTGGTCCCTTTAGCTTCCCCCAATGAGTTGATCTTCTGAAACTGAACAAAAACATAAATGCATTTACAGGGCTATTTGATTAAAAGTATACAAGTTTTTTTCTATTTGATTCGTTTATATACTTAGAAATTATGTCATCATTCGTGCTTTGAAGATTTTGTAAATAACCTATTGTTGATGGTGTATGTTCTCCTTTCTGACAAATTCCAAGAATAAGCTCTCATGTTCAGTAAATGCAATTCGGTTGATCAGGTTAATAGGATTTCATTTTATATAAATTTCATTGTTCGTTCTGCATAGGGACACAAACTACAGTGTAGTGATTCATTGAATAATCTGCATCTTAATATTACCTATTTTCTGGGATTTCAACTCTCATGGCAGAATTATCATGTTGACGAGGAAAAGAGTTGGTTAATTATGGTTGTAGGATGTCAGTTGAAGTTCATGCTAAAATCCATGAATTGTTTGGTCAGTCATAAGTTGTCGTTTCTCTCTAACCATTTGCCGACTCGGTTACGCTTCACACCATGTTTATGTAGAAAGAAACCTGTAACATGTGTTAAGATAGATCGCCCTTTGTGAAATTGTTAACTTCACTGTAACTTGTGGGATCATATAGAAGCAAGACGCATGTTGGTCCTGATTGAAGTTCCTTTGATATAAAAGATTTTGTAGCTCTTAATGTTGCTTACTTGGCTATATACCATGAGCACTTAATCAAGTGTTCTGATTTTTCTGCAAAACTAGGTCACAAAACTAATACTAATCTCCTCTGAATACTAAATCTTTTTTCTTTGCTCTGGATTTTGTTCTTGCCTTTTTTTGATTTTACAAGAGATCTCCTGGTCGAAGTTTACTTATTAAGTGTGTTTCACTTATGCAGGTAGCTTTAGGACTCCATGTAGACAATCACTGATTGGTGGGTAGTAGGCATGTAGTTTCAGTTAAACTGAAGCTTAATCCACATACATAGTTCACTGGAGGTATCCATGACATTACACACATCCCTGTGTTTGAGTGACACAACTATGTACTGCTATAAAAACATTGGAGTGGCCAACAATATCTTATAATGGCTTTGGTGGCAGTATGAGGCCTGGGATAATGTTTACTTGTGATTTGCAAAATGGAAGCATGTGCTATATCTTTGTATCTATCTCTTCTTTTCTCTTATCCTCAAAGGCTTTTTGTTTTTTTCGTACAAGACCAAACGCTTGTCTTCTTTGTTTGAAGGAAATTAAGTAAACATATCACATTCATTGTCACCTGGTTTATGGTAACTGGTGTTGCCCCCTCCTTGGAATCTTTTAGATCTATGGCGTAGCCAGTTCTCCATCCCGCAGTTTTCGCATGTTGCAAGTTGCAACGCACTACCATCGTCAACATAGACAAGGTCTGCTTCAAGGACGAGACATAGAAGAAGGCTCGACAAGAGGAAGGAAGCAGGTATTACATACAATTTTTTGCAGAAGTAAATTCAGCCATATGAATTGAACTAGCTGCTTTGGCTATTTTATAAATGCAGCATCCATGTAAAGGAATTTCTGCAATGTAATTTTGTGAATTGCAGGTGTGGTTTAGCAATGTTAAAGAAACAGTAAAGGTAACATTAAATTATTTAAAACAAGAAAGAAAATGAGTATTTTTTGTGTAGTGTTCGACTAAAAACAGAACTTAAAACATATGGTTTTTACACGCATCACTGCTTAATAGGGACATTAAAAAGACAAATAGCGGACTACATCAGCTTCCACTGCTAAAACCTCTACCATTGTTGAATCTCATTTGAAGCACATGTTTCTCTATTTTCCCAGATGGTACCGGATATTGCATCTGGCTCTCGCACAATAGAGTTTTTCTGGATGTTGGCTTTGGAGTAACAAGTTTTAGGCCATACTTAATTTCACGTGAGTTTGAGCATGGTATTCCTGCAATGGTGGCAACATTTTTAACACCGGCTATTATTATCCAATGCTCCTGCTGTAGAATAAATTCTACATGTGATGGTGAGCTGAGGTATAGCTATGCTTCGTCTAATACACCTGAATCCTTTTCTTGATGATCCACTTAATTATTTTTATCCTAATTTACACAAAGATGGACTTAGCTGGATAAATTATGATAAAAGTAATTAGGGTGGAATTCTGCTCCTGGAGGTTAATAGAGTGTCAGAGCTGGTGAGTACTTTCCTGGCCAGCAAAGCCTGTTTATAAGCATGAAGAGGCCCAATAAGAGGCATGGAAATATATGCTCCTTAATACTATCATGTAAATTTATTCCCTTAGGGCTATATAATATACTCAATGTGTTAAATTTACTTATTTTCTGCATGATGAATCCATAGTTGTTGGATTTAGCCGGAGTAATCTCTTCAATTCTAATAATAGATTTCTATAACATTACTTATATCAGGCCGAGAAGCCTCATAACGAAACACTGCATTGTTTTGTTGCTCTGTTCCGAAATGATTGTTTACGGATTAAATTATTTGTAGAGATGGATGACCTCTCAAACTGACCATGTTGGGAGATTGTGAAGAAAATATGTTGCTATGTGGAGGAACCCTTTTATAAATAACTCATGCTACATGAGTCATGATCCTAGGGGCAAACCTCCACTTTGTGATACTGATGCTAATTCCATATAATGTCTCGTATTTTCAACCCCACCTGACATGCTTTTAATTGTTAAGTCTCAATTCAAGGTCTAAATTCAGAATATGTACTAAAAAATTGTGCATACTTCTTAAGATTTGTTTTGAACATTTGCATAATTATATAATCAACTCTTGCAAAGTAGTCTTATGATTTCAACTTATCTTTTTGTTGATGATTGAATGTGTGATACGTAATTGGCTTCTACTTTGCCAGGCTGCGAAATCCATAGCTCCGATGCAAGAAACTTTATTATCAAGCCGTTTTCTACACACGACTAATTTTGTTACTACTTTCCATTATTGCATGCCGATCATGCTATGTTTATGACCCTCTAGCTAACATGGCTTCCTCTTTGTTGCAATTTCATTTCAGTTGCAACCTTGAACTGTAGAGGTTTCAGCTTCCTGATGGCTGATTTTTTGTGTGTGTCTTTCTTTTGTTTATGTTCACAAGGTGTACCTATGAGTTAGTGGAATGGAGATGAAATCTTTTGCATGGCTGGAAATAGGTAAGTAGGTATTTGAAGGTGAACCCCACACCCCCCATTCTTCCATGAATCACGATCAGGTGGCCACCGTCTGTTAGGGCTTTATATTAGGAGGATAGGCGATAACCCAGGTGGGACGCCCTTTTGAAATAGAGGATGTAGACCTCTTGTAGTTCTTGAGCCTTGCTTATTAGACTAGGACCATGCTATTACTTTTTTTCCGTTGCAACGCACGGGCATGTTTCCTAGTAATATAATAAAGCACGAAACGAGTTTGTCGGGTTCACCGTCACAATACGCTTCTTTCCATAAATTTACGCTTTCAGTTTTTTCCAATTATACTATATTTTCTACATCCGAGGTGGTACTATTTTACCAGCCTATCCCGTTCGGTTTCCCACCTTACCCGTTCGATCGGTTTCGTACGTGCGGTTTCCTTTTCTTTTTAAGCAACTTACGTACATGTCCTCACCTCAATTCACATGGGCCGGAATTTATTTCTGGCACGGGTCGCTAAAACGTTTCACTGTGTGCTACAGTTTAGATTCCTTTCATAATTAATAGTCCCACATTGCTTCTTTACATCAAATCATAGCAATTTATATACCATAGCAATTTATATACGTTACCAATGCAAGAATTAAACAAGTCAAGGTACGTGTATACTTCTAGAGTTGCAAGAAACAAGAATGAGGGCAAGACCTGCCGCTAAAACAAAGAAACCTCTCCGAGAAAGATCAACAGTCGAGACGAGAAGACAGTACAACTGGTACAAGCGAGGAAGAAACCAAAAAGTACCAGTGGTGCCGCTCATGGATTTGGCCCGCGGTGGATCCGTCTGCTACGGCGTGGATCCGGTGGTGAGCGTCAACAATTAATGGGAGAGGAGGCCTGCTAATCTCCACCGAAAGAGGAGGAGGTGGTCGATACCACGAGGCACGGTCGAGGCCAGTGCAGGAGATGCTCCCGCTGACGCGGGCATGCAGGGTCGCAACGGCAGGCGGCAGTGCGCAGGTTCCGGCGACTTAATGCATTGTGAGCTCCCATGTGGGCGTTGCAAGAGAGGGTGAAGGAGAGAGAGGATGCCGGTGGTAGGATGGGGGAGGCTCTGCTGCTTCCTGTTCGAGAGAGAAGAGAGGGTGAGGAGAGAGATGAGACCAGTGATAGGATGGGAGGGTGAAAGCACGGGAAGGAGCTGGCTCACCGGCGGCGGCGGTGTCCTGTTACTGCTGCAGATCGCCGACTGGGGTGCCGGGTTCAACTTGCGGGAGAGGCGCGCGTGGGAGGCTGCCTGCTTTGTGGACGAGGCGTTCACGCACGGTGGGGATCTGGCAAGGGGGCGCTGCAAGTCTCTGGGAGGAGTGTTTTACAGTTGGGGAATTGATCTAATCGAGGGAAACGCGTCTAGCCGAGGAACTTGTGGGAGCTCTACACACGCGTCCACTGGGTCCCACGCACCGCACCACATCTCTCCCGGTCCGGTCGTTTGTTTCCACCGATCCCATCCACGTCCACATGTTTCTCCATAGCACCCGTACCCACACCAAGCGACACAAAAGTTTTTCTTTTTAAAACAAGGAAATGGCCCGAAGGACCGGGAAGCTTTGTTGGATGAATATCATCTATAGTCAGATACCCTATTTCATCTCTAAACATCTTAAACGCACATGTCCAATAAAATAAGACCTACGTACCTCAAAGCGAGACCAGATTTGAGGACAATATAAGGGTGATCGAGCACACCAAGGCTCCTTACTCCACGTGGTAGCCATCTCGCCTGTCGCACATGCGGCCACCCACTCCTCTCTCTATTGAGGCAACACATGAGCAGAGGAGACGGTGCCTCGAGGCGGCTACGGCGTGGGTGGAGGAGGCGAATGGAGCTCGAGCCCATCGGGGATGGAGCTCGTGCTCGTCGGGCTACCGTGTTGCGTCGGGGCCGGAGCCCTCGCGCACTAGAGCTCTCACCTACCCGGGCCAGAGCTCTTGCGCACTGGGGACGGAGCGCGAGCACGCCGGGGCAATGCCGTGGCCGAGCCGAACCTCGAGCTGATGCTCGCCGCCGGCATGCCCACTGGGGCATGGCCTGTTGTGCTAGCATGTGCGTTGGACGTATCTGTGAGGGCCGCGGGCGTGCTAGGATGCCGCTGCAGCCGCGGGAGCATCGCCGGCGTGCAGCCATAACGCCGCTGCAGGCCGTGCTGGCCATGCGCGCAGCCCAGTGAGCCGCATGTGGCGTGCAGGCGTGCACGCAACCGAGTTGGCCGATGTTGCCGGCCATGCCGGATGTGCGCAGCCGCCGCGTGCTGGCCGGACTGGGCGCCACCGTCGCGTGAGTGGCCGCTTCCGAGCTGGTCTATTTCATAATGCAGGCGTGCTCCGGAGGTCCCATCCACAATGTGTTTGTCGAAATATCTGAGAAATTGAGGGGTCAAAGTAGGGAGGTTGTGATCATGGTCATTGTGATTTTTTTTCTCCCGTTGCAACGCACGGGCCCTTTTGCTAGTATTTTAGAAAATGATTAGAATCATCGACGTGTCCGGCCACGGTCTTCGTGGCCGTTAAATCAGATTTTAATCAGATGTCTAATAGCAACATATTACTCGACTAGATTTCATATCTGAATTGTTCTTGCAGTTACACCACCGCAACAACTCGTGTGTTGCGGGATCTAGATCTGGATGCCCACGAGAGCAGTGGCCACCCGTGCTTCTGCCGAGTTCCCGTCAAGGCGACGCCTCCTCGCGCTGCTTCGACCTCCGCCATTGATGCTCGCCGCCGGCAGCACGCCGACGAGGCCGTCGTCATGGGTGCCACCACTGCCGTACGCACGAACTCAAGTTGCATCCTCCGTCCTGGGAAGCATCGGCGTTCGCGTCCACCGCGATGAGCTGCGTCCATCCCCGTCGCCGCGAGGGAGCATCACCCTTTCTTTTACTCAACATGGTCGCTGCTGGCTGCTCACTACAGCTTTTATGACCGGGCAGACTTATGCTCGTAGGAAGCCAACCGGGCAGGTTTAGTTAGGGACTTGGCCCATAAGTTATCTTATTTTTAGCATCGTGGTTATATATACTGGCTGTAAGACAATTTTGAGATTAAGCAATAAGACATATTCTATTGCCCGGCTTCCAGAGGAGCCGGAACCCTAAACCCTAGCCGCACCACCTCTCCCTCGCCGCCGCCCTCTTCCACCGATCGCGACGGCGCCCACGCGCCGCCCTCGCCTCCTTCCTCCCCTCTGTCTGCCCCTACAACTTAACGAGCAGCTCCGGTAGGACCCTCGGTTCTACCAATTTGGTATCCATAGACTCAGGCTCGGTAATGTCTTCCCCACCACCGCCGCCGCCGCTGCCAACCACCACCACCGCCGCCGCCGGCTCTGTAATGCCCAGGATGGAGTTATACCTCCTACGTGTCGAGGCACGACTTAAAGGCATAATTCCATCCTAGAATGATCTCAAGTTTGGTAATCTTTGCACAACTCATGTAAAAGAGGGGATAGTAAACTGAAAATAGTTGGCTTACACTCGCCACGTCACAGAAATTGCAGTACAAGCCTCAAACATCATACATTAAGATCACTACAACCCTCTAAGGGCAAAAGCCAAATGTCAAAGTACCAAACTCAGATAAATGAAACAACCACAGGCAGATCGAATCCTAGTAAGAGACTCCACTACTGATCGTCCGGGTAGCGCACATAGTAATGACTACGCTCCTCATCGTACTCCCAATCCAGCTCGGTGCCATCACCTGGATAGCTCACAGCTGGACCTGCATCTGGTGTGTGAAGTAACTGTGAGCCACAGAGGACTCAGCAATCCCGTCTCCGGGTAACAGAACTATCAAAGCCTTTAGGTGAGGGAAAGGCTGAAGAAAGAACAAGTCTGCAGCAGCAACTAGCAACTAGCTTACGCAAGTGAGAGCGAGAAGAGAAGGCATCGCGAGAAGTGATCACGAAGCGATCCTAGCTACAAGCTCACAAACATAACCCCTCCGTGTTCAACTCCCGAATCCCGATTCGGAAATTGACAGTCACGGAACACACGCTGGTAGTGTATTAGTATCATTGTGTCAAGTTATCTACAACCGGAATTAACAAGCTCCCATCTGCCACATAACCGCGGGCACGGCTTTCGAAAGTTCAAACCCTGCAGGGGTGTTCCAACTTGACCCATTACAAGCCCACGATCCGCGGAGTCGCAACTCCAAAGTGGGAAGACCCGAGTATCCTCGGAATCCCGTGCTCAAGATATACCGAGCTAAGGTAAGGCTAATCCAGCAAATCCTCCCGGCGTGCCGACACCCTGATAGTAGCCGCGCGTATCTCGTCTCAGGCCACGACCGGATGGGTGATCCCACAGGTTTTTACCAAACCTTGAGTTTCCTCGAGGTGGCCCCGCGTAACCCCCGTTTCGGACCAACACTCATGTGGAGCACTGGCCCGGGGTTGTTGATTAAGAAAGAGGGTTAATTACTCCCTATGCATGTTTAGTTTGTTATTAGGCAAATAGTACCAATGTTGGGATTTGCTGGAAAAGACTTAGCACTTAGCGGTTTATCGAGGGGGTCCCATACACCCCAACCGTGTTAGGAACGCATAATCAAGGAACATAATACCGGCTTATACGGATCCTAACGGCATGAGTGGAACAAAACACCAAGCAAAAGGCTTAGCCTTCCACCCTTGCCAATATATAGATGATTTCAATTCAAGCATTTATATAGTGTGATATAAACCCAACCAAACTTCAACATGGAGCAAGCATCTTCACTGCACCTGCAACTAGCAACGCTATAAGAAGGGCTGAGCGAAGCGTACTTAGCCAAGCAACGGTTTGCATAGGTAGGGTGGTTAAACATGGCAATTGGTTACAAGTAGGAGGCTGACAAGAAGAACATGGGCATCGAGGCAAAACTATAGATCGAGACTACTAGAAATAGGCGAAGATAGTAAAGTTATCGGGGTTCGGTCATCTTGCCTGAAGAGAATTCGTTCGGATCGTAAGAAGGGTCCTCGTGCTCAACCTCGTTGGAAAACTCGTGCTCAACTTCGTTCCCGGTCTCAGCTTCCGGCTCTAAACACAACAAACACACCAAGCACCAATCAACAAAATGCAATGCGCACTCGAAAAACATGAATGCATGATGGATGCACTAAAGATGCACATGGAGCACGGAAAACATCACTCAAGCAAAACACCTCAAAACAAGATAACAACCTGATATTATTAATCTACACAGAAAATCACCCAAGTTTGATATAAGATTCGCTGAAATCGGAGTTACGGGCTAAAAGTTATGCCCGAAACAAGATTTGAGCGAAAACTGAAAATTACAGCAACATAGCAAATTTGGAGCTCAAAATAATTAATCTACAGCACCCAAAAAGCATGGCAAAGGACTTGAACATAAACTAGATATAAAGTACAGCAACTAGGTCCAAAGTGCACCCCCAACGGAGTCACGGATCAATAGCAATGATCTTGGACATATTGAACTTTGAAATAAAATTCTGGCAGCAGAATTTTATTGAAACTTTGGAGCAAAAGATAAACATGCTACAGCCACTCAAATGGACATGTGAGGACATGAATGGAAAGACAACAATATATACTACAAGGAACAACCAAAATCCACCCCAAAACTATCATGCTTTGTCCTACAACATCACACGAACATGGCATCGGAACGTTACAGATTTCAGACTTAGTGAAATTTCACTAAGTCCTAAAACAGCAATATCATCATAGCACACAAAAGATCATGTTTAAGTCACCTCGAAACTAAACATGGCAAAGGGTAAGCACCTCATCAAAATACATATGGCGGTGATCCCGAAACACACAAGCATGCATCATAGAGGTGAACACAACGATTACAACGAGCTCATCAAGAAGGCATTTCATAACAAGTGAAAACACAACATGTGAACATGGCACTTTGCAACGATGACAACAAGGAAACAATAAATCTACCATGCAACCTATCACACACAACACGTAGTTCGTGGCCAGACGAACACGTGGACATGTCATTTGCATCGTTTGGACAAACGAGCTAAAAGTTATCACAAGTCAAAGGTGGCATGAAAATAACACATAACAGCAGTTTATATCATGATGCACTCTTGCAACAGCAAAACAAGTGTCAAGATGACATCTAACATGCATGACTACAACAGGTAAAACGTAGAGGACATCTCCACGAACATCTGGACATGCTACACGCGCAAAACGGAGCAACAGGCACAAAGTTAGGGCAGGTCAAAGTTAGCATAACAGAACAGGATTAAAAGGACTTAGGGTTAGGTCAACCTCAACGGATCTGAGATCCGGATGAACAGTACGGGCCGGCCGGATCTACAGTGGCGGCGGCCCGATCCGGCGCGGGGCGGCCCAGGCGCGCGGTGGCGATGCGGTGGCACGGCGGCGGCCCACCGCGGAGAAGAGCAGGCGGCCTGGCGAGGCCCGGCTGGGCGGGCGCTGAGGTGGAGGCCCGGTGCGGCGGCGCAGCCCGGTCTGCGCTGGAGGGAGGCCCACGAGGGCGATCGGCGGCCCGGCCAGCTGCTCACTGGAGAAGGAGCGAGGCGCCGCTCGGAGGCTTCGGTGTACGGCCCAGCTGGCGGCTCGGGTGATGTGGTCCCCGGGCCGGCCCAGGCGAAGGGGGGGGGGGCTGACCGGATCGGTCGGGCGAAGCGATGTACGGGCCCGGTCGATCGGCGGCTCGGTGCGGTCGAAGGAACTGGCCACGACCGGATCGACGCGTTGACCTGGCGGGCGCGGCTCCCGGATCCGGATCGAGGCAGCCTCGAGCTGCTGCTGCGGCTCGAACCTTCGGGAACCAGATGAACAGTGCGGCGGATCTGAGAAAAAAAAAAGGAAAAAAAGAAAGTGGAGAAGGGGGAAGAAGAAGGGGATGCCCAAATAGACTAGGGGGTCTATATGTAGCAGAATTTTAGGGTTAGGGAGAGATTTAGGGGCGTTAGGAGCCCTCCGATCGCGATCCGACGGATCCGATCGCGGGGGTTGATTTAAAAGGCCTAAACGGAGATAAAAGAAAGCAGTGGGGGTATTTCCGGGACACGAAGTGAAGGCACATCGGACCCACACGGACAACGGAGGGAAAAGTCAACGGAGTCCAAACGAGACGAGAATTGAGAGGCGGGTTGCACACAACAAAACAACAACACACAAAACAACCTCGCGGCAAACCGGTAACGAAAAACGCCCGAACAACAAAGTAGGCCTACGGGACGTCACGGACACGTGAGGGAGCTCCGGAACGCGAAACGGACAACGGGAAGAAACACACGGAACCGGAAACAACCCACAACACAAATGCAATGCAATGCACATGTCTACATGATATGAATGAATGCCACACACTCACACAACAAAACGACGAAAGCCCGAAAGACAAAGAACCCGAAATGGAAATAGATGAAGCCGGAGATTTATTATATACCCAAAAGGGAAAGTATTACATCCGGGGCATTACAGGCTCCCCAACTCTGCCGGCCCCGGTCACTGCTACTTCTCGAGCTTGCGTTGTATTCCCTCGAAGAGGAAATGGTGATGCAACACAGTAGCGTAAGTATTTCCCTCAGTTTTTGAGAACCAAGGTATCAATCCAGTAGAAGACCACGCACGAGTCCCTCGCACCTGCACAAACAAATAAGAACTTCGCAGCCAATGCGATAAAGGGTTGTCAGTCCCTTTACGGTCACTTACGAAAGTGAGATCTGATAGAGATGATAGTTTGATATTTTTGGTATTTTTGGTTATAAGAACAGAAAGTAAAAACGGAAAAGTAAAGTAGATTGTAGATTCATATGTTGAGAATAGACTCGTGGGCCATAGTTTTCTCTAGTGGCTTCTCTCATGATAGCGATATTCTACGGCGGGTAAACAAATTACTGTCGAGCAATTGATAGAAAAGCGAATAATTATGAGACTATCTAGGCATGCTCATTATATATAGGCATCACGTCCGAGACAAGTAGACCGAAACGATTCTGCATCTACTACTATTACTCCATACATCGACCGCTATCCAGCATGCATCTAGTGTATTAAGCTCACAAGAACGGAGTAACGCCTTAAGCAAGATGACATGATGTAGAGGGATAAACTCAAACTTAGTGATATAAACCCCATCTTTTTATCCCCGATGGCAACAATACAATCCGTGCCTTGCTGCCCCTACTGTCACTGGGAAAGGACACCGCAAGATTGAACCCAAAGCCAAGCACTTCTCCCATTGCAAGAACTATAGATCTAGTAGGCCAAACCAAACCAATAATTCGAAGAGACTTGCAAGGATATTATAATCATACATAAAGAGTTCAGAGAAGAACCAAATATTTCTCATAGATAATCTTGCTCATAAACTCACAATTCATCGGAGCTCGACAAACACACCGCAAAAAGAGATTACATCGAATAGATCTCCTCGAAGACCGAGGATAACTTTGTATTGAGATCCAAAGAGAGAGAAGAAGCCATCTAGATACTAGCTATGGACCCGAAGGTCTGTGATAAACTACTCACAACTCATGGTGATGCGATGATGATGATGTAGAAGCACTCCGTGGAAGATCCCCCCTACGGCGGAGCTCCGAAACAGGCCCCAAGATGGGATCTGGCGGGAACAGAAGGTTGCGGCGGTGGAACTAGGGTTTTCTCTGTTGTTCTGATAGTTTCGGGGTACGTAGGTATATATAGGAGGAAGGAGGGCACCGGGGGCCAAACGTGGGGCCCATGAGGTAGGGGGCGCGCCCTATAGGAGGGGGGGGCGTCCCCACCCTCGTGGGCGCCACATGTGGGAAGGCCCGAGTATTCTCGGAATTCCGTGCTCAAGATATACCGACATGTTGGAAATATGCCCTAGAGGCAATAATAAAAGAGTTATTATTATATTTCCTTGTTCATGATAATCGTTTATTATCCATGCTATAACTGTATTGATTGGAAACTCAGATACACGTGTGGATGAATAGACAGACTTTGTGTCCCTAGTGTGCCTCTACAGGACTAGCTCGTTGATCAAAGATGACCGCGGTTTCCAGGTCATAAGACATGAGTTGTCATTTGATAACGGGATCACATCATTAGGAGAATGATGTGATGGACGAGACCCAAACGTTAACATAGCTTTTGATCGTGTCAGTTATCGCTATAGTTTTCTGCATGTCAAGTATAAGTTCCTATGACCATGAGATCATGTAACTCACTGACACCGTAGGAGTGCTTTGTGTGTGCCAAACGTCGCAACGTAACTGGGTGACTATAAAGGTACTCTACAGGTATCTCCGAGGGTGTCTGTTGAGTTGACATGGATCAAGACTGGGATTTGTCACTCCGTGTGACGGAGAGGTATCTCCGGGCCCACTCGGTAATACGTCATCTCAATGAGCTCAAAAGTGACTAAGTAGTTGGTCACGGGATTATGTATTACGGTAACGAGTAAAGAGAATTGCCGGTAACGAGATTGAACTAGGTATAGAGATACCGACGATCGAATCTCGGGCAAGTAACATACCGACGAGACAAAGGGAACTGTATACGGGATTGCCTGAATCCTTGACATCGTGGTTCATCCGATGAGATCATCGAGAAACATGTAGGAACCAATATGGGTATCCAGATCCCGCTATTGGTTATTGACCTGAGAGTGTCTCGGTCATGTCTACATGGTTTCCGAACCCGCAGGGTCTACACACTTAACGTTCGGTGACGCTAGGGTTGTTAGTGAGAAGAGTGCATGGTTACCGAAGGTTGTTCGGAGTCCCGGATGAGATCCCGGACATGACGAGGGTCTCCGGAATGGTCCGGAGACGAAGATTGATATATAGGATGAAAGGTTTCGGAGTACCGGAAGTGTTCCGGGGAGCATCGGGAAATCGGCGGAATACCGGAAGGGTTTTCAGGGGGTCCGGAAGTTGTTCTGGGCCTATTGGGCCACAAAGGGGGACACCACAGCCCTCAGGGGGCTGTGCGCCCCCCCTGGGCCCTCTCCCCATGCGGCTAAGGGGGTGGGACCCCCTAGGGCTGGCCGCACCCCTTGGGCTTGGGGGGCAAGGCACCTAGGGGGGAAACCCTAGGGCCTGGGCGCCTCCCCCTGCCCTGGCCGCCGCCCCCTCCCCTTGCCCTGGCCGCCGGCCCCTAGGGGGAAACCCTAGGGCGCCCTCACCTCTCCACCCCCCCTATATATAGTGGGGCAAAGGGAGGGCAGCCAACACAGTTTGTGCCTCGGTGCTGCCCTCCCTCTCCCGTCATATCTTCTCCTCCCGCAGTGCTTAGGCGAAGCCCTGCTGGAGTTCTTCTCCACCATCACCACCACGCCGTCGTGCTGCCGGTTCTCCATCAACCTCTCCTCCACCCCTTGCTGGATCAAGAAGGAGGAAACGTCCCCGAGCCGTACGTGTGAAGAACGCGGAGGCACCGTTGCTTCGGTGCTAGGTCTTCGGCGATCTGAATCGCGACGAGTACGACTCCATCATCCGCGTTCATAACGCTTCCGCTTAGCGATCTACAAGGGTACGTAGATCACACTCCCCTCTCGTAGTTGCTTCTACTAGATTGATCTTGGTGAACGGTAGGAAAATTTTTGTTTCCCATGCAACGTTCCCCAACAGTGGCATCATGAGCTAGGATCTTGCGTAGATGCTTTCTCGAGTAGAACACAAAGAAGTTTGTGGCGTTGATGTTTAAATTGCTGCCCTCCTTAGTCTTTCTTGATTCAGTGGTATTATAGGATGAAGCGGCCCGGACCAACTTTACATGTCCACGTACATGAGACCGGTTCCATCGACAGACATGTGACTTTTGTTGCATAAGATGGCTGGCGGGTGTCTGTCTCTCCTATCTTAGTTGAATCGGAATAGAACAAGGCGGTCCTTGTAGAAGGTTAAATAGCAACTTGAATATCACCGTTGTGGTTTTGCGTAGGTAAGAAGCGTTCTTGCTAGATACCCATAGCAGCCACGTAAAACATGCAACAACAAATTAGAGGACGTCTAACTTGTTTTTGCAGGGTATGTATGTGATATGATATGGCCAATGACATGATGAAATATATTTTGATGTATGAGATGATCATGTTGTAATAGTTAACATCGACTTGCATGTCGATGCATACGGCAACCGGCAGGAGCCATAGGGTTGTCTTTAATTTTTGTATGACCTGCGTGTCAATCATTAAGCGCTTTGTAATGCTTTACTTTATCGCTAAACGGTAGCAATAGTAGTAAAAGCATGGTGGGCGCACGACAACCCCGATGGCGACACGATGATAGAGATCATGATGATGGAGATCATGGTGTGGCGCCGGTGACGATGGAGATCATGCCGGTGCTTTGGAGATGGAGATCAAAAGCACGAGTTGATGGCCATATCATGTCACTTATGATTTGCATGTGATGTTAATCCTTTTATGCATCTTATTTTGCTTAGGACGACGGTAGCATTATAAGATGATCCTTCACTAAAATTTCAAGATAAAATTGTGTTCCCCCCGAGTGTGCGCCGTTGCGAAGGTTCGTCGTTTCGAAGCACCACGTGATGATCGGGTGTGATAGACTCTACGTTCGCATACAACGGGTGCAAGCCAGTTTTGCACATGCAGAACACTCGGGTTAGACTTGACGAGCCTAGCATGTACAGACATGGCCTCGGAACACGGAGGACCGAAAGGTCGAGCATGAGTCATATAGTAGATATGATCAACATGTTGATGTTCACCATTGACACCACCTCATCTCACGTGATGATCGGACTTGGGTTGGTGAATTTGGATCATGTCACGCTCGAATGACCGGAGGGATGTCAATTTGAGTGGGAGTTATAAATAATATGATTAGGTAGTAACTCACTTATCATGAACAATAGTCTAAAATGTCTTTGCAAATTTTTGGTTGTAGATGGCTCGCGCAGTAGCTCCCCTGAATTTTAATGCGTTCCTAGAGAAAGCTAAACTGAAAGATGACGGGAGCAACTTTGTGGACTGGCTCCGCAATCTGAGGATCATCCTCACAGCTGCCCAAAAGGTTTATGTCCTAAATGCACCGCTAGGTGACCCCCCCGCTCCTACAGCGCCTGCAGACGTTTTGAACGTCTGGCAGACACGTTCGGATGACTATTCGATAGTGCAGTGTGCCATGTTGTACGGCTTGGAAGGAGGACTTCAAAGGCGTTTTGAACGTCATGGTGCATATGAGATGTACCAGGAGTTGAAGTTTATCTTTGAGAAGAATGCTAAGATCGAGAGGTATGAGACCACCGATAAATTCTTCGCTTGCAAGATGGAGGAGAATTCGTCTGTCAGTGAGCACTTACTGAAGATGTCTGGGTACTATACCCGCATAGCTGATCTGGGACTTGTGTTCCCGGATGAGGCTATCATTGACAGAATTCTCCAGTCACTCCCTCCAAGCTACAAGAGCTTCGTGCAGCAGTATAACATGCAAGGGATGAACAAGACCATCGCCGAGCTGTTTTCGATGCTGAAAGTCGCTGAGGCAGACATCCAGAAGGAGTATCAAGTGTTGATGGTCAATAAAACCACCAGTTTCAAGAAGAATGGCAAGGGCAAGAAGGGTAACTTTAAGAAGGGTGGCAAAGCAGTTGCTAATCCAGTGAAGAAACCCAAGGCTGGGCCCAAGCCAGAGACTGAGTGTTTCTATTGCAAGGGGAATGGCCACTGGAAGCGGAACTGCCTCAAGTATCTGGCGGACAAGAAGGGGGCCAACAACAACAACAAAGGTATATATGATATACATGTTATTGATGTGTACCTTACCAACTCTCGTTGTAGTGCCTGGGTATTTGATACCGGTTCGGTTGCTCACATTTGCAACTCTAAACAGGAACTGCGGAATAAACGGAGGCTGGCGAAGGACGAAGTGACGATGCGCGTGGGAAATGGTTCCAAGGTTGATGTGATCGCCGTCGGCACGCTCGCTCTTCGATTACCATCGGGATTAGTTATGAACCTGAATAATTGTTATTTAGTGCCTGCGTTAAGCATGAACATTATATCTGGATCTTGTTTATTGCGAGACGGTTACTCATTTAAGTCAGAGAATAATGGTTGTTCTATTTATATGAGTAATATCTTTTATGGTCATGCACCCGAAGTTAGGGGTTTATTCTTATTGAATCTCGATAGTGATGATACACATGTTCATAACATTGATGCCAAAAGATGTAGAGTAGATAATGATAATACCTCTTTCTTGTGGCACTGCCGTCTCGGTCATATCGGCGTGAAACGCATGAGGAAGCTCCATGCTGATGGACTTTTGGAGTCTCTTGATTTTGAATCACTTGACACGTGCGAGCCGTGCCTCATGGGCAAGATGACAAGGACCCCGTTTTCAGGGACAATGGAACGGGCAAGTGACTTATTGGAAATCATACATACTGATATGTGCGGTCCGATGAGTGTAACGGCGCGCGGTGGATATCGTTATTTTCTCACCTTCACTGACGACTTAAGTAGATATGGGTATATTTACTTGATGAAGCATAAGTCTGAAACTTTTGAAAAGTTCAAGCAATTTCAGAGTGAAGTTGAAAATCATCGTAACAAGAAGATCAAGTTCCTACGATCTGATCGAGGGGGAGAATATCTGAGTTATGAGTTTGGTGATCACTTAAGAAAATGTGGAATTGTTTCACAGTTGACTCCACCTGGAACACCACAGCGTAATGGTGTGTCCGAACGTCGTAATCGAACCCTATTAGATATGGTACGTTCTATGATGTCTCTTGCCGACTTGCCACTATCGTTTTGGGGATATGCGTTAGAGACAGCTGCATTCACTTTAAATACGGCTCCATCTAAGTCCGTTGAGACAACACCGTATGAACTGTGGTTTGGTAAGAAACCTAAGTTGTCTTTTCTCAAGGTTTGGGGTTGCGATGCTTATGTCAAAAGGCTTCAGCCAGAAAAGCTCGAACCCAAAGCGGACAAATGTGTCTTCATAGGATACCCAAAAGAAACAGTTGGGTACACCTTCTATCTCAGATCCGAGGGCAAAGTGTTTGTCGCTAAGAACGGGTCCTTCCTCGAGAAAGAGTTTCTCTCGAAAGAATTGAGTGGGAGGAAGGTAGAACTTGATGAGGTTATTGAACCTCTGCTTCAACCAGAAAGTAGCGCAGCACAGAAAGATGTTTTTGTGGAGCCTACAGAGGTTGAAGAGGAAGCCAATGATGATGATCAAGAAGCTTCCGATCAAGTTACTACCGAACCTCGTAGGTCGACAAGGGTACGCACTGCACCTGAGTGGTATGGTAACCCTGTCTTGGAGGTCATGTTGTTAGACAACGGTGAACCTACGAGCTATGGAGAAGCGATGGTGGGCCCAGATTCCGACAAATGGTTAGAGGCCATGAAATCCGAGATGGCATCCATGTATGAAAACAAAGTATGGACTTTGGAAGTATTACCTGAAGGGCGGAGGGCCATTCAGAATAAATGGATTTTTAAGAGGAAGACGGACGCTGACGGTAATGTCACCGTGTATAAAGCTCGACTTGTGGCAAAGGGTTTTTCACAAGTTCAAGGGATTGACTACGATGAGACTTTCTCACCCGTAGCGATGCTTAAATCCGTCCGAATCATGTTAGCAATAGCTGCATTTTTCGATTATGAAATTTGGCAGATGGATGTCAAAACAGCGTTCCTTAACGGTTTTCTTAAGGAAGAGTTGTATATGATGCAACCAGAAGGTTTTGTTGATCCAGAGAATGCTGACAAAGTATGCAAGCTCCAGCGTTCCATTTATGGGCTGGTGCAAGCATCTCGGAGTTGGAATCTTCGCTTTGATGAGGTGATCAAAGCGTTTGGGTTTATACAAGTTTACAATGAAGCTTGTATTTACAAGAAAGTGAGTGGGAGCTCTATAGCGTTTCTAATATTATATGTGGATGACATATTGCTGATTGGAAACAATATAGAATTTTTGGATAGCGTGAAGGGGTATTTGAACAAGAGTTTTTCGATGAAAGATCTCGGTGAAGCTGCTTTCATATTGGGCATCAAAATCTATAGAGATAGATCAAGACGCTTGATAGGACTTTCACAAAGCACATACCTTGATAAAGTTTTGAAGAAGTTCAAAATGGATCAATCCAAGAAGGGGTTCTTGCCGGTATTGCAAGGTACGAAGTTGAGTAAGACTCAATGCCCAGTGACTGCGGATGACAGAGAAAAGATGAGTGTCGTCCCCTATGCTTCAGCCATAGGCTCTATCATGTATGCAATGCTGTGCACAAGACCAGATGTCAGCCTTGCCATAAGTATGGCCGGAAGGTTTCAAAGTAATCCTGGCATGGATCACTGGACAGCGGTCAAGAATATCCTAAAGTACCTGAAAAGGACTAAGGATATGTTTCTCGTTTATGGAGGTGATCAAGAGCTCGTCGTAAAGGGTTACGTCGATGCAAGCTTTGACACTGATCCGGATGACTCTAAGTCTCAAACCGGATATGTATATATTCTCAACGGGGGAGCGGTAAGCTGGTGCAGTTCCAAGCAGAGCGTGGTAGCTGATTCTACATGTGAAGCGGAGTATATAGCTGCCTCGGAGGCGGCGAAGGAATGTGTCTGGATGAAGGAGTTCATGACAGATCTTGGAGTTGTGCCTAGTGCACTGAACCCAATGACTCTGTTCTGTGACAACACTGGTGCCATTGCTCTAGCCAAGGAACCAAGGTTTCACAAGAGGACCAGACACATAAAGCGACGCTTCAATTCCATCCGCGATTCGGTCAAGGAGGAGGACATAAACATTTGCAAAGTACACACGGATTTTAATGTTGCAGATCCGTTGACTAAGCCTCTTCCACGGGCTAAGCACGATCAACACCAAGACTCTATGGGTGTTAGATTCATTACCTTGTAATGCTAGATTATTGACTCTAGTGCAAGTGGGAGACTGTTGGAAATATGCCCTAGAGGCAATAATAAAAGAGTTATTATTATATTTCCTTGTTCATGATAATCATTTATTATCCATGCTATAACTGTATTGATTGGAAACTCAGATACACGTGTGGATGAATAGACAGATTTTGTGTCCCTAGTGAGCCTCTACAGGACTAGCTCGTTGATCAAAGATGACCGCGGTTTCCAGGTCATAGACATGAGTTGTCATTTGATAACGGGATCACATCATTAGGAGAATGATGTGATGGACGAGACCCAAACGTTAACATAGCTTTTGATCGTGTCAGTTATCGCTATAGTTTTTCTGCATGTCAAGTATAAGTTCCTATGACCATGAGATCATGTAACTCACTGACACCGTAGGAGTGCTTTGTGTGTACCAAACGTCACAACGTAACTGGGTGACTATAAAGGTGCTCTACAGGTATCTCCGAGGGTGTCTGTTGAGTTGACATGGATCAAGACTGGGATTTGTCACTCCGTGTGACGGAGAGGTATCTCCGGGCCCACTCGGTAATACGTCATCTCAATGGGCTCAAAAGTGACTAAGTAGTTGGTCACGGGATTATGTATTACGGTAACGAGTAAAGAGACTTGCCGGTAACGAGATTGAACTAGGTATAGAGATACCGACGATCGAATCTCGGGCAAGTAACATACCGACGAGACAAAGGGAACTGTATACGGGATTGCCTGAATCCTTGACATCGTGGTTCATCCGATGAGATCATCGAGAAACATGTAGGAACCAATATGGGTATCCAGATCCCGCTATTGGTTATTGACCTGAGAGTGTCTCGGTCATGTCTACATGGTTTCCGAACCCGCAGGGTCTACACACTTAACGTTCGGTGACGCTAGGGTTGTTAGTGAGAAAAGTGCATGGTTACCGAAGGTTGTTCGGAGTCCCGGATGAGATCCCGGACATGACGAGGGTCTCCGGAATGGTCCGGAGACGAAGATTGATATATAGGATGAAAGGTTTCGGAGTACCGGAAGTGTTCCGGGGAGCATCGGGAAATCGGCGGAATACCGGAAGGGTTTTCGGGGGGTCCGGAAGTTGTTCTGGGCCTATTGGGCCACAAAGGGGGACACCACAGCCCTCAGGGGGCTGTGCGCCCCCCCTGGGCCCTCTCCCCATGCGGCTAAGGGGGTGGGACCCCCTAGGGCTGGCCGCACCCCTTGGCCTTGGGGGGCAAGGCACCTAGGGGGGGAAACCCTAGGGCCTGGCCGCCCCCCTGCCCTGGCCGCCGCCCCCCTCCCCTTGCCCTGGCCGCCGGCCCCTAGGGGGAAACCCTAGGGCGCCCTAACCTCTCCACCCCCCCTATATATAGTGGGGCAAAGGGAGGGCAGCCAAGACGGTTTGTGCCTCGGTGCTGCCCTCCCTCTCCCGTCATATCTTCTTCTCCCGCGGTGCTTAGGCGAAGCCCTGCTGGAGTTCTTCTCCACCATCACCACCACGCCGTCGTGCTGCCGGTTCTCCATCAACCTCTCCTCCACCCCTTGCTGGATCAAGAAGGAGGAGACGTCCCCGAGCCGTACGTGTGAAGAACGCGGAGGCACCGTTGCTTCGGTGCTAGGTCTTCGGCGATCTGAATCGCGACGAGTACGACTCCATCATCCGCGTTCATAACGCTTCCGCTTAGCGATCTACAAGGGTACGTAGATCACACTCCCCTCTCGTAGTTGCTTCTACTAGATTGATCTTGGTGAACGGTAGGAAAATTTTTGTTTCCCATGCAACGTTCCCCAACACGACATAGGTAAAACTAATCCAGCAAGACCTCCCGGCGTGCCGACACCCTGACAGTAGCCGCGCGTATCTAGTCTCAGGCCACGACCGGATGAGCTATGGTTACAGCATCTAGATACCCCGAGTTGCCAAGGGGCGGTGCCGCAAGCTGCTCTAGGTTGGACCAACACTCATGTGGAGCACTGGCCCGGGGTTGATTAAGAAAAGGGGATAGCAAGTCCCTATGCAAGTTTTAGTTATTAGGCAAATGGAGTACCAATATCGGGCCTTGCTGGAAAAGATTTAGCGCTAAGCGGGTTATCGAGGGGGTCCCATAACCCCAACCGTGTTAGGAACGCATAATCAAGGAACATAACACCGGTTTATACGGTTCCTAGGGCGGCATGAGTGGAACAAATCACCAAGCGAGAGGCTTAGCCTTCCACCCATTACCAATATATAGATGATTTAGTTTAAGAGTTTATATAGTGTGATATCCCAACAATAACTTCAACATGAAGCAAGAATCTTCAAATCTTCTCCTGCAACTAATAAAGCTATAAGAGGGGCTGAGCGAAGCTTACGTAGCCAAACAAAGGTTTTGCTAGGATGGGTGGTTAGACAGATTCATGGTTACAATAGGAGGCTGACAAACAAATATGGGCATCGAGGCAATAAGCTAAAGAGCGAGACTTCTAGCAATAGGCAAAGATAGTAATGATATCTGGGTCAGGTCATCTTGCTTGTCGAGTCGTCGATGAGATCGTAAGATGGCTCCTCGTTCTCAACCTCGGTAGTAACCTTGTTCTCATGCTAGGGCTCGGCTTACGGCTCTACTCAACACAAGAACACACGAGGCATGAAATCAAACAAGGTGCAATGCACAATCTATAGGATGCACGTATGATGCACCTAGGACGCACTGCAGATGCACTTAGGATGCATTACATGACAACATAGGAAGCACACCAGAACAACAAAAGAGCAAGACAATATGCTCAAGCAAGTAGGATGCAAAACATGGCAAGGTAGGAAGCACAGAGAAATAACATAAGAACAACAAGTTTAAATGAGGCCGGAAGCTACATATAACAAATCTGGTAAGACCTGATATGCATAGTTTGAAATTAGTCCAGATCTGAACAAACCTTAAGTTAAAGTTGTTAAACAGCAAGTTAACATGCCCCATGATGATCTACACGAAATTCTAGTCAAGATTCATATAAAGTTTGTTTAATTCGGAGCTACGGTCTAGAAGATAGGATCAAAACAAGATAAGCATGGCAACGGTGCAAGATGCACCCAAACATCAAGCAAACATACTCCAAACATGTTAACAAGATGATATTATGAATCTACATGCAAAAGCACACAAGTTTCATGTAGGGCACGCTCAAAACGGAGCACCGGATCAAAACATACACTCGAAACAAGAAACAAAGCAAAGTTGTAATTAACAGCCACATAGCAACTTTGGAGCAAGAAATATATACTCTACAACACTCAAACATGGTGACAAGAAGCATGGACATGAAGTAGACATATCCTACAGCAAACAACTCCATTGGAGCAACTCCATAGGTGGCATGGATCAATAGCAACAAGCTACAACATTTTGATCAAGACACTAAAAACCCGACAGTAATATTTTATAGCAACTTGGGAGCAAGAATTAAATAAGCTACAACAAGCCATATGAGCAAGTGAGGGCATGGATGGATATATAACAACATATACAACAAGGAATGATCAATGGCCACCCTAAAACTAACATGGATTTGCCTAGGGCATCAAGCAAACATAGCATCAGGATATGACAGATTCCAGACTTAGTGAAATTTCACTAAGTGTTAAAACAGTAACATTAGCATGGCATGTTTGCGAGCATGTTTAAGTCATCTTAAAGCATAACATGGCAAATGATTTGCACCACAGCAAAGAACGCATGATGGGGAATCTAAAACATATGAGCATGCGACATGGGGGCAAACACATCAATAGCAATGAGCTCCTCAACTAGGCATCTCGTAACAAGTTATAAAACCTAACAGCCACTTGCACTTTTGCAACAGGGATAAACATGGCAATATGAACTCTAACATGCATGCTATAGCAACCAACATGTAGAGCATCTCATGATGAACATTTTTACATCTCATTTGCTTCATTTGGATAAACATGCACCAAGTTATCACACCTCAAACATGGCATGAAAATAACAAGTAGCAGCAGTTTATATTAAGTAGCACTCTTGTCACGAAGATTAAGACCTCTAAATGAACTCAAACATGCATGACACAATGGAACAAAACGTAGTACAGATCACCACGGTCATTTTGACAGATCATATGCACAAATCGGACATACACACAAAAAGATATCGCCATCAAAAAATGCCATCAGACAACAAAAATAACAAAAGACTTAGCAGAAAAAAACAGGGGGGGGTCACCTCGCGGATCGGGTCTGAACCGCGGATCGGGCGCGGGCGCGGAGCGGGTCGCGGGCGAAACGGGTGCGGGCCCGGTAGGGTTTCGGCCCGGGGCAGAACTGGATCGGGATCGGGCGATCTGATCGAGATCGGCGACGCCGCGGGATCGGCAGCCGGCGGCGGAGCTCGGGCCTGCGGCGACCGCAGCGGCCGGCGGCGATGCGGGAGCGGCCGGGCAGCGTGGCCTCGCCGGAGGAGCTTGAGACTCAGGGCGGCGGGGTGCGGCCTCGCCGGCCGGGCGGAGCTCGCCGGCAGCGAGGATCCGGTGCGGAGGAGGCTGCGGCCCGGACACCAGAGGCGGTGGGGATGGAGGGGTGCGGCGCGGGAGGCGCGCTGTCCGGATGGCGGCGGCGTCGGGCCTGTGGGCCGGCGTGGTGCGAACGGCGGCGGTGCCACGTGACAGGAGCTGGTTGGCCCGGCGCGTCCGGGCGGACGTGTCCGGTCCGTCCGGACGTGTCCGGCGGCGGCGGTTGCGCTGCAACTACGGTTTTTGGACGAAAAATGGAATGGGGGGACGTTTTTATAGGCACAAGGAGCTAGGAGACTCCAAATGGGGAGCGGTTTTCGGCCACGCGATCACAATTCGACGACCGAGATGATGGGAAGGGTTGTGCTGGGTTGGTGGGTTGTTGTGGAGGGGGTCTTGGGCCTCAAAGAAGAGGTTCTTTTAGACCACTAGGTTAACTGTTGGAGTACCAAACGAACTCCAAACGCGACGAAACTTGACAGGCAGCCTACACGTACCAAAACAACATCGCACGACAAGTCTCACACCATTCCGGAAACGTTACACGGTCACACATGAAAGAAGGACTCGGGGATGCCACGGGCACGTGTGAGAGCGTCGGAACTCGAACCGGACAACGGGAAGAGACGAGTGGGACCGGATGCAAGTGACAACACAAATGCAATGCAATGCACATGACAACATGACATGGATGAAATGCACACACGCACACGACAAAACTAAGAAACCGAAAAGAAAGAAGAGCTCGGAAAGGAATTGATGAAGCCAAAGTTTATATATTGCCATATTGGGAAAGTGTTACATCAGGGGCATTACAAACACTCCTCTACTACGAAAAGATCTCGTCCCGAGATCTAGGACTGGAAGAAGGAAGGATACTTGGAACGAAGGTGATCTTCTCGTTCCCACGTAGCTTCTTGGTCGGTATGGTGTGACCACTTAACTTTCAAGAACTTGATTGACTTGTTGCGGGTCTTGCGCTCGGTTTCTTCAATAATAGCAACGGGATGCTCACGATAGGACAAGTCTTGTTGAAGATCAATCTCCTCGAATGGAATGGTGCGTTCAGGTGTCTTGAAGCATTTGCGGAGTTGAGACACGTGAAACACATCATGAACATTAGCGAAGTTGGAAGGGAGCTCAAGTTGATAGGCTAGATCGCCTCTTTTGCCAAGGATCTAGAAAGGGCCCACGTATCTAGGAGCAAGCTTTCCTTTGATACCGAATCTTTGGGTGCCTTTCATAGGAGAAACACGGAGATAGACATGATCCCCAATGTTGAAGGCCAAATCACGATGTTTTCCGTCATAGTAACTCTTCTGACGCGACTGAGCGGCCTTGAGATTCTCACGTATGACTTTGCACATTTCTTCGGCTTCTGAGATTAAGTCATTTCCAAGAAGTTGACGTTCACCAGTCTCGGACCAGTTGAGAGGAGTACGACACTTTCTGCCATAGAGGATTTCAAACGGAGCTTTGCCGGCACTTGCTTGGAAACTGTTGTTGTAAGAGAACTCGGCAAACGGGAGACAATATTCCCACTTCATGCCAAAAGATATGACACAAGCTCTGAGCATGTCTTCGAGGATCTGGTTCACTCTTTCGACTTGACCGCTGGTCTGAGGGTGAAACGCAATGCTGAAACGGATCTTAGTGCCCATGGCAGACTAAAAGGAGTCCCAGAACTTGGATGTGAACAAACTTCCACGGTCTGAGGAGATAACTTGAGGAATGCCATGTAAGGACACAATTTTGGAAGTGTACAGCTCTGCCAGTTGAGCTGCATTGATGGATTCTTTGACTGGAAGGAAGTGAGCTACTTTGGTAAGCTTGTCAATGACAACAAAGATAGAATCATTCCCCTTCTTGGACTTGGGAAAACCAATGACAAAATCCATTTCAATGTGGTCGAATTTCCACTCGGGAATAGGAAGAGGTTGGAGAAGACCGGCTGGACGTTGATGCTCTACCTTCACTCTTCTGCAGACATCACATTCATTCACGAATTGGGCAATCTCCCTTTTCATGCGAGTCCACCAGTAAGATTGCTCGAGGTCTTGGTACATCTTGGAACTTCCAAGATGAATCGAGAGGAGGGAGTCATGTGCTTCGTTCAATATGAGCTTCCTGAGATCACCCTTGGGAACCACAAGTCTGTCCTCAAAGAACAAGGTGTCTTTCTCATCAATGCGATAGCACTTGTATTTGTGAGTACCCTTTGCAATACCATGTTTCACTTTCTGCACCATAGCATCACTGAGTTGGGCCTCACGGATCTGATCTTCCAAGGTAGGAGCAACTTGAAGATTTGCAAGAAAGCCTTGCGGAACAACTTGGAGGTTGAGTTTCCTGAATGCTTCACAAAGCTCAGGCTGAAACGGCTTGATAAGGAGACTGTTGCAATATGCCTTTCTGCTCAAGGCATCTGCAATGACATTGGCCTTGCTAGGTGTGTATTCGATGCTTGGATCATACTCTTGGATCATTTCAACCCAACGAGTTTGGCGGAGGTTCAGGTTCGACTGTGTGAAGATGTACTTCAAGCTCTTGTGATCGGTGAAGATGTCGACTTTTCTGCCCAACACAAGGTGTCTCCACGTGATCAAGGCGTGTACCACAGCTGCTAGCTCGAGATCATGTGTGGGGTAGTTCTTCTCACTTGGCTTCAATAGACGAGAAGTGTATGCCACAATCTTCTTGTCCTGCATTAGCACACCACCAAGTCCTTGAAGAGAAGCATCACAGAATACTTCGTAGGGCTTGGACTCATCTGGAGGAGTAAGAACTGGAGCAGAGATGAGCTTTTCTTTGAGAGTTTTGAATGCCACATCACAATCCGGAGACCAGTTGTACTTGAAATTCTTTTGCAGCAAGTTGGAGAGAGGCTTGGCAATCTTGGAGAAGTTCTCAACGAACCTTCTGCAATAGCTAGCAAGACCAAGGAAGCTTCGGAGTTGCTTGACGTTCTGAGGAGGTTCCCAGTTGACAATCGCTTCAACTTTCTCGGGGTTGACCGCAATACCGTCAGCGGAGATGATATGGCCCAGATACAAGACATTATCGAGCCAGAATTCGCACTTGGAGAATTTGGCATAGAACTTATGTTCACGGAGTCTGTCGAGAACCAGACGGAGGTGCTTTTCGTGATCCTCTTCATTCTTGGAGAATACCAAGATGTCATCCAGATAAACAAGCACAAATTCGTTGGTGTAGGGGTTGAATATGTAGTGCATCATTCTCGAGAAGGTGGGTGGAGCATTAGCGAGGCCAAAAGACATGACTGTATATTCATAGGAGACATAGCTTGTTCTGAACGCAGTCTTGTGAATATCTTCTTCACGGATACGGATCTGGTGGTAACCCGTCCGGAGATCGAGCTTCGAGAACACTTTAGCTCCTTTGAGCTGCTCGAACAATTCATTGATGTTGGGGAGCGGATACTTGTTCTTTATTGTCTTCTTGTTCAATGGCCGGTAATCAACGCAAAGGCGCTCCGTGCCATCCATCTTCTTGACAAATAAGACACCACAGCCCCAAGGAGAAGTGCTAGGCCTGATTAGACCCATACGCTCTTGCTCATCGAGTTGTTTCTTCAACTCCTTCAACTCTTCAGGGGAAAGCTTGTACGGACGCCGACATGCTGGCTCAGTACCAGGCTCGAGTTCAATGACAAATTCAACTTGACGATGCGGAGGCATGCCTGGAAGCTCTTCAGGGAAAACATCTTCATATTCATTGACCACCGAAATTTGAGAGATGGCATTAATCTCGCCCTTGTCATTGAGAGAGAATAGCCTGATTGTGTTATCTCGAGAGGCGAAGATAATCATGTCTTCGTTGGAATGAGTAAGCTTGACTTCCTTATTTGCACAACCAATGTGGGCATCATGCTGAGAAAGCCAATCCATCCCAAGAATTAAATCAATGTCGGAGTTGCCGAGAGCAATAGGAGAAGCCAGAAATTTATAATTGCCCATCTTGATAGAAACGTTAGGAGCTACAATATGAGAGCTCATCCTCATACCCGGAGAAAACACACGAAAAGGATCTTGCAAAATTTCAGTAGGCAACTCATGCTTGGACAAGAAAGGTTTTGAGATGAAGCAATGTGATGCACCTAAATCGAATAAAACTTTTGCAGAAGCAGAGTTAACTGAGAGGTTACCCAATATCACATCAGAAGAATTCTCCGCTTGAGCTGCATTCATCAGATTCACTCTTGCTGCCTTGGGGTTGTTCTTGACAATAGCAGTACTGACAGGTGGAGGAGGCGGAAGGCGCCTTGGGTTGGGGCACTTGTTAGCATAGTGACCCTTCTGGCCACACTTGTTGCAAACCACTTCTGAGAGAGGACGGTGATAAGGAGCATTTGACTTTGAAGCTTGAAAGTGGTTCTTTGACTGATTGCTTGGGTTGGGTGGGTGGGAGAAAGCACGGCCACCATAATTCTTGTTGTTGTTGTTGTTGTTGGGAGGTCGAATCACTGGAGGAGGTGGAAGCCAAAACTTCTGTTGCTTTGCGGCCACTTGGGAAGAAGAGGAGGAGTGAACAGCGTCTCTGATCCTCTTTTTGGAAGCTTCCATCTTGAGCTGGGCTGCCTCTTGCTTAAGTGCCATGTTATAGAATTGATCAAACTCATCAGGCTCGAACAATGTGAGAGCTAGTTGGAGTTCATCCTTCAGACCACCACGGAACTGATAGATCTTGCTCTTGGCATCTGGGATGTCTTGCTTGGCATAGCGGGCAAGGTTTTGGAACTTGACATTATATTGGTAGACAGACATTGAGCCTTGCTTCAGGTTGCGGAATTGCTCACGCATACCCTCGATGACACTTGTTGGAATGTGGTGAGAGCGAAAGTCCTTACAGAAGTCATCCCAGGAGATTACACGTCCTTCTCTGGAATCTTTGTACTGCTGCCACCAATCAGCTGCTTGGTCCTTGAGTTGGAAGACGGCAAACTTCACATAGTCCTCGGGCCTGACGTTACTGCACTCGAAATGCTTCTTGATATCAGTTATCCAGTCTTCAGCATCTAGAGGGTCCACATAGTAACTGAATGCCTTTGGTTGATTTGCCAGGAACTGGTTGAGCGTAGCAAAGTGAGGTTGGTTGAACAAATTGCCTTGGCCTTGGTTCCCATGAGCACCCTGATTTGCTTGATTTGCTTGAATGTTCTGCATCATTTGCATAAGCATCTGGGTGTTCTGGTTCGTCGCTTACATAATTGCTCTCCAGGCCTCAGACGGAGGAGGAGGGGAAGAAGGACGATCAGGAACCTCTTCACCCTCTGGGTTAGCGTTGGGAACCTTTTTAGGAGCCATCCTGAATGAGATTACAACTATTAGCCATTGATTGAAAGAATACATAAGCTGAATCAACGGCTAGAAATTGCAACATAGTCTTCACAAGAATCATTCGAACAAGATGAACGAATGAAATCCACAGTTTAATGATAACAACAATCTTCACGAGAAACCACTTGGGAGAACAAAAGGTAAATAAAAACAACAAGGAGCAGATAGAACAAATACAAGATAGAAGCTTCATTTGACATATTCGTGCTGAAAGCTTATGGAATGTGTTACAAAAGGGTTTTGCAATCCCCGGATCAGCATAGCCAAGGACCCTTTAAGATGCAACTCCCGATCGGAACAACAGCCATAAAACTACTTCACTTAATGTAGAACCCCGAACTCCATATCATGCATTCGTTGGAAGAATGCCTACGAACTACAAGATGAACCCACCTATTAATTTCCGAAAGTTTTGAGTTATGCAATCAGGTGTTGGGGATACAGGGGAAGCATCGCGCACTCAACTCTAATCCTACATCCAGCTGTATCCATCCTTCAACACATAACCAGTTATTTCCGAAAACCGTTTACCTCGGACCTTCGAAACGCATCTACTATACAAGCTATGGCAATACTCCCGAACTACCTCCCCATTACTGGGTGATGTCGGGGTTATATTGCCACTAACCGCATAGGAGAGTTTTCGATGTCGGCCGTCTTAAGTATTCCAGAACTACCGCGATATACTTGTGCCGACAACACCTCGGAGCTCAACTCCCCGGGACACTGCCACAACCCCTAAATGACAGGAGGCATTGAGAACAATGTTCTCGTCACAAAGACATCGGAACAATCCAAACAATACTCGCGAGATTCCTAAAAAAAATTGGTGAATTTTTGAGAGTAGAAGAGACAAGAGTAATCGTCAGGAGTCCTCACCAGAGTGAAAAGAGATGAGGAGCAAAAGAAATCCTACTCTCCGATATATATATAGGACTAAAAACATTTTAAGTGTGTGCCTAGACTCAACCGTCAACGATTCGATCAATCAGTGCGGGTTTCTAGGTCGGAGAAGGCTCTGAATACCAACTTGTAATGCCCAGGATGGGACTATACCTCCTACGTGTTGAGGCACGACTTAAAGGTATAAGCCCATTCTGGAATGATCTCAAGTTCGGTATCTTTGCACGACTCATGTAAAAATAGGGATGAAATTGCAAAAGGATAGTTTGCTTACACTCGCCACGTCACACAATACATTACATAAGCAAATCATCATCGAAATAACATCACAACCCGACTACGGGTGAAGATCCAAATGAAATATACCAAATACATAAAGCCACAGGTCTGAATTGCCCCTAGTAGAAACCACTCCTGATCATCGGGATAGTGCACATAGTATCGACTACGTTCTTCATCGTACTCCCAGTATAGCTCTGTGCCGTCACCTGAGTAGTCCACCATAGTACCTGCATCTGGTGTTGTGTAGAATCTGTGAGCCACGGAGGACTCAGCAATCCCATTCCCGGGTAGCAAAACTATCTAAGCCTTGGGTGTGGAACAAGGCTGAAGAAAAATAAAAGGTTGCAGCTGCACTAGCACTAGCTTACGTGTTAAGAGCGAGAAGAGAAGTTCCACGAGCGTCAAAGTGATCACTAGGTGATCCTATCTAAGCACGTCAATCATAACCCCATCGTGTTCACTTCCCGAACCCCTTTCGAAAAATGACCGTCATGGTTACTCACGCTGGTAGTGTGTTCTGAACATGGTGTCAAGTTTTCTACAACCGGATATTAACAAATTCCCATCTGCCACATAACCGCGGGCACGGCTTTCGAAAGTTCAAAACCCTGCAGGGGTGTCCCAACTTAGCCCATGACGAGCTCACGATCTGCAGAGTCGCAACTCCAAGGTGGGAAGGCCCGAGTATTCTCGGAATCCCGTGCTCAAGATATACCGACATAGGTAAAACTAATCCAGCAAGACCTCCCGGTGTGCCGACACCCTGACAGTAGCCGCGCGTATCTAGTCTCAGGCCACGACCGGATGAGCTATGGTTACAGCATCTAGATAACCCGAGTTGCCAAGGGGCGGTGCCGCAAGCTGCTCTAGGTTGGACCAACACTCATGTGGAGCACTGGCCCGGGGGTTGATTAAGAAAAGGGGATAGCAAGTCCCTATGCAAGTTTTAGTTATTAGGCAAATGGAGTACCAATGTCGGGCCTTGCTGGAAAAGGTTTAGCGCTAAGAGGGTTATCGAGGGGGTCCCATAACCCCAACCGTGTTAGGAATGCATAATCAAGGAACATAACATCGGTTTATACGGTTCCTAGGGCGGCATGAGTGGAACAAATCACCAAGCAAGAGGCTTAGCCTTCCACCCATTGCCTATATATAGATGATTTAGTTTAAGAGTTTATATAGTGTGATATCCCAACAATAACTTCAACATGAAGCAAGAATCTTCAAATCTTCTCCTGCAACTAATAAAGCTATAAGAGGGGCTGAGCGAAGCTTACGTAGCCAACCAAAGGTTTTGCTAGGATGGGTGGTTAGACAGATTCATGGTTACAATAGGAGGCTGACAAACAAACATGGGCATCGAGGCAATAAGCTAAAGAGCGAGACTTCTAGCAATAGGCAAAGATAGTAATGATATCTGGGTCAGGTCATCTTGCCTGTCGAGTCGTCGATGAGATCGTAAGACGGCTCCTCGTTCTCAACCTCGGTAGTAACCTCGTTCTCGTGCTCGGGCTCGGCTTCCGGATCTACTCAACACAAGAACACACGAGGCACGAAATCAAACAAGGTGCAATGCACAATCTATAGGATGCACGTATGATGCACTTAGGATGCACTGCATATGCACTTAGGATGCATTACATGACAACATAGGAAGCAGACAAGAACAACACAAGAGCAAGACAATATGCTCAAGCAAGTAGGATGCAAGACAAGTCTATTTAGGATGCAAAACATGGCAAGGTAGGAAGCACAGAGAAACAACATAAGAACAACAAGTTTAAATGAGGCCGGAAGCTACATATAACAAATCCGGTAAGACCTCATATGCATAGTTTGAAATTAGTCCTGATCTGAACAAACCTTAAGTTAAAGTTGTAAAACAGCAAGTTAACATGCACCATGATGATCTACTCGAAATTCTAGTCAAGATTCATATAAAGTTTGTTTAATTCGGAGCTACGGTCTAGAAGATATGATCAAAACAAGATAAGCATGGCAACGGTGCAAGATGCACCCAAACATCAAGCAAACATACTCCAAACATGTTAACAAAATGATATTATGAATCTACATGCAAAAGCACACAAGTTTCATGTAGGGCACGCTCAAAACGGAGCACCGGATCAAAACATACACTCGAAACAAGAAACAAAGCAAAACTGTAATTAACAGCCACATAGCAACTTTGGAGCAAGAAATATATACTCTACAACACTCAAACATGGTGACAAGAAGCATGGACATGAAGTAGACATATCCTACAGCAAACAACTCCATTGGAGCAACTCCATAGGAGGCATGGATCAATAGCAACAAGCTACAACATTTTGATCAAGACACTAAAAACCCGACAGTAATATTTTATAGCAACTTGGGAGCAAGATTTAAATAAGCTACAGCAAGCCATATGAGCAAGTGAGGGCATGGATGGATAGAAAACAACATATTTAACAATGAATTATCAATGGCCACCCCAAAACTAACATGGATTTGCCTAGGGCATCAAGCAAACATAGCATCAGGATATGACAGGTTCCAGACTTAGTGAAATTTCACTAAGTGTTAAAACAGTAACATTAGCATGGCATGTTTGCGAGCATGTTTAAGTCATCTTAAAGCATAACATGGCAAATGGTTTGCACCATAGCAAAGAACACATTATGGGGAATCTAAAACATATGAGCATGCGACATGGGGGCAAACACATCAATAGCAATGAGCTCCTCAACTAGGCATCTCGTAACAAGTTATAAAACCTAACAACCACTTGCACTTTTGCAACAGGGGTAAACATGGCAATATGAACTCTAACATGCATGCTATAGCAACCACCATGTAGAGCATCTCATGATGAATATTTTGACATCTCATTTGCTTCATTTGGATAAACATGCACCAAGTTATCACATCTCAAACATGGCATGAAAATAACAAGTAGCAGCACTTTATATTAAGTAGCACTCTTGTCACGAAGATTAAGACCTCTAGATGAACTCAAACATGCATGACACAAATGAACAAAACGTAGTACACATCACCACGGTCATTTTGACATATCATATGCACAAACCGGACATACACACAAAAAGATATCGCCATCACAAAATGCCATCAGACAACAAAAATAACAAAAGACTTAGCAAAAAAAAACAGAGGGGATCACCTCGCGGATCGGGTCTGAACCGCGGATCGGGCGCGGGCGCGGAGAGGGTCGCGGGCGAAACGGGTGCGGGCCCGCTAGGATTTCGGCCCGGGGCAGAACTCGATCGAGATCGGGCGATCCGACCGAGATCGGCGGCCGGCGGCGGAGCTCGGGCCTCCGGTGACCGCAGCGGCCGGCGGCGATCTGCTGGGGCGGAGAGGCGGCGGGGCCGGCGGCGATGCGGGAGCGGCCGGGCGGTGGGGCCTCGCCGGAGGAGCTTGAGGCTCGGGGCAGCGGGGTGCGGGCTCGCCAGCCGGGCGGAGCTCGCCCGCGGCGAGGATCCGGCGCGGAGGAGGCGGCGGCCTGGCCACCGAAGGCGGCGGGGACGGAGGGGTGCGGTGCGGGAGGTGCGCGGCCCTGATGGCGGCGGCGGTGGGCCAGCGTCAGGCCTGCGGGCCGCCGCGGTGCGAACGGCGGTGGTGCCACGTGGCAGGAGCTGGTTGGCCCGACGCGTCCGGGCGGACGTGTCCGACGGCGGCGGTTGCGGTGGAACTAGGGTTTTTGGACGAAAAATGGCATGGGGGGACGTTTTTATAGGCACAAGGAGCTAGGAGACTCCAAATGGGGAGCGGTTTTCGGCCACGCGATCACAATTCGACGACCGGGATGATGGGGAGGGTTGTGCTGGGTTGGTGGGCTGTTGTGGAGGGGGTCTTGGGCCTCAAAGAAGAGATTCTTTTAGCCCACTAGGTTAACTGTTGGAGTACCAAACGAACTCCAAACGCGACGAAACTTGACAGGCGGCCTACATGTACCAAAACAACATCGCACGACAAGTCTCACGCCATTCCAGAAACGTTACACGGCCACACACGAAAGAAGGACTCGGGGATGCCACGGGCACGTGTGAGAGCGTCTAAACTCGAACCGGACAACGGGAAGAGACGAGTGGTACCGGATGCAAGTGACAACACAAATGCAATGCAATGCACATGACAACATGACATGGATGAAATGCACACACACACACATGACAAAACGAAGAAACCGAAAAGAAAGAAGAGCCCGGAAAGGAATTGATGAAGCCAAAGTTTATATATTGCCATATTGGGAAAGTGTTACATCTGGGGCATTACAGTTTCATTCCGTTTGGACTCCGTTTGATATTCCTTTTCTGTAAAACCCTAAAATAGGCAAAAACACAGCAATCTAGACTGGGCCTTTGGGTTAGTAGGTTAGTACCAAAAATAATATAAAAGTGTATAATAAAGCCCATTAAACATCCAAAACATCATAAATAATAGCATGTAACAATCAATAATTATAGATATGTTGGAGACGTATCAAGCATCCCCAAGCTTAATTCCCGCTCGTCCTCGAGTAGGTAAATGATAAAAATAGAATTTTTGATGTGGAATGCTAACCAACATAGTTTTTCAATGTAATTATCTTAATTGTGGCATGAATGTTCAGATCTGAAAGATTCAAGACAAAAGTCTATATTGACATAAGAAATAGTAATACTTCAAGCATACTAACAAAGAAATCATGTCTTCTCGAAATACTATGGCTAAAGAAAGTTATCCCTACAAAATCATATAGTCTCGCTATGCTCCCTCTTCATCACACAAAATATTCATATCATGCACAACCCCGATTTCAGCCAAGCACTTGTTTTCATACTCTATTCTTTCAAACCTTTCAACTTTCACGCAATACATGAGCGTGAGCCATGGACATAGAACTATGGGTGGAATAGAGTGGTGGTTGTGGAGAAGACAAAATGAGGGAGATAGTCTCACATCAACTAGGCGTATCAATGGGCTATGGAGATGCCCATCAATAGATATCAATGTGAGTGAGTAGGGATTGCCATGCAACAGATGCACTAGAGCTAAATATGTATGAAAGCTCAACAAAAGAAACTAGTGGGTGTGCATCCAACTTGCTTGGTCATGAAGACCTAGGGCATTTGAGGAAGCCCATTATTGGAATATACAAACCTAATTCTATAATGAAAAATTCCCACTAGTATATGAAAAGTGACTAAACATGAGACTCTCTATCATGAAGAACATGGTGCTACTTTGAAGCACAAGTGTCAAAAAGATAGTAGAAATTGTCCCTTTTTTTGGGCCTTTCTTTTTTTCTTTGACCTTTCTACTCTTTTTTTGGAGGGGCTTTATTGATTTAGCCTCCCCTCACATGGGACAATGCTCTAATAATGATGATCATCACACTTTCATTGAATTACAACTCGATACTAGAACAAAGTATGACTCTATATGAATGCCTCCAGCGGTGTACCGGGATGTGCAATGAATCAAGAGTGACATGTATGAAAAATTATGCATGATGGCTTTGCCACAAATACGATGTCAACTACATGATCATGCATGGCAATATGACAATATGATGCGTGTCATATGAATGAAACGGTGGAAAGTTGCATGGAAATACATCTCGGAATGGCTATGGAAATGCCATGATAGGTAGGTATGGTGGCTGTTTTGAGGAAGGATATATAGTGGGTGTATGGTACCGGTGAAAGTTGCGCAGTACAAGAGAGGCTAGCACTGGTGGAGGGGTGAGAGTGCGTATAATCCATGGACTCAACATTAGTCATAAGAACTCATATACTTATTGCAAAAATCTACGAGTCATCAAAACAAAGCAATCAACGCATGCTCCTAGGGGGGGGGGGAGGTTGGTAGGAGTTAACCATCGCACGCCCCCGACCTCCACACAAAGGTTGACACTTTACTAATACCTCATGCTCTAACTTCGTCACATAGCGGTTCACCATACGCGCATGCTACGGGAATCACTAACCTTAACATAAGCATTTCTCAGTTTCATAATAACTCCACTAGCATGACTCTAATATCACTATCCTCATATCTCAAAACATTTATCAAGCATCCAACTTCTCATCATATTCAATGCACTTAGTGTGAAAGTTTTTACTACATTGATATTGGATGTCTATCATTTGAAGACTAGTTTTATAGCCTAAGCACATTACCATGCTGTTTTAATAGACTCTCAAAAGGATATAAGTGAAGCATGAGAGTTCAACAATTTCTTAGAAATATTATCACCACCGTGCTCTAAAAGATATAAGTGAAGCACTAGAGCAAAAACTATTCAACTCAAAAGATATAAGTGAAGCACATAGAGTGTTCTATCAATTCCTAGGCCATATTTAACTCTCTCAAATAGGTGTGTCCAGCAAGGATAATTGTGGCAAACTAACAAGCTAAGACTCAAATTATACAAGACGCTCCAAGTAAAACACATATCATGTGGTGAATAAAAATATAGCTCTGAGTATAGTTACCGACAGATGAAGACGAAAGAGGGGATGCCTTCCCGGGGCATCCCCAAGCTTAGGCTTTTGGTTGTCCTTGAATTTTACCTTGGGTTGCCTTGGGCATCCCCAAGCTTAGGCTCTTGCCACTCTTTGTTCCATAGTCCATCAAAGCAATACTCAAAACTTGAAAACTTCACAACGCCAAACCTTAGACAGAAATCTCGTGAGCTCCGTTAGTGTATGGAAGCAAACCACTACTCAAAGGTACTGCAATGAATTCATTCTTTGTTTATATTGGTGTTAAACCTACTGTACTCCAACTTATCTATGGTTCATACTTCCCAATACTACTCATAGATGCATTGAAATAAGCAAACAACACACGAAAAACAGAATCTGTCAAAAACAGAACAGTTTGTAGTAATATGCAGGTTTCACATACTTCTGCAACTCCAAAAAAATCAAACTAAATTGGTAAACTTGAGGAATTTGTCTATTAATCATCTGCAAAAATAATCAACTAAATAGCACGCTCCAGTAAAATCTGGTGACCATTCTAGCGAGCGCTAACGATTCTGTTTTTCACAGCATGATCATATAAACTTCACACAAGTCTTCCCAAAGGTTCTACTTGGCACAAACACTAATTAAAACCCAAAACCACATCTAAACAAAAGCTAGATGCAATATTTATTTCTAAACAGAAGAAAAAACAAAAAAATATATAATTGGGTTGCCTCCCAACAAGCGCTATTGTTTTACGCCCCTAGCTAGGCACGATACAAGGATAGATCTAGGTATTGCCATCCTTGGAAGGCAATTCTTTAATTAAGCACTTGTAATTCTTAGGCACTTCTTTATCCCTATTGATAATCAAAATTTTGGGCAAGAAATCAAGAAATTCTAAAGTGTCAAAAGGGTCTCTTGCAAAAGTAAGAAAATTAGGGTGAACACTCATGGATTTGAGATCCGCGATTCCTTTACTAGATGTTTCACCCTTGTCTGTAGGAACATACATGACCTTAGATAATTTAGTGATAGAAGTATCTGGAGTAGTTTTTATAGCAGAAAGAGCTGAACCCACATTAGTAATAATATGCTCAAGCTTATTGATTCTAGTAGAATCCTGATCTACCTTTTCTTTAACTATGGGTTCCTTTTCCTTAAGATTTTTCAGAACAACTCCTACCTTGGATCCATATTGGGTAATTTCATTATGGATCTTTCTATCCAAGTTCTCTACTAGTTCTACCGTAGCAACTTTGTTTTCAATGATTTCTAACCTTTGCATAACATGTTCCAAAGTTAAAATGGTCCCATTAACCATAAGAGGTGGTTAGCCAAATAATTCAGTCATTGCATTATAAGAATCGAAAGTATGGCTACCCAAGAAATTCCCTCCGGTAATGGTATGTAAGATAAATCTATTCCACGGAGTTATGCCAACATAAAAATTGCGAAGAAGCATGGAAGTGGAAAGCTTCCTATTAGATCTATTTTGAGCATTGCAAATTCTATACCAGGCATCTTTTAAGTTTTCTTCCTCCCTTTGTTTAAAGTTCAGAACCTCACTCTCGGGAGTGTTGATAAAGATAGGTGTGCTAGACATGATGACAAGCAATCAAGCAACACACAAGCAGACAAGAAGCAAGCGAACGATAACCACACGACGGAAGAAGGGCAAATAAAACGACAAGGGTGAAGTAGGGGAGAGGAAAACGAGAGGCAAAAAATGTAATGCGAATGATAAGGGTTTGTGATAGGTACTTGGTATATGACTTTTGCGTAAGCCTCCCTGGCAACGGTGCCAGAAATTCTTGTTGCTACTGCTCAAGCTTGCGTTGTATTCCCTCGAAGAGGAAAGGGTGATGCAGCACAATAGCGTAAGTATTTCCCTCAGTTTTTGAGAGCCAAGGTATCAATCCAGTAGGATACCACGCGCGAGTCCCTCGCACCTGCACAAACAAATAAGAACTTCGCAACCAACGCGATAAGGGGTTGTCAATTCCTTTACGGTCACTTACGAAAGTGAGATATGATAGAGATGATATTTTGATATTTTTGGTATTTTTGGTTATAAGAACAGAAAGTAAAAGCGGAAAAGTAAAGTAGATTATAGATTAATATGTTGAGAATAGACCCCGAGGACATAGTTTTCTCTAGTGGCTTCTCTCATGATAGCGATATTCTACGACGGGTAAACAAATTACCGTCGAGCAATTGATAGAAAAGCGAATAATTATGAGACTATCTATGCATGATCATTATATATAGGCATCACTTCCGAGACAAGTAGACCGAAACGATTCTGCATCTACTACTATTACTCCATACATCGACCGCTATCCAGCATGCATCTAGTGTATTAAGCTGATAAGAACGGAGTAACGCCTTAAGCAAGATGACATGATGTAGAGGGATAAACTCAAACTTAGTGATATAAACACCATATTTTTATCCTCGATGGCAACAATACAATACGTGCCTTGCTGCCCCTACTGTCACTGGGAAAGGACACCGCAAGATTGAACCCAAAGCGAAGCACTTCTCCGATTGCAAGAACTATAGATATAGTAGGCCAAACCAAACCAATAATTCGAAGAGACTTGCAAGGATATTATAATCATACATAAAGAGTTCAGAGAAGAACCAAATATTTCTCATAGATAATCTTGATCATAAACCCACAATTCATCGGATCTCGACAAACACACCACAAAAAGAGATTACATCGAATAGATCTCCTCGAAGACCGAGGATAACTTTGTATTGAGATCCAAAGAGAGAGAAGAAGCCATCTAGATACTAGCTATGGACCCAAAGGTCTGTGGTAAACTACTCACAACTCATGGTGAGGCGATGATGATGATGTAGAAGCACTTCGGAATAGGCCCCAAGATGGGATCTCACGGGAACAGAAGGTTGCGGCGGTGGAACTAGGGTTTTCTCTGTTATTCTGATAGTTTCGGGATACGTAGGTATATATAGGAGGAAGGAGGGCACAGGGGGCCAAACGTGGGGCCCACGAGGCAGGGGCGCGGCCTATAGGGGGGGAACCCTCGTGGGCGCCACGTGTGCCCTACTTCGTGGTTCTCAAGTCTCCCGTGCGTGATTTTCTCCAAAAATATCTCTCCCAAAGGTTTCATTCCGTTTGGACTCCATTTGATATTCCGTTTTTGTAAAACCCTAAAATAGGCAAAAATCAGCAATCTGGACTCGGCCTTTGGGTTTGTAGGTTAGTCCCAAAAATAATATAAAAGTGTATAACAAAGCCCATTAAACATCCAAAACATCATAAATAATACTCCGTCCGTTCCTAAATATAAGGTGTATTATTTTTCCAAAAAGTCAAACTTCCTTAACTTTGACCAAGTTTATAGACAAAAATAACAATGTCTAGAATACCAAATCATCTTCTCTAGATTTACCATGAAATATATTTTCATAGTTTATATATTTAGTATTGTAAATCTTTTTATATTTTGCTATAAAATTGGTCAAACATGGACAAGGTTTGACTTTTGAAAAACTAATGCACCTTACATTTAGGAACGGAGGGAGTAGCATGGAACAATCAACAATTATAGATACGTTGGAGACGTATCAGTCACCACCGCCGCGCCACCCCCCGCCCTCTTCACGCCGGAGGAGATCTCCAGCACCCTGCGGGACCTCGTGACGGCCGTCCAGGGCATCTCCCTGTACCTGGCCGGGCCGCCAGCCCCACCGCCCATGGCCGCCGCCGCCAGCTACGGTCCTCCCGCGCTGGCGTGGCCCTCCCAGGGCGCCGCGACGCTCGGCGAACCGCCGCTGCTGCCGTTCCCGGCATCCGCCGGTGACGCCCATGGGCCCTCGCAGCAGCTGCTGCCGTGGCAGCAGGGCCCCACCACGACCCCCCTGGCCGCCGTGGCCGATGACCGCCACCACGGCCGTCGCACCCGGTCTTCCGCTCCAGCCGCCGCTACAGCTCCAGGCGCCGCCCAGCTCCGGTCTTCCATCACCCGCACCGGCCGAGCGGCCAATCCACCAAGTCCGGTTCCCCCCATCACCATCGCCACTGTCGGCTTGGGTGACCGGCTCTGTGCCACCACCAGTCTACATCATGGCTCTAGAGGAGCCGGCCCCGTCCCTGTAGCTCGGCGGACCCTACGGCTCCGCGGGCCTATACCCGAGATACTCTGACCGGCTGCCGCCACCTTCGCTGCTCCGCGCCGCCGAGCATGTCGGCCACGGTTCTCCGACCCCGACACCGCCGTGGTTCGCCAAGATCGACTTTGCCACGTATGACGGCACGGAGGACCCTCTCAACTGGCTCAACCAGTGTGACCAGTTCTTTCGCGCGCAGTTCACTCTCGCGTCGGAGCGTACTTTGCTCGCTTCGTACCACCTCTGCGACGCGGCACATACTTGGTATTACGCCCTCGAGCAGGATGAGAGTGGCATGCCTCCTTCGGAGCGCTTCCGCGAGCTCTACCTCCTTCGATTCGGGCCACCGGTCTGCGGGAGTTGCCTGACGGAGCTTGGCCGGCTTCCTTTCACCTCCACGGTGCAGGACTTCGCTGACCGTTTCCAGGCCCTGGCATGCCACGCGCCGGGCGTGACGGCACAGCAGTGCACCAACCTCTTCGTCGGTGGGTTTCCGGACCACATCCGCGTGGACGTGGAGCTTCGGGGACCCCAGGACCTCCAGACGGCCATGTATTATGCCCGCGCCTTCGAGTGTCGCACCCAGGCCATGCAGCCGCCAGCCCCGACACGAGGCGGCCGCCAGGGAGACAGGCAGCCTCCGACGTTGGGCCGACCATCATCGGCTGCCCCGGGGCCTCCCACACCAGCGACGACACATCCCTTCCGCCGCCTCACTCAGGCAGAGCAACTGGAGCGTCGGCGCCAGGGGCTTTGCTATAACTGTGATGAGCCCGACGCGGCGGGCCATGTCTGCCCGCGCCTCTTCTACCTGGAGACTGCCGACTACATCGAGGATGACGCCTCAGCCGACGGGCTCGACGCAGTGACGCCTCCCGCGGCTGCCGAGGCCGCACCCGCCACCGCCCATGCAGCCTCCCTCGTGGTCTCGCTTCATGTGCTCGCCAACATCCGGGACGAGCGGACCATGCTCTTGCCCGTGACGATTCGCGGCTAGCGCTTGGTGGCCCTCGTTGACACGGGCTCCATGCATAGTTTCTTGCCCGAGGCTACCATGCATCGCTCAGCGCTGCAACCGACGGGCGGGGAACATCTCCGGGTCATGGTGGCCAACAACGATCATCTCCATTGCCATGGGCTTGCCCGGAACATGCCCATCACCATCGGCCATGACACCTTCACCATCACATCCACCGGCATCGACTTTGGCTGCTTCGACTTCGTCCTTGGCGTCGACTTTCTGTGGACCCTCGGTCCCATCCTATGGGACTTCGACGCCATGACGATGACCTTCTGGCATCTCGGCCGCCGCATCCGGCGGGACGGTGTG
>LR738715.1:314130026-314208891 GCA_902687465.1 Secale cereale | reverse complement strand
GGGGGGGGGGCGCCACCGCCGCTATAGCTGGCAGCGGCCACCATCGAGGCTGAGCACCCGCTGTTGGACCACCTCCTACAGCAACACGGCGAACTCTTCGACGAGCCACGCGGCCTTCCGCCGGCCCGGGCATATGATCACCACATCCATCTCTTGCCGGGCTTGGCACCAGCAGCTGTCCGACCATACCGCTATCCACAGTTGCAGAAGGATGAACTAGAGCGGCAGTGCGCGCTCATGCTGGCCGCATGCATCATCCGGATCTCTACATCACCGTTCTCCGCGCCGGTCCTCCTCGTCCGTAAATCGGACAGCACGTGGAGCTTTTGCATCTACTACCGTGATCTTAATGCACTGACACTGAAGGACGAGTTCCCTATTCTGGTGGTCGATGAGCTCCTGGATGAGCTACATGGGGCGTGATTCTTCACCAAGCTCGATCTCCGATCGGGGTACCACCAGGTGCGCATGCAACCAGATGACATCGCCAAGACGGTGTTTCGGACTCATCACGGGCACTTCGAGTTCTTGGTGATGCCCTTTGGCCTATCCAACGCCCCGGCGAATTTCCAGGCTTTGATGAACGACGTCCTCCGCCCCTACTTGCGCTGGTTTGTGCTTGTTTTCTTTGACGATATTCTCATCTACAACGCATCCTGGGCGGAACACTTGCAGCACGTCGCCATCGTCTTCAAGGAGCTTCGAGCGCATAATCTTCATCTTAAGCACTCGAAGTGCTCGTTCGGGACGCCCTCCTTTGCCTACCCCGGCCACGTCATATCTGCCGAGGGTGTGGAAATGGATTCCGACAAGGTGGCAGCAGTCGCCGCCTAGCCGACCCCACAGTCACCGCGGGCTCTTCGTGGATTTCTGGGCCACGCAGGGTACTACCGTAAATTTATCCGAGAGTTTGCCCTCATTGCATCCCCACTCACGCACCTGCTTCTTCGTGACGCCTTTACCTGGGATGAGGAGGTGACCGTGGTGTTCGAGGCCCTCAACGGGGCCCTCATGACATGCCCCGTCCTTCAGATGCCGAACTTCGACCGGCCGTTCATCGTGGACTGCAACTCTTCCGGTGCAGGGTTTGGTGCTGTCCTTCATCATGGTGACGATCCTCTTGCCTTCTTCAGCAGGCCCTTCGCCGCACGCTATCTTAAGCTCGCGGCGTATGAGCGGGAGCTCATTGGCTTGGTTTGGGCAGTGCGCCATTGGCGACCCTATCTGTGGGGTCGTTCTTTTCGGATTCACACGGACCACTACAGTCTCGATTTCTTGTTGGACCAGCGCCTCTCGACCGTGCCGCAACATTAGTGGATCAGCAAGCTCTTCGGCTTCGACTTCACGATTGAGTTTCGACCAGGGCGCCTTAACACTGTGGCCGACGCCCTGTCTCGCCGCGACACTGACCACGACTCCTCCGTAGGTGACTTTGAGGGGGCGGCGCTCTATATCCGCTCCGAGCCTACTTTCGCCCTCTTCACCGACATCCACCGAGCGACGGCGGCCGCGCTAGACGTGCTACTTCTTTAGCAGTAGCTGGCTGCGCGGGAGTTGGAGGAGCCGTGGCGCCTCACCGACGGGTTGCTTCTCAGTGGCCGCAGGGTCTTCGTTCCGGCGCACGAGGATCTTCGTCATCAGGTGCTTCTGCTGGCCCACTTGGCGGGCCATGAGGGTGTGCAGAAAACCCTCCATCGTCTCCATGCTGACTTCTACATCCCAAGTGATCGGGCCCTGGTCCGCGACTGGGTCCGGTCTTGTGCGATGTGCCAGCGCAACAAGACGGAGACACTACGACCGGCGGGTCTGCTTCAGCCCTTGGAGGTGCCGTCTCAGGTGTGGGCGGATATCTCCATGGACTTCATCGAGGGCCTCCCTAAGGTGGGCGGCAAATCAGTTATTCTCACGGTGGTTGACCGCTTCCCCAAGTATGCTCACTTCATCGCGCTTGGTCACCCTTACACTGCTGCTTCTGTGGCCCGTGCCTTCTTCGACGGTATTGTCCGCCTCCACGGGTTTCCCTCTTCGATCGTAAGCGATCGGGACCCGGTCTTCACCGGACATGTCTCACGCGATCTCTTCCGGTTGGCGGGCGTCAAGCTCCGCCTGAGCACGGCCTTCCATCCTCAGAAAGATGGGCAGTCCGAGGTGGTAAACAAGGTGATTGCCATGTATCTGCGTTGTGTCATAGGTGATCGTCCTCGCGCTTGGGTGGATTGGCTATCCTGGGTGGAGTACTGCTACAACACCTCCTATCACTCCGCCCTGCGAGCTACTCCGTTTGAGGTGGCCTACGGCAGGCCACCCCCATCCATTCTTCCGGTTGATCTAGCGACGGCACAGATAGAGGTGGATGGTGAGCTTATGCGGCAGCGTGATGACATGCTTGCCGAGGTTCGGCAACGTCTTCTTTAGGCCCAGCAGTTGGGCAAACACTACTACAATGCCCACCATCGCGAGGCAGACTTCGCGGTGGGCGATTGGGTGTGGATGTGTCTTCTTCATCGCTCTACGTAGTCAGTGGACCCATGCGCGAGGCGCAAGCTGGGTCCTCGCTACGCCGGTCCCTTTGCTGTCTTGGAGCGCATTGGGAACGCGCGTACCATCTTCAGCTCCCAGCCGGTGCCCGCATTCACGATGTTTTCCATGTGGGGCTGTTGAAGCCCTTCTGTGGAGAGCCACCCGCGGCCCCTCCAGCGCTGCCTCCGACCTCTGACGGAGGCCTCCTTCCGGGACCGGAGAAGGTGTTGAAGGCCCAACTATGATACAGAGAGTGGTACGTGCTGATTCAGTGGGCTGGACTTCCAGGGGAGGACGCTACGTGGGAGCAACGTGACGAGTTCCGCCAGCACTATCCAGAGTTCCAGCTTGAGGACGAGCTGTTTGCGCAGGCGGGGAGAGATGTTATGACCGAGAAGACTTATGCTCGTAGGAGGCTAACCGGGCAGGTTTAGTTAGGGGCTTGGCCCACAAGTTATCTTATTTTTAGCATCATGGTTATATATACTGGCTGTAAGACTATTTTGAGATTAAGCAATAAGACATATTGTATTGCCCGGCTCCCAGAGGAGCCGGAACCCTAAACCTTAGCCGCACCACCTCTCTCTCGCCGCTGCCCGCCTCCACCGATCGGGACGGCGCCCACGCGCTGGCCATGCTGCCCTCGCCTCCTTCCTCCCTCTGTCTGCCCCTACAACTTAAGGAGCAGGTCTGGTAGGACCCTGGGTTCTACCAACAGCGAATTTTTACAACAAGGTCTTTATTCCAACAAAAAAATATAACAATACCTATGCTACAAAACAAATTAAATTTCAACTAAACCTCTATTGTCATTTTTTTTTCAACAAGACCTCTCTTGCCAAAAAGTATATTATAATAAGACATCTGTTGCAAAAGTAATTTGCAACTTGACCTATGTTGCAAACTTTTCACAACATAACCCTTGTTGTAGAAATTTTCTGCAACGCGACATGGGTTGCGGTGATAGAAGGTGAACCTCGACTGCTTAATTCTTCAGATCTGATGACTCGGGAGGCGGAGGATCTTTTGAAAAGATCGGTCGGCTGACGCGTAGAAAACATGGTGCTACTTTGAAGCATAAGAGTGGAAAATGATAATAACATTGTCTCTTCTCTTTTTTTCTCTCATTTTTTGTTGGGCTCTTTTTTCTTAGCTCTTTTTGGCCTCTTTTTTTATATTCCTCACTGGGATAATGCTCTAATAATGATGATCATCACACTTCTATTTACTTACAACTCGATAAATGTGAAACATATGACTCTATGCCTTTGGTGGCGTACCAGGATGTGCAATTATGCTACCGTAACATGTATGATAATGATGAACGGTGGCTGAGCCACAAATACCATGCCAGCTATATATCATGCAAAACAATATGACAATGAAGGTATATGTCATAATAACGGAACGGTGAAAGTTGCATGACAATATATCTCGGAATGACTGTGAAAATGACATGAGAAATATATGGTGGCTGTTTTGAGGAAGATATAATGATGCTTATGTATGATAGAGCGTATCATATCACGGGGTTTGGATGCACGACTCTCAAGGTGAGAAAGAACAATGCACGGTACCAGTACTACTATTCAAGTTTTTATATCGTTAAGTACAGTAGGAGAGGCTCCTACTGTAGTATATTAATAGATCAAAAGATCAAGACGTTACACTTTACATATTACTGGGGGGGGGGGACAGAGGCAATTTTGTCACCCCTACAAACAAAGCAAAAGTAGGAATGTAGAAACTTTGCTACGGATGTACAAAGGACTGAAGGAAGGATGGTATAAGCCCTCTGTGTTTCTCTTTGGCTCTATATTTGAGGAGAGAGAAGTCCTCCCTAAATCCTCTCGCCCATGAGCTGACAGTAGGGTCCACTCCACGGAAGTGTTTATTATTTCTCTCTTTCCACAAGCTCCATGAGGCATACAGGAAGATCTCCATGAACATGTGGTTATTCCAGACAGATTTGGCTTCCTGGATCCATTGGAGTCGATTGCCATGATTGTTCCAATGGATGTTCAAGGTGTTCCAGCAGGCGGTACTAAATCGACACCGAAAGATCATGTGATCATGGGTCTCTTCATCAGTATGACTGCACATGATGCAACCATAATTATTTCCAATGTTGTTGTGTCTTCTTTTGAGCATATTTCTGGTGTTTAGGCGATCGGAGAGAAGCAACCAGCCAAAAACCTTGATTTTCATTGTGGCCGAGGACTTCCAGTGCCATTTGTAAGATTTATGCGCTATAGCATCTCGGAATTAGAGCTGGTAGTATCTCTTAGCTGAATAGACCTTAGATCCCCAGACATAGACCCACGAGTCTCTCTCGTTTGCACTATCTTCATTACCTATATGAGCTATGATTTCCTGAATCTCTCGTAGTTCATTGCTTGCATGGAGAGTGGAAGGTGAAAGGTTTCATTAAGATTAGTGCAACCTAGGAAATATCTGACCGAAATATCTTCAAGTTTAGCATATGAGAATGCTCGGGGGTGTGATTCCACTAGGATCTCTTCCATCCATAGGTCCTTCCACATTAGTACCGTGTCTCCCCGCTGAACTGTCACACTTGAGATGCCTCTATAAGCTGGAGTAAGTTTGAGGACATTTTTCCATCAAAAGGAGCCACATGGGTCCGAGGCATGCGGGAAACTACTATTCAAGTTGTCAAGTATGTAAACAATAATGTGAGCACTGTGTTCTAGTCTACTACAGTATGTCATCGGTATGACCGTATGAGCACTATTGTGATTTGAGATGCAATGTTTGATTGTTTCATGCATTCCAAGTTTTTGTGTTGCCAAAGTTGAATACTTATGCAAAAATTGTTGGAAATATGACCTAGAGGCAATAGTATTGTATTATTATATTTCTGTTATTGAAAATGAAGAGTTTATATTTCATGTTATAACTGCTATGATCCTGGAATATGCGATTCCGTGGAAAACTCATATGCACGTGTGAAATGGTAAACAGATAAAATGAAGCTTCCTAGTCTCGCCTCTAAGACTAGCTCAAGTGTTGTTAGTGATCATGTTTTCCGGATCTTAGGATATCGTTAAGTGTAACAATGATCCTAAAACAACATTGAGATTATGACATTGGAAGAACGATCATATTGAATTGAGCCAAACTTGTTTGTTGTGAATTGAGTTAATATCATCAGTATTCAATTGTAATAACACTGAGTGTTAGCATGTTTTTAAGTACCTCAGACCACGAGAGTGTCTCTTCACTTCCTACCAGACAGTGGGCTTTGGGGTTGCTCAAACGTCATATGTATCAAGGTGATCATAATGAAAACTCTCACGCTCAACGGAAAGTTTGACAAGTGACCGGACAACTCGAGAGTGGGATTTGCTCCTCCGACGATGGAGATATATTGTTAGGGACCTCTCGGTGTGATGGCATTCATCATCGTCTATCCAGACATAGGTGACTACGTCACGGGGATGCCGGAACACGTTAACGATAAAGATGAACAGAACTGGTAAACGGGAGCAACGATATAGTGAGCATGGTGATGACTCAAGAGGATACCGATGCACACCGGGTTTTGTAAAGTATCACAAAGCAAAGGGGACATCACATGATAACCAAAGGTTCACTCGAATATCATTCATGTAATCATAGGGACCGATATGGATGTCCACGGTTCCGCCATCGGTCATTGAACGAAGGGGTTTCGTTCATGTCTATCATTTACCGAACCTACGGGGTCACAAGCTTAAGGGAATCACGATCTTCTGAGTGTTAGTGGAATGGGAGTGATGAGAATATATTTTTGGAATTGTTTCATTAATAGCTGGAATAGTTCCGAGAGGTTTCAGAAGCGTTTCGGGGTCACTAGAAAGGTTTCGGTGAATATCGGGTAATACCGGGTATTATCAATTAATATATGTAGGTGGAAAATGTTTTTGGGATGTTAAATTATATATATAACACTCTAAAAATGTTTAAAGTATTTTACATTTAATTTAAATATCAACGGGCCTAAAAAGTCCTGGAGGTGGAAGGCAAATTGGGCCAAAAAGGCCCAACTAGGAAAGTGGCTCCCTTCCCTAAGGAAAGGGGCCGAATTGGAGAGGGGGAGAAGTCCAAGTCCTCCTCCCTTGGCCGGCCAAAGGGGAGAGACTTTGCCTCCCCTTGTGGTGCATCTCCTCTCCCCTCCTAACCTATATATATTAGAGGATTTCCACCCTATTTGAAGATAAGTTTTTGGGTGCCTTCTCTAGTTGATCTAGTTCTAGTTCTAGTTGGTCCTAGACTAATTAGAGCTAGCCCTATCCACCTCTAATCCTCATATTTAGACACCATATGTGGTTCTAATCTCCTCCCTCAAATCTCCGGTGATGATTAGCTCTGGATGGTGAAGCGCATCCGGATCATGAAGATCATACGCTTGCAACAAAGTAGAGAGGCCGTGCTTTCGGTCTTCAGTTCGAGGGATCGTTCAAGGGCAGTTCGCGGGATCATCGTCAACTTTTGAGGGACTCAAGTATGATCTAAACCGACTCGTTTACTTTCGTTGCACTTCGGAGTTGCTGACGTTCGTTGATCACAACCCGTTATGCATCTTCATATTGTTCTTGGGTGATCGTAGGTGCGATTTTTTTGTTTTCTACTATGTTTCCCAATAGTGGCATCAAATCAAGTTTATGAGTAGATGTAGGTTGCGATCTAGATCACATCTGATATGTGAGGGTTGATGTTATTGCTATGCTTCCCATGAGTGTTTCTTTGGTTTAGTTCATCGGCAGAATGATGTAGTCTTGTTACAAGGTTCTGATAATCGATCGGCTCTGGCTGTCAATGATCTGCTAACAGTTCCCTAGGCTACATCATAGTCGCGAATAGTGAACCGTCGCATACACAAGAGGGTGCCGAAGATGGATGATCATCTAGGGGTCACGCGTGAAAGTATCGATATGGTTGACTAGAGGGGGGGGGGTGAATATGCAACTAATTTTTTTTAGCTTTTCTTAACCACTTTAAATTAAACGGCAAAGTAAGTTTTCTAGATAAGTTACTAAGATGACAACTAGTAGGAAGTAAAGATAACAACCTCACAAGCAAGCTATATAAGATAAACAAGTAAGGCTTGCAAAAGTAAAGGTAAGAAATAACCACAAGTGGAACCGGTGAAGACGGGGATGTGTTGCCGAAGTTCCTTCCCTTTGAGGGGAAGTACTTCTCCGTTGGAGCGGTGTGGAGGCACAATGCTCCCCAAGAAGCCACTAGGGCCACCGTATTCTCCTCACGCCCTCACACAATGCAAGGTGCCATGATTCCACTAGTGGTGCCCTTGAAGGCGGCAACCGAACCTTTACAAACAAGGTTGGGGCTATCTCCACAACCGAATTGGAGGCTCCCAACGAAACCACGAAGCTTCACCACAATGGAATATGGCTTCGAGGTGACCTCAACCGTCTAGGGTGCTCAAACACCCAAGAGTAACAAGATCCGTAAGGATTAGTGGGGGGAATCAAATATCTCTTGGTGGAAGTGTGGATCGATGCCTCCTCAAGCTCTCCCGTGGAAATCAACAAGTTTGATTGGCTAGGGAGAGAGATCGGGAGGAAATGGAGCTTGGAGCAACAATGGAGCTTTGGGGGTGGAAGAGGTGACTCTCCTTGGGGAAGAAGACTCCCTATATATAGTGGGAGAACAAATCCAACTGTTATCCCACGTTTCTGCCCGCAGAGCGCAATACTACCGCACGTAAGTTACGGTACTACCGCTTGGCCAGCAGTACTACCGCTCTGGGTGCGGTACTACCGCTGGAGCAGCATTAGCCAGAATGTACTCTATTGCGAAGGCATACGGGCGGTACTACCGCTCGCCCTTGCGGTACTACCGCAAGGCAGAGACAAGCAGTCTGAGGACAAGCACAGATGAAATAAAATACATCCGTAGCTACATCCGCAGAAATACGGTAGTAGCAAAACACGGAATGGTACTACCGCTTGCCTCAAGCGGTACTACCGCGTAGGATGCGGAAGTAAAAATTTACTTCCGCACCTACTTCCATACTTGGTGCAGTGCCGGGCTAGATACACAGTACTACCGTCCTAGAGCCGCGATACTACCGCTGGTGCGGTACTACCGTGCCCATAGGCGGTACTACTGTGTGGCTATTCGGTACTACCGCTTACATGAGCGGTACTACCGCTTGCCAGGCAGATGTACTAGTAGGATGCCATGGTTTGCATATACTATAAGAAACGGCCGGAGCTCCAGAGAAGCAAAGGAAAGGTGGTGCGAGAGTAAGATGTGTACATGTTGATTCCACCCAAACCTTTCCGAAACGGACCCCCTCTTAATAGTACGGCTTTCCTATTACTCAAGGCCACCGACAGGGAGCAAAAATGAAACACCGTCTTCCATCGAATCCGAGGGGCAAACAATCGTCTTGTGCCTAGGTGAGATATACCCGAAGGAGCTTAGAGCACACGATTAGTCCGCAAATGCATTGTCATCAATCACCAAAACTACTTAGGGAGAAATATGCCCTTACAATCTCCCCCTTTTTGGTGGATTGATGACAATACTGGATTTGCACAAGGATATATAAGAAAGTATGCAATCCTAATAAACGCTAGAATATAGGTGAGCTCCCCCTAGATGTGTGCATACACGAGAGAGTGCTTTGGACTGCACAACACACATACTAGGATCAATGCTCCCCCTATATTCTACAGATAATATACTCCTTACATATAAAGAATAAGAGTCTGCGGACAGTAGTAAGGAGGATAAGGTGAGCACATAAACAAGGGAAAGTAAACTAACTGCTCATGACATAATAGTAAAGACATAACAACGAGTTTAATGATAGAGGAGCATATGTCTTACACCATACGATAGTCTCACGCACACGACACAAAAGCAAACAAGCAAACAGAGTTTGACCAACGAAAAAACACAAAGAAACGGCACAAGACGCAAATCACTCTCTCCCCGCATGGAGACACCACAAAGGGAAAGAGGACTAAGAGAGGTGGTAGCTCTGGCGGAGGATCTCAGTCATCGTGCTCTCCATCGGATTCCTGCTGCTCCTCCTGCTGCTCCACGTCAGAATCAGACCACTTGTACCCCTGATGGGCCATCCATGCCGCCTCAGGAGTGATGGTCTCCTCTGACCCACTGGATACATGCTCACCAAAGATCCGCATGATCTTCTTGTCGCGCTGGAGAGATTGCTTGTGAGTGACATGGGCCTTGTACTGACCTTCAGCTTGCATGCAGAAAAGGGCCTTCATCTTCTTCTTCAGCTTCTTAGCCCAAGAAGGCTCAGACGATGGAGGAGCATATCCTCTAGGACTATCCTCAGCTGGCTCCTCCACAGGCTCCTCGTTAGTACCCATCTGAGCTGCAGTAGCTTGTGCACGAGTGGTAGTGTTGGCCCATCGAGTCTTGATGCGGAGACAAATGGGGTCATGACGGATACACTCGGCCTCGAACTCCTCATCAGGGTAAAGCTTCTCCCAAGTCTTGGAGATGAGGAGAAACAGGAACGGACCATAGATGGGTACCTTGCGAGTGTAGATCGCAAAGCAGAGCTCACACCACATGATATGGGATATGTCAAGTGGTGGAGACTGTGCCGTGCAAGCCACCTCACACATCAGCAGCATGTCGACTAGGTATGCATGGATCTTGTCCTTGTCCCCAACTCGAGGAAACAAGGTGTTGCAGAAGATCCGATGCATGATGTCCAAAAAGAGGTTCAACACCCATGTCTTCTTGCCACTCGCAAGAGTCTTCTCCACATAGAACGGTAACAGTTGGTCTTTGTTGGCAGCCTCTGGATTGGCATGAGGCCGTGCTCCAATTGGGTTGTGGAGTCCCTCGTCAGCAATCTGTATAAGATCCATAAATTCCTTCCAAGTTGCAGTCATCTTGTGACCATTTGTCATCCAAGTCATTGGGCAATCTTCCTTGGTGTGGAAGTGGACCGAAGCATAAAACTGAGCAATGATTTCTGGATCAAAATCATTCGGAAAGGTCATGAAGTGCTCAAGCCCAAACTGCTCTACCAGATCCAGAGCCTCGGCAAAGTAGGCCAGGTTATCGGCCCTCCGCATGTGAGCCATGTCCACCCAATGAGCATCCACGTACAGGTTGTGCTTGCTCTTGAGCACCTCTGTGTAGATGCGATAGTGCTGCTTGGTCCAGAAAAGTTCAGCCCATGAAACTGAGCCCGGGGTTCTCCATAAGGGTTGAGCTTCCTCCGTGCCATGAACTCATTAGCTGGCATTTCTTCCATATACATAGAAGATTCCTTTTGCTTGTTGGCGGCGGTCTTGAACTTGCGTTGGGGATTGGAGCCCTCTGGCACATCATTGGGGTTGCGCAGACGCTTGGACCCGATGTCACAGACGGGATCGGTACGACGAACATCGGAACCGGAGCCACCACCTAAGACACAAACACAAGAACACGACGAAAACACAAGGAGAATCAATGCAAAAGCCACAAAAAGCACATGAAACGAGTAGAAAGGGTAATATGTAAGTGATACGAAGGAACTATGATACAAGCGGTAGTACTGCCCGATGGACGGGAAGTAAAAAATTAGTACCGCTTAGTGAGCGGTAGTACCGCTTGAGGGATGCGGTAGTACCGCACAGTATGCGGTAGTAAAAGTTTACTTCCGCACAGTTACGCGACAGAGCGGTAGTACCACGGTTAGCCAGCGGTAGTACCGCTCGGGTCAGATCTGAAGAACGGATCTAGACTAGAACGAACGGTAGTACCGCGGTTAGCCAGCGGTAGTACCGTTCTGGTCAGATCTGAAAAGAACGGATCTAGACTAGAAAGCGTAGATCGAAGAACGGTACTACGACTGATCATAGTAACTTGGTAGCAACATACATACTAGCATTTCTAGTGCAAAAACACTCTCCTACATCCTAATCTTCCATGGATAAGAACAGGAAGAACGCTAGAACACCAAGCATCTCCCCAAACCCTAAGAACAACAACTAGGAAAAAAGAAAAAGGGGTTTGGGGAGAAAACTTCATCCATGGCAAGAGGTCGAGGTGGGGAGCGATCCCACCAGTCGGAATGCGAGGAGAGTGGCCGAGGGAGGAGATCCGCCGAGGTCCTCCGGTGGCGTTCTTGAGAGGGAGAGAGAGAGACGGGGTGGGGGTTAGGAGATGAAAGGGTATGGGGGAGTTGGAACTCCCCCTGCCCGCTTATAACCCCCACCCGTTCGGATACGTACGGTAGTACCGCGGTCATCGCGGTAGTACCGCTTGGGCGGAAGTACCACACGCTAAGCGGTAGTACCGCTCTACCAGCGGCAATAAAAAATACTGCCATGCTGGACTTGCGGTAGTACCGTAGTATCTTCTGCGGTAGTACCGTGACTGCGCACGGTAGTACCGCTCCTCCAAGAACTTGCACGTTTCGACAAGAGGCTTTTAGCAAAGGAGAGAAAAAAAAGAAACACACACGCAAGGCAAAACACTACTCCAACGAGGAGGCCGGTGGCCGAGGCCACCTATGTTTTAGTTATTTGGTATGGCACTGCAAAGAACTATCCTTGGGCCCATGACCAATGCTCGTCTTGAAGCACTTATACCATCTACTTATGGCAAATGACAAAGACTTGATCAATTTATACATAATGGGGGGAGGGATAGTTCATGGAGAGAACAATACTCCCCCTATGTCCATGCCTACATCTGGACAAGATAACTATATTGAGTGTGAGGAGTGTGTGCAAAGCCTCAAGCCACATTTCTCAAATCGATGATATTTATCTCATGCCTCAACTCGCGAAATCTTGCTTCATCCAACGACTTCGTGAAGATATCTGCAAGGTTATCATGAGTGTTGACATAGTGAAGCTGGATCTCTCCTTGTCTTATATGATCCCGGATGAAGTGATACCGAATCTCTATATGTTGCGTCGTGAAGTGTTGCACCGGGTTGAGAGAAATCTTGATGGCACTTTCATTGTCACACCAAAGAGGCACTTTGTCACAAGTGACACTGCAATCCTTTAAAGTTTGCCTCATCCATAAGAGTTGAGCACAACAACTGCCAGCTGCCACATACTCAGCTTCGGTGGACGAGAGAGACACACAACTTTGCTTTTTGGAAGACCAACTAACGAGAGAGCAACCAAGGAATTGGCACCCTCCGGAAGTGGACTTCCTATCCACTTTGTCTCCCGCCCAATCCGAATCAGAGAAACCTACAAGATTGAAGTTTTCTCCTCTTGGGTACCATAAGACAAAGTTTGGGGTATGAGCCAAATATCGAAAGATTCGCTTGACAGCCACAAAGTGACTTTCCTTAGGTGAGGCTTGAAACCGTGCACAAATTCCCACACTCAACATAATGTCTGGCCTAGATGCACAAAGGTAAAGCAAGGAACCGATCATAGAGCGATATACCTTTTGATCCACCGCTTTACCATTGGGATCAATGTCAAGTTGGCACTTGGTTGGCATGGGAGTAGTAGCCAGCTTGACATCACTTAGATTGAACCTCTTGAGCATGTCTTGAGTATACTTGGATTGTTTGATGAAGCTCCCTTCTCTTCTTTCCTTGATCTCAAACCCAAGGAAGTACTTCAACTCTCCCATCATGGACATCTCAAAATGTGTGGTCATGAGTGCGGCGAACTCATCTTTGAAAGCTTTGTTAGGAGAACCAAAGATAATATCATCAACATATAGTTGGCAGACAAACAACTCCCCTTTGACCTTCTTAGTAAAAAGAGTGGGGTCGATTTTCCCAATTTCAAACCCACGATCTTGTAACAACTCGGTAAGATGCTCATACCACGCACGTGGGGCTTGTTTAAGGCCATAGAGTGCCTTATCGAGTTGGTACACGTGATTGGGGAGCTTGGGATCCTCAAACCCCGGGGGTTGTTTAACATACACCAACTCATTAATAGGACCATTAAGAAATGCACTTTTCACATCCATTTGTTGTACTCACTCTGTTCACTTTTGTAAGTCCTTTAGGACAGCTGAAATTGAACTGTTTTATGTGCTGTCTTAAATGTCTAAACGGTCTTATAAAAGTGAACGGAGGGAGTAGCTTAAAGTTATGATGAGAAGCATAGGCAAGCAACAAACGAATAGATTCAAGGCGAGCAACGGGGGCAAAGGTTTCACCGTAGTAGATACCCTCAACTTGGGAGTAGCCTTGAGCCACCAGACGCGCCTTGTTGCGGATGGCAATGCCATGAGCATCTTGCTTGTTCTTAAAGATCCACTTGGTTCCAATGACATTATGGTTCTCCTTTGGCCTTGGCACCAGACGCCACACTTTGTTGCGCTCGAAGTTATGGAGTTCTTCATGCATGGCATTAAGCCAATCAGGGTCTTCGAGCGCCTCATAAACCTTCTGAGGTTCAACACAGGAGACAAAAGCTTGATGAGCACAATAGTTTGCTAATTGTCTACGAGTGCTTACCCCCCTTTTGATGCTTCCTAGGATATTCTCCATGTGATGTTCTCTAGAAGCAAGCCTCGAGGCAACTTTTGCAGCACGACGCTCCAATTGCTCTTCAAGAGATAACGAAGGAGCACTGAGTTGATCATCTTGAGCGCCGTCAGGAGGTAGATCTTGATCTTGAGCTTCCTCTTGACCTTGATCTTGCTCGGAGGAAAGAACTTGGCCTTGTGCATCATTTGGTGGCTCCCCACCATCTTGTGATTGATCTTGCACTTGGCCTTGTTCGTCCGGTTGAGGGCCTTCACTTTGTTCTTCGGAAGCGTGTGGGTCTTGGGTTGGTGATGGTTCCACTTGAGTGGAACATTGTCCTTCTCCTTCGGCCACAAGGGGTTCCTCAATGGGTAGGATATATCCAACACCCATTCTTCTTATGGCTTGAGGAGGAATTTCATCACCTACATCACAAGTACCACTTTGCTCCACTTGGGAGCCGTTATTTTCATCAAACTCTACGTTACTCGTCTCCTCAATGAGTCCATTGGACTTGTTGAGGACACGGTAAGCATGAGAGTTTGTAGCATAACCAACAAATATGCCCTCGTGAGCTCTAGATTCAAATTTAGATAAGCGAACACCTTTCTTGAGAATGAAACACTTACACCCGAATACCCGGAAGTACTTGAGATTGGGATTTTTACCGGTAAGTATCTCATATGGAGTCTTGTTCAAGCCTTTGCGGAGATATAGCTGATTTGATGCATGGCATGCGGTGTTGATGGCTTCGGCCCAAAAGTTGTATGGAGATTTGAATTCCGCCATCATGGTCCTTGCCGCATCCATCAGAGTCCGGTTCTTTCTCTCCGCAACACCGTTTTGTTGAGGGGTATAGGGAGCTGCATATTGATGTTTGATCCCCTCATCACTAAGAAACTCATCCAAGGTGTAGTTCTTGAACTCGGTGCCGTTGTCATTTCTGATCAACAAAATCTTTGCTTCATGTTGTCGTTGAGCTTCATTTGCAAAGTTGATGACGGTTTGTTGAGTCTCACTCTTCTTCTTGAAGAAGTATACCCAGGTGTATCTTGAATAATCATCCACAATCACCAAGCAGTACTTTCTACCCCCAAGACTATCAAAAGATGGAGGCCCAAAGAGGTCCATGTGAAGGAGCTCTAGGGGTCTTTTTGAATAGATGATAGTCGTGGGAGGGTGAGCCGTCTCATGTAACTTTCCTTCAATGCAAGCCCTGCAAGCACGATCTTTGGCAAAGCTAACATTTGTTAGTCCACGGACATGGTCCCCCTTGAGAAGACTTTGCAAAGATCTCATATTTACATGGGCCAAACGGCGATGCCAAAGCATCCCACATCAACTTTAGCCATTAGGCATGTCGCGATCTTGGTGGGTTGCTTCGAGAAGTTAACCACATAAAGACCGTTCTCGACATGCCCAACATAGGCTACTTTAAGAGTCTTGCTCCACAAGAGGGCCACGGTATCAATATCAAAGAATGTAGCAAAGCCCATGAGTGCAAGTTGGCGAACGGAAAGTAGATTGTATGCAAGGGACTCAACAAGCATGACTTTATCGATCATGAGATCATGAGAGACAACAACCTTTCCAAGCCCCAATACCTTAGAAGATGAAGCATCACCCCATTTGACGTTGGTGGCCATAGATGAACCTAGATGCACGTCCACCACCAAGTCTTTGCTTCGGGTCATATGATTTGTGGCTCCACTATCGAGCAACCATGATCCCCCACCGGAAGCAAACTCCTACAAGAGATCAATGCTTGGATTTAGGTACCCATTTGGTAATGGGTCCTTTGAGGTTAGTAACAAGGGTCTTAGGAACCCAAATGGACCATTCAATGTACTCATAAGAAGAACCAATAAATTTAGCAAACACTTGACCATCACTAGCACGACATAAAACATATGAAGGATTAAAGTCGCCGGCCATGTTTGACGGTATGGTGGAGTTTTTCTTGACACCACCACCTTTCACTGTTTTCTTCTTCTTTGATGCGCCCTCTCCTTCTTTCACAAAAGTTTGTCGGAGAGGGGGTGGTAGCTTGGTCTTGTCATTCTTCTTCTTCTTGGGCTTAGGAATAAACCCAATTCCTTCCTTTGCCACAACTTCCTTTTGATTGCTCAAAAGGTTGTTGAGGTTCTTCTCACGTTGTTTGCATGTCACAAGGCCTTTCTCAAGTTGCTTCTTCAACTTGGCATTTTCTTCAACAAGATGCACATGCTCGCAACATGGGTTAGTAGCATTTGCATTATCAATTAGCACCATGTGAGGAAAGACAACCTTTTCCTTGGTTAGCGAAACTTGGAGTTGATCATGAGACTCCTTGAGAGAAGCATGCATACCTTTCAAGGCCTTGTGAGCCTTGTAAAGTATAACAAACTCCTCTTTGAGTTTAGCATGGTCAACCCCAAGTTTTGCCTTCTCGAAATTAAGCACACGAGAGACAACTAAGGCATGATCAAGATCTTTCTTTAATTTAGCATGATCATCGTTGTGTGACTCCTCAAGAGCCAAACGAAGACCACGCTCTTGCTCTAGGGCGTTAGAGAGATCCGATATCTCATCGGCATAGTCTCGACTATGTCCTTACATTTTAGTAATGGTCTCCTCGTGAGCCTCGATCATGTCATTGGCCTCACCGAGTTGTTCCAAGAGAGCAACAAAGTGCTTCTTGGGATTGCCCTTAAGTTTGCTCATGAACACTTCAAATTCATTTTCTCCCTCCTTAGTTCCCTCACTCTCATCAATGCAATCCATCAATGAAGGATTAGAAGTGATGGTAGTATTGATGTTTGGGGTTACCTTGTTGGAGGCCTTGTCCATGAGACACTTGGCGGTGATGTTCTCATTAGGAGAGTTGAAGAGAGATGAGCGCGGAGTAGTAGCAATAGCAATTGTGGCCATGGTGACCACCTCATCATCTTCATCATTATCATCATCCTCAACATATTCTTCTTGGGCCATCAACCCTTTAGGAGGGGTCTTCTTGTTGAAGTTGTTCTTGTTGGGATAGGACTTGGCCTTGTCCTTCCGGATAAGCTTGCCTCCAAAGTCCTCTCTTTTCTCATATGGGCAATCAACAACAAAGTGGCTAACATTTCCACAATTGAAGCAAGTCCTCACTCGTTGCTTGCCCTTGTTGCCACTTGAGTTGTTCTTGTTGAAGTTGGGTCTTGTGTTCTTCTTGTTGTCCCAAAATTGCCGTGAAGCAAGAGCCATGTGCTCATGATAGGCATATTTGGTGTCCTCGGGGATACTCTCATCATCATCCTCCACCTCCTCTTCTTCCACACACGCCTTGGCCTTCAAGGCAAGGTTAGGCTTCTTCGATCGTTGAGCTCTTAAGACCGCATTGTCGGCGGCAATGTCCAAGATCCTCATGGCAAGGAACTCATCCAACACTTCATTTGATGACAAGTGGTGGAAGTCCGGTCTTTGACGGATGACAAAGGACATGGTCTTATGATAGGGCATCATGGCCTTGAGGAACTTGCGCTTGATCCAATTGTCATTCGTGTCCTTACTCCCATGATCTTGAAGAGAGACCGCAAGAGTGGTTAATCTCCGATAAAGTTCACGAGGATCTTCTTCTTCGATCATGGCAAACTCACCGGCTTCATCTTGCTCAACTTCATAGTTAGAGCGTTGAATGCTAGCGCTCCCCTTGTACATAGTGCCAACATGCTCCCAAGCTTCCTTGGCCACAGTGAAGGGTCGAAGATGTGCAATGTCTTCGGGAGGAATAGCATCTTGAAGTATGCAAAGAACGGACTCGTTGAATTGATGATCCACAGTTTCTCTCCGAGTCATGTTGTCGGGATCACGCGGATAAAAACCTTGCTCAATGATTCTCCAAAGATTAGTAGAGCAATGATTTATATGACGTTTGAAACGAAACACCCAAGTAGCAAAATCAGAATTTTTTATAAACTTGGGAGGAGGCCCAACGGAATTTAAATGCGGTCTGGGAACGGGTCCTCCATAGTGAGTAGGAGGAGCAGAGTGGGCAAAGATCCCACTCCCATTCTTAGTAACCGGGGCTTGTTCACTACTAGCTTCTCCATTGTCGGGATTAGCCTCCAACACGTGGGTAGCGGGACGAACCACTTCCAACGGTGCGGTGGATAATTTAAGCCCCTCAAGCAATTCTTTAAACATGCCTTTGACCTTGGTCGCTAGTGATTCTTTTAATGTGGTCATAGCCACATTGAACTCCTCACGAGAGACCGAGGCTCCCCCATCGGACGTAGGCAAGGACGGAGTTCCACCGGAATGATCCTCCGTCTCGACTACGTTGTCACCCATACTCTTTGGACGGTAAAGACCTTAAAAAGAGACGAGGCCCTGATACCAATTGAAAGGATCGATATGGTTGACTAGAGGGGGGGGGGTGAATAGGCAACTAACAATTTTTAGCTTTTCTTAACCACTTTAAATTAAACGTCAAAGTAAGTTGTCTAGATAAGTTACTAAGATGACAACTAGTAGGAAGTAAAGATAACAACCTCACAAGCAAGCTATATAAGATAAACAAGTAAGGCTTGCAAAAGTAAAGGTAAGAAATAACCACAAGTGGAACCGGTGAAGACGGGGATGTGTTGCCGAAGTTCCTTCCCTTTGAGGGGAAGTACGTCTCCGTTGGAGCGGTGTGGAGGCACAATGCTCCCCAAGAAGCCACTAGGGCCACCGTATTCTCCACACGCCCTCACACAATGCAAGGTGCCGTGATTCCACTAGTGGTGTCCTTGAAGGCGGCAACCGAACCTTTACAAACAAGGTTGGGGCTATCTCCAAAACCGAATTGGAGGCTCCCAACGACACCACGAAGCTTCACCACAATGGAATATGGCTTTGAGGTGACCTCAACCGTCTAGGGTGCTCAAACACCCAAGAGTAACAAGATCCGCAAGGATTAGTGGGGGGAATCAAATATCTCTTGGGGGAAGTGTTGATCGATGCCTCCTCAAGCTCTCCCAAGGAAATCAACAAGTTTGATTGGCTAGGGAGAGAGATCGGGCGGAAATGGAGCTTGGAGCAACAATGGAGCTTTGGGGTGGAAGAGGTGAGCCTTCTTGGGGAAGAAGACTCCCTATATATAGTGGGAGAACAAATCCAACCGTTATCCCACGTTTCTGCCCGCAGAGCGCGGTACTACCGCACGTAAGTTACGGTACTACCGCTTGGCCAGCGGTACTACCGCTCTGGGTGCGGTACTACCGCTAGAGCAGCACTAGCCAGAATGTACTCTGTTGCAACGACATACATGCGATGGTACTGCCTGAGCGGTACTACCGCTCGCCCTTGCGGTACTACCGCAAGGCAGAGACAAGCAGGCTGGGGACAAGCACGGATGAAATAAAATACATCCGTAGCTACATCCGCAGAAATACGGTAGTAGCAAAACACGGCACGGTACTACCGCTTGCCTCAAGCGGTACTACCGTGTAGGATGCGGAAGTAAAAAATTACTTCCGCACCTACTTCCGTACTTGGTGCAGTGCCAGGCCAGATACACGGTACTACCGTCCTAGAGCCGCGGTACTACCGCTGGTGCGGTACTACCGTGCCCATAGGCGGTACTACTGTGTGGCTGTGCGGTACTACCGCTTATATGAGCGGTACTACCGCTTGCCAGGCATATGTACTAGTAGCAAGCCATGGTTTGCATATACGATAAGAAACGGTCGGAGCTCCAAAGAAGCAAAGGAAAGGTGGTGCGAGACTAAGATGTGTACGTGTTGATTCCACCCAAACCTTTCCGAAATGGACCCCCTCTTAATTGTACGGCTTTCCTATTACTCAAAGCCACCGACAGGGAGCAAAAAGGAAACACCGTCTTCCATCGAATCCGAGGGGCAAACAATCGTCTTGTGCCTAGGTGAGATATACCTGAAGGAGCTTAGAGCACACGATTAGTCCGCAAATGCATTGTCATCAATCACCAAAACTACTTAGGGAGAAATATGCCCTTACAACACGTATTGACGAGGTTTACTGTGGTGGACGAGACTTTTAATTAAATATCTCTTTCACACACCCCGAAACTTAATCTAGCATCAAGAACATCGCCTTGTTGTGCTTACGTAGGTAGCTAGTCTTATTACTAAGACTGGTTAACCACATAACTAAAATTTTGCTAACTGATTAGAGGACGTCTAACTTGGTTTTGCATATGATGTGGTATAGCCTTTGTCATGATAATAAGATTATGTATGAGATGGTTATATGATGTAATGTTAAGTGACCCGTGCGTCACGGCATGATGGCTGGAGCCACGAGATTACCACCTTAATGTAAATATCATAGGGATAGGTTACATGGGATGGTGGCAAGACATACACGGGGAACCCCGTCGAGGAGAAAGGTGTACCAAGGCGCGAGACGAGGAGCTATAATTTGTGCCACGACAAAACTTCAGATTTTGGTGCCACGATAGTGTTATTTAAACAATTGCCATGGCAACATTTTCTGAGATTACCACCATGGCAACGTTTTTTAAACGGTTGCCACGACAATGAAATATTGACCTTCACGTTGCTTCAACTGAAGATTGAAGACTATGATGAAGATCTCCCGATGCCTAGGGCTATACCATGCCATGCTATTATGAATTGCCTGAGATGTTTATCCCTTTATTGTTTGCACCCTTTGATTGCGTAGTAGTCAATTTTTAGGGTGATCTCTCACAGAAAATATCAAGTTAAAGGGTGATATTCCTGGTGTTGCAACTGTCTATAAGACGTAACATTATGGGGTGCGTCATGTCCACATGAGTACAAACAGGATGTGAGGTGTAAGACGGGGATGGTCAGACCATGTATGCAGATAACACTCAGTTGTCTTGAAGTTCTAGCAGAATGTTTCTGAGCTCGGAGCACAAAGCATCGAAAGATGAACATGAGTCATATGGAGATATGATCGGCAAAAGTTTGCCCACCGATAAAAATTCTCGTCATCAATGATGTCCACATCAATGGCTGAGAACTAGACTTGGATCTTGAATCACACACTATTAGTTATGAGAGATATTAATTTGAGTAGGAGTGCACTTTATATTAAATTTTGCTTTAATAAACAAGTGCAATATTAATTATGAATTGTGTCCAAAAGTAAATCTTGTGATTGTTATTGTAGATCAATTGCTTGCAATAGTTTCAATTTAGCACCACTCTTTGAGAAAGAAAAGTTAACCGAGAATTGTAGAAACTATGAGGATTGGATCCACACTATGAGATGCGTACTCAGAAGTACAAAGAAAGAATATGTGCTGGATCAACCATTTGGTGACTACCCAGTGCTCGGAGCATCACAAGATGTCATCAATGTGTTTTTATCTCGCAAGAATGATTTCAGTGTTGTCAAGAGTATTATGTTAGCTTGCATGGACACTGTGTTACAGAAACATTTTGAACATTCTTGTACTATCAAAATTGTCGAGGCACTGGAAGTTCTGTATCACAAAGAACCAACTGAAGTCCATGAGATAACTGAAGCAATGATAGAATCCAAGATAACTAAAGGTGTAAAGCAAGGTGCCAGGCTAGTAGACTATTATGATAGTATAACCGAATGGGGATTGATTTTCCCAGGACACCAAAAATTGACTTACTCCTTTTGCTTTATGAAGCGATGCTAAAAACCAATGAGATTGGGTTGCAGAACCAACAAAATTTATTGGTAAACAAAACCAAAAGTTTCAAGAGGAAACGAAACACCAAAAGTAACAAGGGTGGAGCATCTCATGAGACTTCATGTTTCTACTGCGAAGAGATTGGACATTGGAAAAGAAATTGCTTGAAGTATCTAGAAGATAAGAAGAACTCATCTTCTAGTAAAGGTATAAAAGTTATACAAGTTAATGTTATTGATATTCTACTTGCTAAAAACTCCAAGTCTTGGGTATTTGATACTGGATTAGTTTCTCACATTTGCAACACAATGCATGGACTACAGTAGATTCACTAGTTGAGTAGAAATGAAGTAGTGTTGCGAGTCGGGAATGGTGATGGGATTGCCGCTCTAGCTATCGGTGTCATGTATTTGAGTTTACCTTCAGGATTTATTTTAGAACTAAATAATTGTCATTTTGTTCTGAAGTTATGTAAGAACATTATCTCTGGATAATGTTTGATAAGTGACGGTTATTCTTATAAATAAGAAAACAATGGTTGTTTGATATATTATAAGGATATGTTTTATGGATTTGCACCTATTGTAGGTGGCTTATTCATATTGGATCTTGAACGTAAAAATGATATCTTTGGCATTAATGCTAAACGTTTTAAGAAGACTGATAATACCACTTACATGTGGCACTGCCATCTTGGTTATATCGGTAGGAAATGCATGCAAAAACTTTTAAAGATGGAGTATTAACCTCATTTGATTTTGAGTCATTTGATACATGTGAAGCTTGTCTGATGGGTAAAATGACTAAAAATTTGTTCACATGTCATCCTGAACGGCCGCAAGAATTATTGGACATAATACATAGTGATGTACGTGGTCCGACGAGCATTCCGGCGCGCGGTGGATACTTATACTTCGTAACCTTCACTGGTGATTTGAGTAGATACAGTTATATCTACTTGATGAAACAGAAATCTGAAACATTTGAAAAGTTCAAAGAATTTCAGAACAAAGTTGAGAATCATCATTGCAAAACATAAAATTTCTACTGTCAGATCGTGGAGGAGAATATATAATTCATGAGTTTAGCAAACATCTAAGTGATTGTGGAATTATTTCACAATTTACTCCTCCTGGAACTCCAAGAGAAATGGAGTATCGGAAAGGCGTAACCGAACTTTGTTTGACATGGTGAGGTCAATGATGTCTCTTACCGATCTGCCTTTATCATTCCGGGGTATGCATATGATACAACAACATATACACTAAACAGAGCATCGCCTAAGTGTGTTGAGAAGACACCATATCAGTTATCGAATGGGAAGAAACCCAACTTGTCACATCTCAAGATTTGGGATGCGAGACTTCTGTAAAACGTTTACAACCAAATAAGCTCGATCCCAAAGTAGACAAATGTTACATTGTAAGTTATCTGTAACATCCCAAATTTTCAATTTGGAATGTTATACATAGATCATATTGCATTGCATATTTTTATTGCATTTGTGTGCTCGCGATCCTCGAAAATTCTAAGAAACTCAAGGACACACGGAGAGAGTTGGGGATTTTACCATTTTCGTATTTGAGTTTTCTCAAATACCGGTACGGGGATCACTATGGTTTTAATAGTTTTTCTCTACTATTAATATTTCTTAACAAAAATATATGATCGGAGATAATATGACTTCTCCAAAATAAAAGAAATATTGGAGGAAAAATATTAAAATCACTTTTGGATTTTATTCAGATTTATTTGCGATTTATTTGCATAGAAAAAATGCGCATTTTAAAAAATTGCAATTAGGTCCGGGAAAAATGTTCACCTTGTCCTAAATATTATTAGAGGGCAGTAAAAATTTATGTCGGAATTGTTGGAGACCGTTTAGTATTTTTTTCGCCTGTTTTAGTATGTCAGGACTATTTTTTTTAAAAGAGGCAACCGACCTACGGGCCGTACCCGACTAGGACACCCCTAGTCACCCCCTTTAAAAGGCGAGGCCCGAAGCCCCGCAGCCCACCAGCCCCCGTGCCGAAACCCTAGGCCGCCACCGGCGTCCCGCACCGCCGCCGCTCGCGCCGCGTCGCCGCCGCCGGAGCCGCCCCGCTGCGCTGCCACCCCGCCGCCGCCGGAGCCCGCCACCCCGCCGCCGGAGTTCCGCCGCTGTCGGAGTTCGCCGCCACCGAGGTATCCGCCGGTTTAAAACAAAACCGTTCGGTTTTCTTTAGAAACCCTAGATCTATTTTTTTAAATAGATCGGTTGAGTTTTATTTTTGATTTAGTTAAAAAGCGGACGTTCGTCCATACGTTCATTTTAACGAACGTTGTTCGCCCGTTATTCGCAGATAACGAATGTACGTTCGTTAGCCTGTTCGCCAGTTTTCTTTTTCAGGGCTTTTTTTGCGATTATTTTCGATCACAAATTCTGCCCTGATCTTGTTTTTAGTTTTTTCATTTCCCTTGAAAGTCGGAATCAGGCGATTCAAGCGCCCAGATCTTCGTCTCGAAGCCCTCTTTCCGTTTAACCAACTTGAACAAAGTTTTGCTACCGTAAAAAATGACTTTAGACCAATCTAGTAAACGCATCTTGTTTCTTTCGCAGTTTGAGTTTCATTGCTCCGTTTGATTTGATTCTTTTTGCAAACCGGAATTCTTAAGTTGAACTTTCTGGTTAGATCTTTTTATTTGGAGTTTTATTTGTGCATCTTTGCTTAATTGCTTATTTATGCTATTGTTTGCTTGCGATAGAATTCCTGAAGTGCGAAGCGTGCTACTACGAGTCCCTAGGTTTTGCGAATCATCAGCAGGGCAAGTAACACTTTGATCATACTCTTTTTACCCAGTTTTTATGCATTAGATCAAACCCTCACACATTGCATGAGTAGGATCTCTTAACTTGTGGGTCTGGGAAGTAGATTGAGGTAGAACCTATTACCTGCATTATTTTCAAACCCCTGGGAGTTACTTCTACGTAATGCTTAGGTTGCCATGCTATGCTCGTAGACGTGGATTGGGTTTGAGAGTATCCATGACAGATGTGAGATATTCATTAATGGTTCAACTTAAGGTGGCTACTTTAATACACATCTGGGTGGATGGGTTGCAGAGCACCCGGAGAATCCAGTGTTGTCCTAGGAAATCCCGGGGGTACCGTGTGATTATCCTATGGAATGCCACCCAGGCTCAAAGAGACCATAAAACTATTCATGCTAGAAACTTCCGTGTGCAGTCACAATGCCATTATGGGCTCTAGCATAGTATGAGTAAGTTGTGTGAGCTCTTTCAATGGTGGACTAGCAGATGTTGGGGAAAGTAGGTGTACCGGTCCACCCGGGGTAAAGAGTGAATGCTTCTGGAAGACTGTGTCTCGGTCATCCGTTTCTCAAACACCATGCAGTGCGAGAAATCCAACGGAGGAGATCGAGTCTTGTGGGGAAAAGTGCGCAAACCTTTGCAGAGTGTACAAACTAATCACGATTAGCCGTGTCCCCGGTTATGGACATCTTGAGTATTTGGTACTTGAATTATTGGTTGATCTCAACACTCTAAAATTAATTTGTTGGGTTAAAGATGACTACTTTAATTGGGATTTAGTTGGAGGTACCTTCCCAATGATGTTTCAACCACCATGATAGTTAAAATAAAAGTTATTCCTTTGTTGTAGGGAAAATTTGGCTTTACGCCAAAACCTTAACCTTAGAGCCTCCACCAGCCAAATATGCATATAGTGTTAGCCTTTATTTTGTTACTTGCTCTACTATGTTATCTTGCCAGCATATTCCATGTGCTGACCCGTTTCGAGCTGCAACATGTTATGTTGCAGACTTTTCAGAAGAAGAGTAAGGTGCGCTAGGTCATTTGTCATGCACTCAGCTATGCCGTTTGAGTTGATGGACTCACTTATCTTCCAAGCCTTCCGCTGTTAATTTGTTAGATGGCCTTATGCCATAGACTTTTGTAATAAGTTCTCTTTTGAGACATTCGATGTAATAAGTGTGTGGTTGCCACTCTGTTATAAATCCTTGAAGTACTATGTGTTTCGGCACTACCGATCCAGGGATGACACGGAAACACAGAGACTTCGGTCCATTCGGATCATGGTCTCTACAAGATGGTATCAGAGCACAGGCTGACTATAGGACACGACCACTAAGATAAACCCTAGGTCACTCTTCTCTACTCATTTCTGACTCCTCTCCATTTTCTACTCTTTAGGATGGTGGACCCAAGGAACAAGTTCACTCAACTAGATGAAGACACACCTTTTGGACGACACTTGAAGGAAGTCACCAGGTACCTGAACATTGGAATACCAAGCTTCACCGGGACCTACACCACCACTTTACCAGAAGAGGAGCGATGAAATATTCAAGTTCAAATTCCCGGGAGGACATTTGCACCATCCACTGAGCCAATAGAGTGTTCTTTTGATGTACCAACCTGGAGCCTAGGCAAGAGTATGGCAGCCCACATTACCATGGGACGTATTGGAGAATTCTACAAGCAGGAGCTGAAGGACACTATCTACCAGATATGTGGACACCGAGATGAGCAATGGGACTTGATCAGGTCCATTGCCGCATTCATCCAGGAGTTAAACCGCACATTCGCCGACAGGAGCATCAGATGTGCACAGGGATGATAGATTTGAAGAAGGTGCTAACCAGGAACTTGGAGCTAGAAGAGGAACTCAAGTCTACACGTGACGGATACGAGGAGGAGATGACGATACTTGTGGAGAAGAATCATGACTTGACAAGGAAGTTATGAGTATTCATGGGAGATCCAGCAGCAGGAGGAGAAGACGAAGAAGAAGAACCCAAGGAGATTCGTTCTGAGGACTACATCATCATCAACGACATCGACTCAGACCCTGATGATAGCGATGATGACTATGAAGATGAAGCTGGAGCAGACATCATGGAATCTTCCGCCGATCAAAATTTCTAGATGACCACCCTATGACTAGTAGTTTCCCCCCCATAAAGTAGAAGTTTAGAGCACCTTTGTAACGTTAGTTAGATCTTTGTATGCCCTTGCTTGAAATTGATTGGTGTGATACGATTGTGTTTGTCTCATGTGCATATGGGTAGTGAAATTTCCCTTAGACCTCATTTCTATTCTAATCTCTTCCCTCTACACCCATCAGATGCCTCCGAGACGTGAGCCCGGATTTCAGTTTCCCCCTGAGCTCACTCAGTTGATCCAGTGGTAGAACACTTTGATGCAACTTCTTGTCCAGAACAATCAGAACAACAACAACAACCCTCCACCACCACCACCTGTGGACAACCTGACACATTTCTTAAGGTTGCAACCACCAGTGTTTTCTAGTAGCATTGAACCAATAGTTGCTGATGACTGGTTACGCAAGATTGGAATGGAGTTGACCACCGCAAATTGCACGGATGCTGAGAAGGTGCGTTTTGCCGCACATCAATTGGCTGGACCAGCAGCCGCATGGTGGGAGAATTACACAGCCACCTTCCCTGTAGCCAATGTCACTTGGGATCAATTTCAGCAAGCTTTTCACACTGACCATGTCTCAACTGGAGCCATGAGCACGAAGAAGCGAGAGTTTCGCAACTTGCTCCAAGGAAATCGTACCGTGGCTCAGTACGTAGATGAGTTTAGTACTCTATCTTGCTATACCCCGGATGATGTGGCCACAGATGCCGTGAAGCAAGCGAAGTTTATGGAAGGGCTGAATGATGAGATGAGCATACAGTTGATGGTAGCAACCATCAGCAACTACCAGGAGTTGTAGATAAAGCTCTTATGATTGAAGGGAAGCAGCAGCAGATTGAAAGCCGCAAGAGGAAGTATGGACAAGGCAGGAATAATTCTGAAGCCCAGCAGAAGCCCCGTTTCACCCCGAACTCGGGAGGATACACCCATAACCATGGAGGCCACACCCATAATGGAGGAAGTTCTCACAACCACAATGTCTCCAAGAATGGGAATGGGAATGGAGCAAGAAATAATCAGAACCGCTCCACTCCATCGACACCCGCCAAGAGGGATTTAAGTCATGTTACCTGTTTCAAGTGCGGGAAGAATGGACACTACGCCACGGACTGCCCTGAAGCTAAGAATGGGAACGGTAATGGAAGCGCCGGAAAGAAGCCCAACCCTTTCAACAAAGGACAAGTGAACCACGTGACCATGGAGGAGGTTGAAGAGCAACCTGATGCAGTTGTCAGTAAGTTTTTGGTTAAGTCATTTACCGCAGTAGTTCTTTTTGATACTGGTGCATCGCATTCATACATTTCAAGGGGATTCATGAATAGATATAAGTTTCCCACCCAAGTCCTTAAGACCCCCATGTTAGTAAGTTCCCCAGGAGCAGAGTATATGGCACATCAAGGATGTTTTCAGATGCCATTGACCATTGGACGACATGTTTTCCCCTCAGACCTAATACTTTTGGAGTCACAAGGATTGGATGTGATACTAGGTATGGATTGGCTATCGATGTATGGAGGGAACATCGACTATGCCAGTAAGTTTATTTTGCTTACCACCCCGGAGGGAAAAAGGATCAAGTATGTATCTAAGCATTCACCTAGAAGGACACAAGTACATTCTCTCTCGGGAGTTGTTCAGGAGGAAGTGCCCGTAATAAGGGATTATCCGGATGTATTTCCGGAAGAGCTACCAGGCATGTTGCCGGATAGGCATATTGAGTTTTTGATAGAGCTATTTCCTGGCGCCGGACCAATATCGAAGAGACCATACCGGATGCCAACAAATGATGTGGAGGAGATCAAGAAGCAGATTAAGGAGTTATTGGAGAAAGGATTTATTCGACGAAGTTCATCACCTTGGGGAGCCCCAGTGCTTTTGGTCGAGAAGAAGGATGGATCTTTAAGGATGGTCGTTGATTATCGGGCACTGAATGAAGTGACGATTAAGAACAAGTACCCACTGCCGATGATCAATGATTTGTTCGACCAACTTCAAGGAGCTAAAGTATTTTCCAAGATCGATCTACGATCGCGATACCACCAGTTGAAGATCCGAGAGAAGGATATACCTAAGACAACGTTCACGACGAGGTATGTCCTATATGAGTATACGGTTATGCCATTTGGATTGACTAACGCACCTGCCTATTTCATGAGTATGATGAATAAGGTGTTCATGGAATTCTTGGATAAGTTTGTCGTGGTATTCATTGATGATATCTTGGTGTACTCGAAGAACGAAGAGGAACACGCGGAGCATTTGCGTTTGGTTCTGGAGAAGCTCAGAGAACATCAGTTGTACACCAAGTTTACCAAATGTGTGTTTTGGTTGAAGGAAGTTGGATTCTTGGGACATGTTATATCAGGAGAAGGTATAGCAGTGGATCATATCAAGGTGCAGGCAGTCACTGAGTGGTTAGCACCCACCTTAGTTGAAGAAATCCGCAGTTTTATTGGACTCGCGGGATATTACCGGAGATTCATAGAGAATTTCTCCAAGATTGCAAAGCCTATGACGACATTGTTGAAGAAGGACACAAAGTTTCATTGGACTGAAGAGTGCGAAGAAAGTTTTCAGGAGTTGAAGAAACGGTTGACGACAGCCCCAGTGCTAATCTTGCCAGATATACGCAAGGATTTCCAAGTGTATTGTGATGCTTCACGCTTAGGACTTGGAGGAGTACTCATGCTGGACGGAAGAGGTGTTTCGTATGCATCTCGACAACTACGACTGCATGAGTTGAATTATGCTATGCATGATTTGGAGCTAGCAGCTGTAGTGCATGCACTCAAAACCTGGAGACATTTCCTTATTGGAAATCCTTGTGATGTGTACACGGATCACAAGAGTTTGAAGTACATTTTCACTCAAAAGGAGCTGAACCTCCGACAGAGGAGATGGTTGGAGCTTATAAAGGATTATGATATGAAGCTGCACTATCATCCAGGCAAGGCCAATGTAGTTGCAGATGCTTTGAGCCGGAAGAGTTATGCGAAACCCTAGTAAGGGGAGGATTGCCAAAGGAGTTAGTAGAAAATCTCAAGGAGCTACGTTTGGAGATAGTTCCTAGGGGTTTTGTTGCAACATTGGAGGTTCAGTCAACATTGTTGGGAAAGATACGAGAAGCCCAGAAGGATGACAAAGAGCTTGCCGAAATTAAGGAGTAGATGAGTGAAGGAAAAGCCAAGGGTTTTCGTGAGGGCGAACACGACACCTTGTGGTTTGAAGACCGAATCTATGTGCCTAACAACGCCGAGACCAGGAAGTTGATATTACAGGAAGCACATGATTCACCATACTCGATACACCCCAGAAACACTAAGATGTATTTGGATTCGAAGGAACGTTTCTGGAGGAAGGGAATGAAGAAGGATATTGCCGAGTATGTAGCAGTATGTGATGTATGCCAGAGAGTGAAGGCAGAACATCAGAAGCCAGCAGGATTACTACAGCCTATGCCGATACCCGAATGGAAGTGGGATAAGCTTGGCATGGACTTTATCACCGGATTGCCCAAGACCAGATCGGGAGATGACTCAATCTGGGTAGTAGTGGATCGCTTGACCAAAGTAGCCCACTTTATCCCCGTGAAAACCACGTATACCAGTGTGAAGTTGGCCAAGATATACATGACTAGGATCGTATGTCTGCACGGAGTTCCAAGGACCATTGTATCAGATAGAGGAACACAGTTCACCTCAAAGTTTTGGCATCAGCTACACCAGACTTTGGGAACCATGCTAGAATTCAGTACAACTTCTCACCCGCAGACCGATGGACTGACTAAGTGAGTCAATCAGATTCTCGAGGACATGCTGAGAGCTTGTGCGCTAGATTATGGATCCAGTTGGGATGACAACTTGCCCTATGCGGAGTTCTCATACAACAACAGTTACCAGGCCAGTTTGAAGATGGCACCATTCGAAGAATTATACGGAAGAAGATGCCGAACGCCGTTAATGTGGGATGAAGTCGGAGATCGTCAGTTATTTGGATCAGACCTGATCAAAGAGTCAGAAGAGAAGGTTAAGCTGATTCGAGATAGACTGAAGGTAGCTCAGTCCAGGCAAAAGAGTTATGCAGACTTAAAGTGCAAGGAAGTAGCCTATGAGATCGGAGACAGAGCATACTTGAGAGTATCGCCTCTGCGAGGAGTTAAATGTTTCGGAGTTAAGGGAAAGTTAGCCCCGAGATTTGTGGGACCATACCGTGTTTTGGAACGGATGGGAGAGGTTGCCTACAAGTTGGAGTTACCCGAAGGTTTGTCAGGAGTTCACGACGTGTTCCACGTTTCACAGTACCCCTGGAAGCAATTCAGTTGGATAGTGATCTGACTTACGAGGAGAAACTCGTCAAGATCCTCGAGGTTGCGAGCAGAGTTACCCGCAACAAGGTTATCAAGTTTTGCAAAGTTCAGTGGAGTCACCACACGAAGGATGAAGCCACCTGGGAACGAGAGGATGATGTACGCAAGGACCACCCACACCTGTTCTCTAGCCCAACCGAATCTCGAGGGCGAGATTCATTCTAAGGGGGGGGGTAGGTTTGTAACATCCCAAATTTTCAATTTGGAATGTTATACATAGATCATATTACACTGCATATTTTTACTGCATATTTTTATAGGAAAAATGCGCGTTTTTAAAAATTGCATTTAGGTCCGGAAAAAATGTTCACCCTGTCCTAAATATTATTAGAGGACGGTGAAAATTTATTTCGGAATTTTTGGAGTTTGTTTAGTATTTTTTTCGCCTGTTTTAGTATGTCAGGACTGTTTAAAAAAAAAGAGGCAACCGACCTACGGGCCGTACCCGACTAGGACTCCCCTAGTCGCCCCCCTTTAAAAGGCGAGGCCCGCAGCTCCGCAGCCCACAAGCCCCCACGCCGAAACCCTAGGCCGCCGCCGCCGCCTCGTCGCCGCGCCGCCGCCGGCCCATACCGCTGCCGCACCCCGCCGCCGCCGGAGCCGCCGCCCGCGCCGCCCCGTCGCGCTACCACCCCGCCGCCACCGGAGCCCGCCGCCCAGCCGCCGTCGGAGTTCGCCGCCAACGAGGTAGCCGCCGCCGGAGCCGCCGCCCGCGCCGCCCCGTCGCACTACCACCCCGCCGCCACCGGAGCCCGCTGCCCAGCCGCCGTCGGAGTTCGCCGCCAACGAGGTAGCCGCCGGTTAAAAAAAATGTTCGGTTTTCTTTAGAAACCCTAGATCTATTTTTTAAATAGATCGGTTCGGTTATTTTCGGTTTAGTTAAGAAGCGGACGCTCGTCCGTACGATCGTTTAACGAACAATGTTCGCCCGTTAGTCATACATAATGAACGTTCGTTCGTTAGCCTATTCGTCAGATTTCTTTTTCAGGACTTTTTCCGCGATTATTTTGGATCGCGATTTCTGCCCTAATCTTGTTTTTAGTTTTTCTGTTCGCTCGAAAGTCGGAATCAGGCGATTCAAGCGCCCAGATCTTCGTCTCGAAGCCCTCTTTCCGTTTAACTAACTTGAACAAAGTTTTGCTACTGTAAAAAATTTGACTTTAGACCAATCAGGTAAACGGATCTTGTTTCTTTCGTAGTTTGAGTTTCGTTGCTCCGTTTTATTTGATTCTTTTTGGAAACCGGAGTTCTTAAGTTGAACTGTCTAGTTAGATCTTTTTATTTGGAGTTTTATCTATGCATGTTTGCTTGATTGCTTATGTATGCTATTGTTTGCTTGCGATAGAATTCCTGGAGTGCGAAGCGTGCTACTACGAGTCCCTAGGTTTTGCGAATCATCAGCAAGGCAAGTAACACTTTGATCATACTCTTTTTTACCCAGTTTTTATGCATTAGATCAAACCCTCACACATTGCATGTGTAGGATCTCTTAACTTGTGGGTCTGGGAAGTAGATTGATGTAGAACCTGTTGGGGAACGTAGTATTTTAAAATTTTCCTACGATCACGCAAGATCTATCTACCAGATGCATAGCAACGAGAGGGGAGAGTGTGTCTACGTACCCTCGTAGACCGGGAGCGGAAGCGTCAAGTGACGCGGTTGATGTTGTCGAACTTCTTCGCGATCCAACCGATCAAGCACCGAACGTACGGCACCTCCGCGTTCAGCACACGTTCAGCTTGATGACGTCCCACGAGCTCTTGATCCAGTTGAGCTTCACGGGAGAGTTTCGTCAGCACGACAGCGTGGTGACGGATATGATGTGTTCACCGGCGCAGGGCTTCGCCTAAGCTCCGCGACGGTATGACCGAGGTGTGATTCTGTGGAGGGGGGCACCGCACACGGCTAAAACAATTCAACTTGTGTGTCTTTGGGTGCCCCCCTGCCCCCGTATATAAAGGAGCAAGGGAGGGAGGCCGGCCGGCCCTTCCTGGTGCGGCTAGGGAGTGGACTCCTACTAGGAATAGGATTGCAATCCTATTCCTAGTAGGATTCACCAAAAGAAGGAAGGGGGAAAAGAATAGGAGAGGTGGCGCCCCCACCCAATCCTAGTCCAACTAGGAACCCTAGGTGGGGGCGCCGGCCAGCCCTATGGGCTGTCTCTCTCTTTCCCTTTAGGCCCACTATGGACCATCCCCTCTCGTAGGGGGTTCCGGTAACCCCCTCCGGCAATCCCGATAAATCCGAAACTTTTCCGGAACACTTCCGGTGTCCGAATATAGTCGTCCAATATATCAATCTTTATGTCTCAGACATTCCGAGACTCCTCGTCATGTCCGTGATCTCATCCGGGACTCCGAACTACCTTCGGTACATCAATACTCATAAACTCATAATACCGATCGTCATCAAACGTTAAGCGTGCGGACCCTACGGGTTCGAGAACTATGTAGACATGACCGAGACTCATCTCCGGTCAATAACCAATAGCGGAACCTGGATGTTCATATTGGCTCCTACATATTCTACGAAGATCTTTTATCGGTCAGAACCGCATAACTACATACGTTGTTCCTTTTGTCAAACGGTATGTTACTTGCCCGAGATTCGATCATCGGTATCTCTATACCTAGTTCAATCTCGTTACCGGCAAGTCTCTTTACTCGTTTCGTAACACATCATCTCGTGACTAACTCATTAGTCTTTTGCTTGCAAGGCTTATTGTGATGTGTGTTACCGAGAGGGCCCAGAGATACCTCTCCGACACTCGGAGTGACAAATCCTAATCTTAATCTATGCCAACACCACGAATACTTTCAGAGACACCTGTAGAGCATCTTTATGATCACCCAGTTACGTTGTGACGTTTGATAGCACACAAGGTGTTCCTTCGGTATTCGGGAGTTGCATAATCTCATAGTCATAGGAACATGTATAAGTCATGAAGAAAGCAATAGCAGTAAAACTAAACGATCATAGTGCTATGCTAACGGATGGGTCTTGTCCATCACATCATTCTCCTAATGATGTGATCCCGTTGATCAAATGACAACTCATGTCTATGGCTAGGAAACATAACCATCTTTGATCAATGAGCTAGTCTAGTAGAGGCATACTAGGGACATACTGTTTTGTCTATGTATTCACACATGTACTAAGTTTCTGGTTAATACAATTCTAGCATGAATAATAAACATTTATCATGATATAAGGAAATATAAATAACAACTTTATTATTGCCTCTAGGGCATATTTCCTTCAGTCTCCCACTTGCACTAGAGTCAATAATCTAGCTCACATCGCCATGTGATTTAATACCGATAGTTCACATCGTTATGTGAATAACACCCATAGTTCACATCGCCATGTGACCAACACCCAAAAGGTTTACTAGAGTCAATAATCTAGTTCACATCGCTATGTGATTAATACCCAAGAGTAATAAGGTGTGATCATGTTTTGCTTGTGAGAGAAGTTTAGTCAACGGGTCTGTCACATTCAGATCCGTATGTATTTTGCAAATTTCTATGTCTACAATGCTCTGCATAGAGCTACTCTAGCTAATTGCTCCCACTTTCAATACACATCCAGATTGATACTTAGAGTCATCTGGATTTAGTGTCAAAGCTTGCATCGGCGTAACCCTTTACGACGAACTCTTTATCACCTCCATAATCGAGAAATATTTCCTTAGTCATCCAATTACTAAGGATAATTTTGACCGCTGTACAGTGATCCACTCCCGGATTACTTTGGTACCTCCCTGCTAGACTTATAGCAAGGCACACATCAGGTCTGGTACACAGCATTGCATACATGATAGATCCTATGGCTGAGGCATAGGGAATGACTTTCATTTTCTCTCTATCTTCTGCAGTGGTCGGGCATTGAGTCTTACTCAACTTCATACCTTGTAAAACAGGCAAGAACCCTTTCTTTGACTGATCCATTTTGAACTTCTTCAAAATCTTATCAAGGTATGTGCTTTGTGAAAGTCCAATTAAGCGTCTTGATCTATCTCTATAGATCTTGATACCTAATATATAAGCAGCTTCACCGAGGTCTTTCATTGAAAAACTTTTATTCAAATATCCTTTTATGCTATCCAGAAATTCTATATCATTTCCAATCAACAATATGTCATCTACATATAATATTAGAAATGCTACAGAGCTCCCACCCACTTTCTTGTAAATACATGCTTTTCCAAAAGTCTGTATAAAACCATATGCTTTGATCACCTCATCAAAGCGTATATTCCAACTCCGAGATGCTTGCACCAGTCCATAGATGGATCGCTGGAGCTTGCATACTTTGTTAGCACCTCTTGGATCGACAAAACCTTCTGGTTGCATCATATACAACTCTTCTTTGAGATATCCATTTAGGAATGCAGTTTTGACATCCATTTGCCAGATTTCATAATCATAAAATGCGGCAATTGCTAACATGATTCGGACAGACTTAAGCATCGCTACAGGTGAGAAAGTCTCATCGTAGTCAACTCCTTGAACTTGTCGAAAACCTTTCGCAACAAGTCGAGCTTTGTAAACGGTAATATTACCGTCTGCGTCGGTCTTCCTCTTGAAGATCCATTTATTTTCGATGGCTTGCCGATCATCGGGCAAGTCAACCAAAGTCCACACTTTGTTCTCATACATGGATCCCATCTCAGATTTCATGGCTTCAAGCCATTTTGCGGAATCTGGGCTCATCATCGCTTCCTCATAGTTCGTAGGTTCATCATGGTCTAGTAACATGATTTCCAGAACTGGGTTGCCGTACCACTCTGGTGCGGAACGTACTCTGGTTGATCTACGACGTTCAGTAGAAACTTGATCCGAAGATTCATGATCATTATCATTAACTTCCTCACTAATTGGTGTAGGAATCACTAGAACAATTTCCTGTGATGTACTACTTTCCAATCCGGGAGAAGGTACAATTACCTCATCAAGTTCTACTTTCCTCCCACTCACTTCTTTCGAGAGAAACTCTTTTTCTAGAAAGGATCCGTTCTTAGCAACGAATATTTTGCCTTCGGATCTGTGATAGAAGGTGTACCCAACAGTCTCTTTTGGGTATCCTATGAAGACACATTTTTCCGACTTGGGATCGAGCTTATCAGGTTGAAGTGTTTTCACATAAGCATCGCAGCCCCAAATTTTAAGAAACGACAACTTTGGTTTCTTGCCAAACCATAGTTCATAAGGTGTCGTATCAACGGATTTAGATGGTGCCCTATTTAACGTGAATGCAGCTGTCTCTAAAGCATAACCCCAAAATGATAGTGGTAAATCGGTAAGAGACATCATAGATCGCACCATATCCAATAAAGTACGGTTACGACGTTCGGACACACCATTACGCTGTGGTGTTCCAGGTGGCGTGAGTTGTGAAACTATTCCACATTGTTTCAAATGAAGACCAAACTCGTAACTCAAATATTCTCCTCCACGATCAGATCGTAGAAACTTTATTTTCTTGTTACGATGATTCTCTACTTCACTCTGAAATTCTTTGAACTTTTCAAATGTTTCAGACTTGTGCTTCATTAAGTAGATATACCCATATCTGCTCAAATCATCAGTGAAGGTCAGAAAATAACGATACCCGCCGCGAGCATCAACACTCATTGGTCCACATACATCAGTATGTATGATTTCCAACAAATCTGTTGCTCGCTCCATAGTTCCGGAGAACGGAGTTTTAGTCATCTTGCCCATGAGGCATGGTTCGCAGGCACCAAGTGATTCATAATCAAGTGATTCCAAAAGTCCATCATTATGGAGTTTCTTCATGCGTTTTACACCAATATGACCTAAACGGCAGTGCCACAAATAAGTTGCACTATCATTATTAACCTTGCATCTTTTGGCTTCAATATTACGAATATGTGTATCACACGATCGAGATCCAACAAACTATTTTCATTGGGTGTATGACCATAGAAGGCTTTATTCATGTAAACGGAACAACAATTATTCTCTAACTTACATGAATAACCGTATTGCAATAAACATGATCAAATTATATTTATGCTCAACACCAAATAACACTTATTTAGGTTCAACACTAATCCCGAAAGTATAGGGAGTGTGCGATGATGATCATATCAATCTTGGAACTACTTCCAATACACATCGTCACTTCATCCTTTAACTAGTTTCTGTTCATTATGCAACTCCCATTTCGAGTTACTACTCTTTAGCAACTGAACCAATATCAAATACCGAGGGGTTGCTATGAACACTAGTAAAATACACATTAATAATCTGTATATCAAATATACCTTTGTTCACTTTGCCATCCTTCTTATCCGCCAAATATCTAGGGCAGTTCCACATCTAGTGACCATTTCCTTTGCAGTAGAAGCACTTGTTTCAGGCTTGAGTTTAGCTTTGGGTTTCTTCATGGGAGTGACAACTTGCTTGTCATTCTTCTTGAAGTTCCCCTTCTATCCCTTTGCCTTTTACTTGAAACAAGTGGTCTGGTTAACCATCAACACTTGATGCTCTTTCTTGATTTCTACCTTCACCGATTTCAGCATCGTGAAGAGCTCGGGAATTACTTTCGTCATCCCTTGCATATTATAGTTCATCACGAAGTTCTACTAACTTGGTGATAGTGTCTAGAGAACTTTGTCAATTACTATCTTATCTGGAAGATTAACTTCCACTTGATTTAAGTAATTGTAGTACCCAGACAATCTAAGCACATGCTCACTGGTTGAGCTATTCTCCTCCATCTTGTAGGCAAAATACTGTCAGAGGTCTTATACCTCTCGACACGGGCATGAGTATGAAATACTAATTTCAACTCTTGGAACATCTTATATGCTCCGTGGCGTTCAAAACGTTTTTGAAGTCCCGGTTATAAGCCGTAAAGCATGGTGCACTAAACTATCAAGTAGTCATCATACTGAGCTTTTGTCAAAACGTTCATAACGTCTACATCTGCTCCTGCAATAGGTCTGTCACCTAGCGGTGCATCAAGGACATATTTCTCTGTGCAGCAATGAGGATAATCCTCAGATCACGGAACAATTCCGCATCATTGCTACTAACATCTTTCAACTTGGTTTTCTCTAGGAACATATGAAAAATAAACGGGGAGCAACATCGCGAGCTATTGATCTACAACATAGATATGCTAATACTACCAGGACTAAGTTCATGATAAATTAAAGTTCAATTAATCATATTACTTAAGAACTCCCACTTAGATAGACATCCCTCCGGTCATCTAAATGATCACGTGATCCAAATCAACTAAACCATGTCCGATCATCACGTGAGATGGAGTAGTTTCAATGGTGAACATCTTATGTTGATCATATCTACTATATGATTCACGCTCGACCTTTCGGTCTCCAGTGTTCCGAGGCCATATCTGTATATGCTAGGCTCGTCAAGTTTAACCCGAGTATTCTGCGTGTGCAAAACTGGCTTACACCCGTTGTATTTGAACGTAGAGCTTATCACGCCCGATCATCACGTGGTGTCTCAGCACGACGAACTTTCGCAACGGTGCATACTCAGGGAGAACACTTATACCTTGAAATTTAGTAAGGGATCATCTTATAATGCTACCGTCGTCCTAAGCAAAATAAGAAGCATAATAAGATAAACATCACATGCAATCAAAATATGTGACATGATATGGCCATCTTGTGCTTTTGATCTCTATCTCCAAAGCACCGTCATGATCACCTTCGTCACCGGCTTGACACCTTGATCTTCATCGTAGCATCGTTGTCGTCTCGCCAACTATTGCTTCTACGACTATCGCTACCGCTTAGTGATAAAGTAAAGCAATTACATGGCGATTGCATTTCATACAATAAAGCGACAACCATATGGCTCCTGCCAGTTGCCGATAACTTTACAAAACATGATCATCTCATACAAAACCGTATAACTCATCATGTCTTGACCATATCACATCACAACATGCCCTGCAAAAACAAGTTAGACGTCCTCTACTTTGTTTGTTGCAAGTTTTACGTGGCTGCTACGGGCTTTAGCAAGAACCGTTCTTACCTACGCATACAAAACCACAACGATGTTTCGTCAAGTATGTGCTGTTTTAACCTTCACAAGGACCTGGCGTAGCCACACTTGATTCAGCTAAAGTGAGAGAGACAGACACCCGCCAGTCACCTTTAAGCAACGAGTGCTCGTAACGGTGAAACCAGTCTCGCGTAAGCGTACGCGTAATGTCGGTCCGGGCCGCTTCATCTCACAATACCGCCGAAGCAAAGTATGACATGCTGGTAAGCAGTATGACTAGTATCGTCCACAATCTCATTGTGTTCTACTCGTGCATATCATCTACGCATAGACCTGGCTCATGATGCCACTGTTGGGGAACGTAGTATTTTAAAATTTTCCTACGATCACGCAAGATCTATCTACCAGATGCATAGCAACGAGAGGGGAGAGTGTGTCTACGTACCCTCGTAGACCGGGAGCGGAAGCGTCAAGTGACGCGGTTGATGTTGTCGAACTTCTTCGCGATCCAACCGATCAAGCACCGAATGTACGGCACCTCCGCGTTCAGCACACGTTCAGCTTGATGACGTCCCACGAGCTCTTGATCCAGTTGAGCTTCACGGGAGAGTTTCGTCAGCACGACGGCGTGGTGACGGATATGATGTGTTCACCGGCGCAGGGCTTCGCCTAAGCTCCGCGACGGTATGACCGAGGTGTGATTCTGTAGAGGGGGGCACCGCACACGGCTAAAACAATTCAACTTGTGTGTCTTTGGGTGCCCCCTGCCCCCGTATATAAAGGAGCAAGGGAGGGAGGCCGGCCGGCCCTTCCTGGTGCGGCTAGGGAGTGGACTCCTACTAGGAATAGGATTGCAATCCTATTCCTAGTAGGATTCACCAAAAGAAGGAAGGGGGAAAAGAATAGGAGAGGTGGCGCCCCCCCCCCCCAATCCTAGTCCAACTAGGAACCCTAGGTGGGGGCGCCGGCCAGCCCTATGGGCTGTCTCTCTCTTTCCCTTTAGGCCCACTATGGACCATCCCCTCTCGTAGGGGGTTCCGGTAACCCCCTCCGGCAATCCCGATAAATCCGAAACTTTTCCGGAACACTTCTGGTGTCCGAATATAGTCGTCCAATATATCAATCTTTATGTCTCGGACATTCCGAGACTCCTCGTCATGTCCGTGATCTCATCCGGGACTCCGAACTACCTTCGGTACATCAATACTCATAAACTCATAATACCGATCGTCATCAAACGTTAAGCGTGCGGACCCTACGGGTTCGAGAACTATGTAGACATGACCGAGACTCATCTCCGGTCAATAACCAATAGCGGAACCTGGATGTTCATATTGGCTCCTACATATTCTACGAAGATCTTTTATCGGTCAGAACCGCATAACTACATACGTTGTTCCTTTTGTCAAACGGTATGTTACTTGCCCGAGATTCGATCGTCGGTATCTCTATACCTAGTTCAATCTCGTTACCGGCAAGTCTCTTTACTCGTTTCGTAACACATCATCTCGTGACTAACTCATTAGTCTTTTGCTTGCAAGGCTTATTGTGATGTGTGTTACCGAGAGGGCCCAGAGATACCTCTCCGACACTCGGAGTGACAAATCCTAATCTTAATCTATGCCAACACCACGAATACTTTCAGAGACACCTGTAGAGCATCTTTATGATCACCCAGTTACGTTGTGACGTTTGATAGCACACAAGGTGTTCCTTCGGTATTCGGGAGTTGCATAATCTCATAGTCATAGGAACATGTATAAGTCATGAAGAAAGCAATAGCAGTAAAACTAAACGATCATAGTGCTATGCTAACGGATGGGTCTTGTCCATCACATCATTCTCCTAATGATGTGATCCCGTTGATCAAATGACAACTCATGTCTATGGCTAGGAAACATAACCATCTTTGATCAATGAGCTAGTCTAGTAGAGGCATACTAGGGACATACTGTTTTGTCTATGTATTCACACATGTACTAAGTTTCCGGTTAATACAATTCTAGCATGAATAAAAGACATTTATCATGATATAAGGAAATATAAATAACATCTTTATTACTGCCTCTAGGGCATATTTCCTTCAGTCTCCCACTTGCACTAGAGTCAATAATCTAGCTCACATCGCCATGTGATTTAATACCGATAGTTCACATCGTTATGTGAATAACACCCATAGTTCACATCGCCATGTGACCAACACCCAAAGGGTTTACTAGAGTCAATAATCTAGTTCACATCGCTATGTGATTAATACCCAAGAGTAATAAGGTGTGATCATGTTTTGCTTGTGAGAGAAGTTTAGTCAACGGGTCTGTCACATTCAGATCCGTATGTATTTTGCAAATTTCTATGTCTACAATGCTCTGCATAGAGCTACTCTAGCTAATTGCTCCCACTTTCAATACGCATCCAGATTGATACTTAGAGTCATCTGGATTTAGTGTCAAAGCTTGCATCGGCGTAACCCTTTACGACGAACTCTTTATCACCTCCATAATCGAGAAATATTTCCTTAGTCATCCAATTACTAAGGATAATTTTGACCGCTGTACAGTGATCCACTCCTGGATTACTTTGGTACCTCCCTGCTAGACTTATAGCAAGGCACACATCAGGTCTGGTACACAGCATTGCATACATGATAGATCCTATGGCTGAGGCATAGGGAATGACTTTCATTTTCTCTCTATCTTCTGCAGTGGTCGGGCATTGAGTCTTACTCAACTTCATACCTTGTAAAACAGGCAAGAACCCTTTCTTTGACTGATCCATTTTGAACTTCTTCGAAATCTTATCAAGGTATGTGCTTTGTGAAAGTCCAATTAAGCGTCTTGATCTATCTCTATAGATTTTGATACCTAATATATAAGCAGCTTCACCGAGGTTTTTCATTGAAAAACTTTTATTCAAATATCCTTTTATGCTATCCAGAAATTCTATATCATTTCCAATCAACAATATGTCATCTACATATAATATTAGAAATGCTACAGAGCTCCCACTCACTTTCTTGTAAATACAGGCTTTTCCAAAAGTCTGTATAAAACCATATGCTTTGATCACCTCATCAAAGCGTATATTCCAACTCCGAGATGCTTGCACCAGTCCATAGATGGATCGCTGGAGCTTGCATACTTTGTTAGCACCTTTTGGATCGACAAAACCTTCTGGTTGCATCATATACAACTCTTCTTTGAGATATCCATTTAGGAATGCAGTTTTGACATCCATTTGCCAGATTTCATAATCATAAAATGCGGCAATTGCTAACATGATTCAGACAGACTTAAGCATCGCTACAGGTGAGAAAGTCTCATCGTAGTCAACTCCTTGAACTTGTCGAAAACCTTTCGCAACAAGTCGAGCTTTGTAAACGGTAATATTACCGTCTGCGTCGGTCTTCCTCTTGAAGATCCATTTATTTTCGATGGCTTGCCGATCATCGGGCAAGTCAACCAAAGTCCATACTTTGTTCTCATACATGGATCCCATCTCAGATTTCATGGCTTCAAGCCATTTTGCGGAATCTGGGCTCATCATCGCTTCCTCATAGTTCGTAGGTTCATCATGGTCTAGTAACATGATTTCCAGAACTGGGTTGCCGTACCACTCTGGTGCGGAACGTACTCTGGTTGATCTACGACGTTCAGTAGAAACTTGATCCGAAGATTCATGATCATTATCATTAACTTCCTCACTAATTGGTGTAGGAATCACTAGAACAATTTCTTGTGATGTACTACTTTCCAATCCGGGAGAAGGTACAATTACCTCATCAAGTTCTACTTTCCTCCCATTCACTTCTTTCGAGAGAAACTCTTTTTCTAGAAAGGATCCGTTCTTAGCAACGAATATTTTGCCTTCGGATCTGTGATAGAAGGTGTACCCAACAGTCTCTTTTGGGTATCCTATGAAGACACATTTTTCCGACTTGGGATCGAGCTTATCAGGTTGAAGTGTTTTCACATAAGCATCGCAGCCCCAAATTTTAAGAAACGACAACTTTGGTTTCTTGCCAAACCATAGTTCATAAGGTGTCGTATCAATGGATTTAGATGGTGCCCTAGCAGATGTAGGGGAAAGTAGGTGTACCGGTCCACCCGGGGTAAAGAGTGAATGCTTCTGAAAGATTGTGCCTCGGTCATTCGTTTCTCAAACACCATGCAGTGTGAGAAATCCAACGGAGGAGATCGAGTCTTGTGGGGAAAAGTGCGCAAACCTCTACAGAGTGTACAAACTAATCAAGATTAGCCGTGTCCCCGGTTATGGACATCTTGAGTATCTGGTACTTGAATTATTGGTTGATCTCAACACTCTAAAATTAATTTGTTGGGTTAATGATGACTACTTTAATTGGGATTGAGTTGGAGGTCCCTTCTCAGTGATGTTTCAACCACCATGATAGTTAAAATAAAAGTTATTCCTTTGTTGTAGGGAAAAATTGTCTTTACGCAAAAACCTTAACCTTAGAGCCTCCACCAGCCAAATATGCATATAGTGTTAGCCTTTATTCTGTTACTTGCTATACTGTGTTATCTTGCCAGCATATTCCATATGCTGACCCATTTCGGTCTGCAACATGTTACGTTGCAGTCTTTTCAGAAGAAGAGTAAGGTGCGCTAGGTCGTTTGTCATGCACTCAGCTATGCCGTTGGATTTGATGGACTCACTTATCTTCCAAGCCTTCCGCTGTTATTTTGTTAGATGGCCTTATGCCATTGACTTTTGTAATAAGTTCTCTTTTGAGACATTCGATGTAATAAGTGTGTGATTGCCACTCTGTTATAAATCCTTCAAGTAATGTGTGTGACAGCATTACCGATCCAGGGATGACACGGAAACACAGAGACTTCGGTCCATTCGGATCGTGGTTGCTACATTATCCCAAAGAAAAAAATTGGGTATTCCTTCTACCAAAAGTCCGGAAACAAAGTGTTTGTCGCAAAGAATGGACACTTTCTTGAGAAGGAGTTTCTCGCTAAAGAAGTAAGTGGGAGGACAGTGCAGCTTGATGAGATTACTGAATCTCTAGAAGTTGAGAGGACTAACAAAATAGAATATGTTCCAGAAATTGTCCACACAACTGAACCAGAAGTGACTACACCAGTTGTAGAAACACAATCATTTAGCTATTGCATTTATTTTTCTCATTGTCGGTCACATGTATCGAACTAACTTCGGAATTGGGCTTGGTATTAAAGATCTTTTAGAAGCGCATACTCCTACGGGGGGTCGATTAGGGCGTGGGCATAAGGGCCTTTATGAAACAATCAACAATTCGATTCATTTTCAGTTAAGTCTTGCTCTAGCTTCTTTAGGGGTTATTACTTCCTTAGTAGCTCAACATATGTACTCTTTACCTCCTTATGCATTCATAGCACAAGAGTTTACTACTCAAGCTATTTTATATACTCATCACCAATATATTGTAGGGTTCATCATGACAGGGGCTTTTGCTCATGGAGCTATTTTTTCATTAGTGATTACAATCTGGAACAGAATGAGGATAATGTATTGGCAAGAATGTTAGATCATAAAGAAGCTATCATATCTCATTTCTGGTTAAAACTGTAACTGAACCGCGTAGGTCAAGAAGAGTTGTCGAACCTCCTGAATGGTTTCACAATGAAATATTCATCTTGGAAGAAGATGAACCTGCGCACTACAAGGAAGTGATGGCAGCGCCCAGCTCAAAGGAATGGCATAAAGCCATGCAATCCAAAATGGAGTCCATGTATGAAAATCAAGTTTGGAAGTTGGTTGATCCCCCAGAGGGTGTCAAACCCATACAGTGCAAATGGATCTTCAAAAGAGAAACAGATGCAGATGGTAATCCTACTATCTATAAATCAAGGCTAGTAGCGAAAGGGTTTTCGCAAATTGAGGGAGTTGAATATGACAAAACTTTCTCACCAGTAGCAATGCTAAAGTCTGTACGAATGATGATGGCAATTGCTGCATATTTTAATTATGAGATATGGCAGATGGATGTCAAAGCTGCTTTCCTAAATGGGTTTTTGAAAGAGGATGTATACATGATATAACCAGAAGGTTTTGTCAATCCAAAAAATGCCGAAAAGGTGTGCAAGCTTCAAAAATCTATCTATGGTTTGAAGCAAGCATCAAGGAGCTGGAATCAACGTTTTGATGAAGTAGTAAAAGAGTTTGGCTTCATCAAAAATGATGAAGAAGCTTGTGTATACAGGAAGTTTAGTGGGAGCTCTATAACATTTTAATCTTATATGTAGATGCCATATTATTGATTGGAAATGATACTGAGTTTATTAGCACAATAAAATATTATTAATGTCACATGGCACAACACTCAACAAGAATCAATATTCGAAGATAGTTGATGAGCGAGTGCAAATGAGTGGAGTCCCATATGCCTCGGAATTGGATCCATCATGTATGCTATGATATGTACTAGACCAGATGTTTCTTATGCACTAAGTGTTAGTAGCAGGTACCAAAGTGATCCTGGATGGGCTTACTGGGCAGCTGTTAACAATATTCTTGAGTACCTCAGAAGGACAAAAGACATGCTCCTAGTCTATGGAGGATATGAAGTACTCATTGTAAATGTTTACACCGATGCAAGCTTCATCACTGATATAGATGACTATAAATATCAATCAGGTTATGTTCTCACTCTTAATGGAGGTGCAGTTGTTTGGAAAAGTTTCAAACAAAACGCTGTTGCGGATTCTACAACAGAAGCAGAATACATTGCGACTTCAAAAGCTTTGAAGGAGGCAGTCTGCATCAAGAAGTTTCTTGAAGAAGTTGGTGTGTTCTGAAGTGCAATGAACCTAATGGAACTCTATTGTGATTATAGTGGTGATGTTGCTCAAGCAAAGGAACCAAGATCCCACATGAATACTAGACGTATCGAGCACAAATATCACATTTTCTGACAGCATGTCGAGAAAGGTGTTGTGAAGGTTCTCAAGGTTCACATGGATTTGAACGTGTTAGATCTAATGACAAAGGCTCTACCACGAGCGAAGCATGAGCAACACCGGATATTCACAAGTGTTAAAGAGACTATGAGAACTAGATTGTTCACTCTAGTGCTAGTGGGAGACTATTGGAAATATGCCCTAGAGGCAATAATATTGTATTATTATATTTCCGTTATTCATAATTAAGAGTTTATATTTCATGCTATAACTGCTATGATCCTGGAATATGCGTGAAAGGATCTAAGAAGAGGTGTCTAGAGGGGGGGGGGGTGATTAGACACTCAATAAGAAAAGTAGCAGTTTTTAAATTCTTTAAGTTGAGGTAGAACTTTTAGCATAATTTCAAACATTCACAATACATTTCAAGCAAGCATGGCAAGAGTATATGAGTAGCGAAACGTAAAGCATGCAAGTTGCAAGAAAGTAAAGGGATGAGATTGGAGTGTGCAAACGCAATTGGAGACACGGATGTTTTTGGCCTGGTTCCGATAGGTGGTGCTATTGTACATCCACGTTGATGGAGACTTCAACCCATGAAGGGTAACGGTTGCGCGAGTCCACAGAGGGCTCCACCCACGAAGGGTCCACGAAGAAGCAACCTTGTCTATCCCACCATGGTCTTCGCCCACGAAGGTCTTGCCTCACTAGGGTAGATCTTCATGAAGTAGGCGATTTTCTTGCCCTTACAAACTCCTTGGTTCAACTCCACATTCTTGTCGGAGGCTCCCAAGTGACACCTAACCAATCTAGGAGACACCACTCTCCAAAAGGTAATAAATGGTGCGTTTATGACGAACTCCTTGCTCTTGTGCTTCAAATGATAGTCCCCCGAACACTCAACTCTCTCTCTCTCTCATAGATTTGGATATGGTGGAAAGATGATTTGAGTGTAAAACAACTTGGGGAAGGCTAGAGATCAAGATTCTTATGGTTGGATTGGAATATCTTGGTCTCAACACATGAGTAGGTGGTTCTCTCTTAGAAAATGAGTAGTGGAAGTGTAGGCACGTTCTGATGGCTCTCTCCCATGATGGAGAAGGGATGGAGGGGTATATATAGCCTCCACACAAAATCTAACAGTCACACACATTTGACCCAACTCGGTCAGACCGGATAAATGAACTCGGTCAGACCGAAGCAGTTCAAAATGTGAACGTTAGGCTTTTTGATGGGACCAACAATATCAACTCGGTGAGACCGATGTGCTAGGGTTAGGGTAAACCTCATCTTGGTGAGACCGATCACATGAACTCGGTGAGACCGATTTCAGTAATAGGCTAATAGAGACTTAGCCAAGCAAACTCGATGGGACCGGTTGCATATCTCAATGAGACCAAAATAATTGCAATAGGTAACAGAGAGTTTGCAAGTCCATCTCGGTGAGACCGAGATCCCATCGGTGAGACCAAACTAATTAGGGTTTGTGGCAGTGGTTATGTTAAGTGAACTCGGTGGCGCCGAATAGATCAAATTGGTGGGGCTGAGTTTGACTTTGGGTTTAGGACATATGTGGAAATGAGAAAGTGGTTGAGGGCTTTGGAAAATATCACTAAGCACTTTGAGCAAGTAGACCATTAAGCAACACCTCATCCCCTTTTAATAGTATTGGCTTTCCTATGGACTCAATGTGATCTTGGATCACTAAAATAGAAATGAAGAGTCTTGAGCTTTTGCCAATCTTCGTCCTTAGCTTCTGGAAGGGGTTCCACATCCTCTTGTCCTGCCACTCCAATTTTGAACTCATCAGAAATATACTAGATGAAAATATTATCCAAACAAGAGATATGTTGTCATTAATTACCAAAATCACCCAGGGAGCACTTGTGCTTTCAATCTCCCACTTTTTGGTAATTGATGACAACATACATAAAAGCTTTAGATAGAGATATGAAGGATAACAAGTAAAGCTTTGGAAAAACATGTAACAAGCATATGCTCCCTGTACATGTATGCAATCATGTAAATATAGAGTATAAGAGCATGTGAATGCATAAGCATGTTAGAGCAAGCAATGAGTTACATGTATCTTGGCTATATGCATCAGAGCAAATGATGTTGAATATAGGAAATGTACCTTCATGTTCATGAGTCCTCCTTGCAAACAATATGTACAACAGCAAGAGAACGTCATGCACATGGATGTGATGAATATACTTACCTTGTGGTCTTGAGCTGGCTTTGGAGAAGGTGAACTTAAGAAAACAGAGTTAGATAACACAAGAACACCTACTAAACAAAACATAGTGAGTAACCACAAAAGTACCATGATTGGGATGACATGTAGTGAGCGAGTACTTAGTACTCTATTTGGATATAGACATGTCCCCAACACTACAACAGGTTGCTGCTAACACGACACTACGATCAGAGACCCTTTGACGAAACTGTGTGCGACACATTAATCACAAACGATGATGTAAAAAACCCGTCAAAAAAGATGCAATACGTTTGCGATGAATGATACATCAAACACGGTTCATATTTTAGTTGTGTGTGCGATGAGGGGCATACAGTTGATCTGTACGAACTGTTTGTGATGAGAAAGAACAACAGAAACGGGCAGCCAGATCAAGGTGTGTGCGATATATGACATCCAGTTCACTCCGATTAACTGTTTGCGATGATTGAGGTGAAAATAAACGATTCGGCGTAACAAGATGTGTGTGATACCCATCAAACAGGCCGGTAATTAGAATTGTGTGCGATCATTATAGACAACCCATATGGTCTTTGTTTGTGAATTGTGTGCTCGTTAGGGCACACTATTCAACATACCAACCTGTGGGCGACAATGTAGAAGATCTCTGTCAAATACATATTACTAACCATCTGCGATGAGATTGACAGCATATACAGAGATATATACAGTCCGCTTAATTTAGTCCTTGTTGTTGTTGTTGGATGGCCCCATGACATCGTCTTGGCGAGGATGCTTCTTGCCGCCGACCGTTGGCTTATTCATCACCGCCGCCATCATCATCATCGTTGCTGTTGTCGTCTTTCTCCTCCTCATTCGACCATTCCTCCTCATCATCATTGTCGTCCTCTTCTTCGTCCTCCGATGGCTCCTTGCCCATCTGGTTGTTCTCTGACGATTCCGGAGGCGGCATCCCTTCCATGAACCGGATATAATAGAGGTATGGGCTCGACGCCGGACTCATGGAAGACGAGCGGGATGATTCCGATGTTGACCTATCATCGGGCGCCAGACTACTAGCCGAACTGTCGTCCTCGCTGTCGCTCGACATCGCAGCAAAGTGTGTGCCAGTGTGTAGCACAGCCTGCCGGGGACGATGAAGATGATGGACACTTAAGCGGGGTATGTGGAGAAGAGGAACTGCCAATTGAAGTGGGGTATTTTTTGCGCGGAGGAGGCGGGGGATATTGAAGCGGGGGTTGACGTATTATCTAACCGCTGATATACTCAACCGCAATTATTTGTACCAAGTCGCTCCAAATTCTCGGGGTTGCGCAGGACTCCTATTGGCTATTTGGCTGGTTTCCATTTTCACGACAAAAACAAGGAATAAGTTTTGGGATTATGGACCGGTACTGGTACGAACGGAGTAGGACAGTTGGCAAGCAATACATTGAGCTCTTCTTATTGATAAAGCCAGTAATAACCAAACTAGAAAAGAACAACCAGAACAAGAGTTGCCTCTACCTCTCCATAGTTACATGGTAGATGGCGCTCTCCTCTCCTCTCTCCTCCCACCTGCTCCCTAGCTACAATGGCGATCTCTAGGATTCCTCCTCATCATGGAGGGGCTTCTGCATTGGGATTTTGCCCCTGGCATTGCCCTTGCGGATCAGGTGAGAAGAAGATTTGGTTCCATGGTTCATTTCTCCCCTTCCTGTGATACCAAGGAGTTCTTTCTGGTTGTCACATTTTCTTCTGCCTCCTTCCCCCTCACGGTTGATTCAGTTGGGGTTGCCCTCTAATGCTGTCTTGGGGGCTCTTCCATTGGTTTCAAAGTGGTGCAACTTCATCATCGTGCGTTCAGATTCTCAGTTGCAAACAATAAAGTGGGTCATTTCATTTATGGTCTCAAGGATCGCATATGGCCTGATTTTGTGTGCCACTTTCATCTGTTTAATGGTCGCTTTGTGAGAAACTCCCCTTTGGGATCTTACTGGCGTGCCAACGAAGAACTATCTGATATTTCGGCCAAGAAACCAATTGCAGTGCGTTCTAAGATTCCTTCCTTGGATGAAGGTGCTTGTCTAAGTTCTTCGTCAATCGGAGAGTTGAGAAAGTTTGAGTTAGTACCCTTGACTTGGATGACTTTTTCCAATTCTCATCATCACGAAGCTTCGTCATCTGCAAAGGTTCATGATCACATTCAAAATATGCATGATCACTCGCTCAACCATCTTACAATCGGCAAGGTTCAATTTGTCATCAATGCCCAGGAGGAAATTTCGGCCCATGATAGCTGGACCAAATTAATGCAACCTTATCAGCGGCAAGTGGACCTTGATTACTCCGTGTCTCCCACATATCTTATTTTGGGCAGCTTTAAGTGAACTATCAGAGCGGATTATCCTGCGCTACCTCAGTGTTTCCTTGCTTCGGCCTTCAAATACGCCCCACCTTTCCACGATTGGCCCCCTCGGCTATTGGCCCATTACAAATTGGATTTGACCCAAGCGAGTTATAATGAGCAGGAAATCTCTTCCCTCTCCGCAAATTGGGCTAATCTCTATGCCAGATGCCTTCAATGGGGTCATCAACGGATCTCATGCCATGCTCGATTAATTTGCTTTTATTGTTCATCACCTGATCACACGGTGATTTATTGCCCTATTCGACTGGCTGCACGGTCTAACTTGGGACTCAAATCTTGTATTGATGGGAAGGAGTCCAGTCAGAATGATCCTGTTGCCCCACCTAACCATCCCGGCAGTTGCAGTCGCCCTCGTCCTGCACCGTCCGATGCTCGTTCTGTGGAGAGTATGGACACATGGTGAGATCCTGCTTCAAGCGGCGTAATTTACAACGTTGGCGTTGGGTCCCAAAAAAATTTCTTCTACCATCTCTAACCCTCATGCTCCAAATTCCACCTCGACTTCTCAAACATCGCCGCCCAGTCCTGTCCACTCTCCAGAAACAGCACTGCCACCCTCCTCCTCCCTGGTCACCATGGCCAATTATCCGCTCAACCCGGTGTCGTTCCTGCTGCCAGGCTTCGCCGTGGAACCAGGTCCGGCAAATCGCATCGTTCGCAACGGGATAGTGGTCGGTCCTATCCCACCACTCAACCATGACTACCTGGCGATTGCAGAGGCGAACCAGTATGTTCCTCTCCATTGCCGTGCGGCCATCCGCCAAGCTGTCCAAGGTCTGCTGCAGGAGGCTCATATCTACCCGACTGAGGTCAGCGACCATCCCTTTGGCATTGGGATCTTTGGTTTTGTTGATTCTTTCATCCGCGACTCTGTTGTTGCCACGCCGCTTGAGCTCGAAGATGAGGATCTCCTCTGTGACACCCCGAGACCGATGCGCCAGGTGTCAGTAAGTTATTCGTCGTCATTGCCATGTCATCTGCTTGCGTGTTGCATCTTGCCATGTCATCATGAGTGTTGCATCATCATGTTTTCAAAACTTGCATCCGTCCGAGTCCGCCCGTTTTTTCTGTTGTCCGTTCTGAGCCCAGACACACTTGCATGCGCCCGCGGCGCCTCCAAATATTTATTTTATGAGTGGCCGAAAAACGTTCTCGCAATGGGTTGAAACTTGGCGTGTGGTCTTATTATAGCATAGGTAGACCGCCTCTCATGTTTCGTCGCGTTCGGAGTTTGTTTGATAGCCCAACGGTTAACCGTGTTAATCGCCGGAAGCCTTTCTCTTTTGGCCCAGCACCCATTTCACACAGCCCACCAAGCCCATTCTAACCCCTCCATGCTCTTGGCCGTTCGATCACGATCGCGTGGGCGCGAACCGCTCCTCATTTGGACACTCCTAGCTCCCTCTACCTATATATATGTGTCTCCCCCGTATTATTTCGCAGATAAAACCCTAGCCCCGCTCCCACCGCGCGCCGGACATGTCCACTCCGTCCGGACGTGTCCACCACCCGCAGCCACGTCACCCCAACCAATCCCACGCCGCCACCTCAGCGGGGCCGCCATGTGGCACCCCCTGATTCGCCCCCGCCAGCGCGCCCACTTCCCCGCGCCGTCGGGCCCGCTGGCCCGGATCTGGCCCGCTCGCCCGGATCTGGCCCGCCCGACCCGTGTACGTCCACCGCCGCCGCCCTTCGTCTCCCCCGCCTTCGGCCCGGGCGGCCTTCTTCGCCGCCATGCCCGCCGGCCGGCGCCGCCGCCCTCCTCCGCGCCGGCGACCTCGAGCCCCGCCCGCCGGCGACCACGTCTTCCCCGAGCCGCCCGTGGCCCCTATGCTCGCAGCAGCCTTCGCCCCGGCGTTCGCCCCGACTAGAGCTGGCCGGCGCCGCCGGGACCAGCGTGTCCCCGCCATCCCTAGCTTCCCGGAGCCGGTGCTCCGCCGCCGTCCATGCCGGAGGACGCGCCGCCCCTGCCTTCCCTCGATCCACTTCGAATCGAGGACGACGATGCAGATCGACGCCAGCCGCCGCTCCGGCCCCAGCTCCTCGCCACATGGGCCTCGGCCTCCACCGACCAGCCCAGCTGCGGCCTCCTCCCCGCCTGGGCTGCGTCCCTGCCTCGCGTGGGCCTTCTCCTCCCTCCGGCCCCGATCTGGCGGCCCACAGCGCCCAAGGCCCAGCCAGAGGCCGGCCTGCCTCACCTCCCCCCCGACCGGGCCAGGCCCATGAGTGAGCACGACCCTCCTATTCCTCGCCCATGCGTAATTTAGTATTTTTGCGCTCAGTTGTTTTTCCCCAGAAAACTGCTAAGTCCCTGTAAATGCTTATTGTATGTGCATGTTTGCATTGTGATAACTTCTTGTGTGCTTATCCAAATTGAGTGTTTAATATGTCAAAATAATCGTGGTGATATGCTCTACACTTTGTTCCATTGTGCCATGCTTGTTTGACTCCATCTAGATGCTCTAATCTCTGTCACAAGAGTGCTACTTGTTATAAACTGCTGATACTTGTTATTTTCTTGCCATGTTTGAGATATGATAACTTGGTGCATGTTTATCCAAATGAAGCAAATGAGATGTCAAAATGTTCCTTATGAAGTGTACTACATGATGGTTGCTGTAGCATGCTTGTTTGAGTCCATATTGCCATACTAATCTCTGTTGCAAAAGTGCATTTGGCTGTTATGTGCTGAAACTTGTTATGAGATGCTGATTTCAATTGCTCTTTGCTAGTGATGTGCTTGTCCTCATGCCACATGTCTAGATGTTTTAGAAGCACCATAATATCGTCTTTGATGTGGTTCATTTAACTTTCCATGATATGCCTTGTGTTGACATAAACATGCTTGTAAACATGCCATGTTGTTATTGCTGTTTTATACTTAGTGAAATTTTTGCTAAGTCTGGAATCTGTCATATCCTGATGCTATGTTTGCTTGATGCCCTAGTCAAATCCATGCTTGTTTTGGAGTGGCCAATGATCATGTCTTGTTGTCCATGTTATTGTCTATCCATTCATGCCCTTACTTGCTCATATGACCTGTTGTAGCTTATTTATTTCTTGCTCCCAAGTTGCTATAAAATATTTCTGTCTGGTTTTTAACAGCATGATCAAAATGTTGTAGCTTGTTGTTATTGATCCATGCCTCCTATGGAGTTGCTCCAATGGAGTTGTTTGCTGTAGGATATGTCTACTACATGTCCATGCTCTTTATGTTCTTGTTAGAGTTGATATGCATGTTGTTTTGTGCCTCCGGAGGCAGCATCGTGATGATGTTTTTGCCTTCCCAGATTTTGACTAAGTCTGGAATATTTTATTGCAACTTGCCATGCTTGTTTAAATGTGTTCCAGCAAGCTTTTGGGTGTGTTCTAAGTTCTTACTTGTTAAGTATCATGTATACTTCAGATCCATGCTTCTTGTTATGATGTTTGGGTGCTGTAGCTTATATTTACCTTGCTCCAAAGTTGTTATGTGGCTGTTAACTTCAGCTTGTTGTTATATCTTGTTTCATGTGTATCTTTTAGACCGTTGCTCCGTTTTGGGTGTGCCCTATATGAAGCTTGTGTGATTTTGCATGAAGAATCATAATATCATGTTGTTTTCATGTTTGGAGTGAGTTTTCTTGATGTTTGGGTGCATCTTGCACCGTTGCCATGTTTGTTTTGTTTTGCTCATATCTTCTAGACCTTAGCTCCGAATTAAACAAACTTTATATGAAACTTGACTAGAATTTCGTGTAGATCATCATGGTGCATGTTAATCTGCTGTTTAACCACTTTAACTTAAGGTTTGTTCAGATCTGGACTAATTTCAAATTAGGCATATGAGGATTACCGGATTTGTTATATGTAGTTTCCGTCGTCATTTAAACTTATTGTTATTGTGTTGTTTTTATGTGCTTCCTACCTTGCCATGTTTTGCATCATATATAGACTTGTCTTGCATCATACTTGCTTGAGCATATTATCATGTTCTTGTGTTGTTTTTCTGTGCTTCTTACCTTGCCATGTTTTGCATCATATATAGACTTGTCTTGCATCATACTGGCTTGAGCACATGGTCTTGTTCTTGTGTTGTGTGTTTACCGTATTACTTGGTTCTTCTTGTTAGTTCTTGTTCCGTTGCGATCGTGAGGATTCGTTCGTCTACCCGTGGTTCTTCTTCAAGGCTTCTTCTTCGTCTACTTCATGGATCCGTTCTTCTTCCTTGCGGAATATCAGGCAAGATGACCATACCCTTGGGTACCTTTACTATCATTGCCTTTGTTTAGTTGTCTCGATGCTATCGTTACTTGTCTCGCTACCCATCATTATTGTCAACCCCTCTCCTTGTTGCCATGAAACCTCTAACCTTTGACACCTTCCCAGTAAAACCATTGTTTGGCTATGTTACCCGCTTGCTCAGCCCCTCTTATAGCGTTGTTAGTTGCAGGTGAAGATGAAGATCATTCCATGTTGGAACTTGTTGTTGGAATATCACAATATGTCTTATATATATTAACACACCTATATACTGGGCATGGGTGGAAGGCTTGGCTTTTTGCTCGGTGTTTTGTTCCACTCATGCCACCTTAGGAGCCGATAAACCGGCATTATGTTCCTTGATTTTGCGTTCCTTACATGGTTGGGTATATGGGGACCCCTTGACACTTCGTCTTTGAATAAAACTCCTCCATCAAGGCCCAACATTGGTTTTAATTTGCCTCATAATAACAACTTAATTAATTAATTAAAATTGCATAGGGGGGACGCTCCCTCGATATTCTTTTCTACATAGCAGGGGGGCCAGTGCTGATGGTGTTGGCCCCAATCTAGAGCCACTTGCGGTGCCACCCAGTTATCTGGGGTCTTCAGTTGCTGTACATAGTGCTCATCGGACGTGGCCTGAGACGAGATGCGTGCGACTACCATTAGGGTGTCGGCACGCCGGGAGGTCTTGCTGGACTTGTTTTACCATCGTCGAAATGTCTTGTGCACCGGGATACCGAGCCTGATCGGATTTCCCTAAGATAAGGGGTAATAATTATTATTACTTCAGTTGATCGTGAGATCTTGTGATGGGCTAAGTTGGGACACCCCTGCAGGATTATGATCTTTCGAAAGCCGTGCCCGCGGTTATGTGACAGATTGGAATTTGTTAATGTCCGGTTGTAGAAAACTTGACAGAGGATCCGAAGTAAAACACACAACTATGTGAGTAACCGTCACTGTCTCTTTTCACTTTGAGAAGAGAACACAGTGGGGTTATGTTTGACTCGTAGGTAGTTCAGGATCTTTAGCGATCACTACTAGTTTGCGGCCGTTTGCGTAGATGCTCATCTTATTCTTTTACTCGTAAGTTAGCCACCATACATATTGCTTAGCCGCTGCTGCAACCTCACCACTTACCTCTTCCTACCTTTTAAGCTTTGATAGTCTTGTTACCCATGGTTATGGGATTGCTGAGTCCTCGTGGCTCATAGATACTACAACAACAGTTGCAGTTGCAGGTTTCCGATGACTTGACGTGAGAGCGATGTCGTTGTGTTGGAGTTCTTTCTTCTTCTTCTTCTTCAGTCTTGGGTTAGGTTCCGGGTCGGCAGCCTGGGATAGCAGATGGATGTCGTTGTTCTTATCATGTTTGCATCCGTAGTCGGATGCCTTGTATTGATGTTGTATTCATGTGACTTGTATGTATTGTTGTATCCCCCATGTATGTATGTAATGATATGATGTAATGATATCCATCTTGCTAAGCCCCCGAAATGCGGTTCTGCCCCAATCACGTAAGTGTCACGTGATCGGGATAGAATCACATCTTGGGCCTGACAAGTTGGTATCAGAGCCTCGACCGACCATAGGAGCCCCCTTGATTGATCGTAGCTTGGTTGTTGTTGAGTCTAGCAAAAGATTATTCGTAGTCTAGTTATATCGGAGAGTAGGAATTCTTTTTACTCACCTGCCCCTTCGTCGCTCTGGTGAGGAATATTGACGTAGGTGTTTTGAATTACTCCTCTTCCCCTTCAAATTTTTTTAGGATCGCGTGGTTAGTTTTCGTTTGTTGCGTTGTTAGTTCTTTCATCTGGTGCATCTCTCGTCAAGTGTTTTGACCCTCTTCTTCTTTGCAAGATCAACCTCAGTTCTTTTCAACCGACGGTGTTTTTCCCGCCCGAAGTGGTCTTTCCTTTTCCCACCCGCCCACCCTTTTGCTTCTTGGACCGGAGTCCTTAATCGAGTATCCATCCTACTCGTGTGAAGTCTTTGCTTTCTTTCATCAATTGTTTCAGTTGGTGAATTCTCTTCTAGTTCTTCATTCTTCATCTCTTTCTTTCCGGTGGATTCAATTCAAGTTTTCGGTGTTCATCATAATAGTTATTTCCCTCGGCTCAATTGTTTCCTATTGCTTGCTTGTCTCTCGCCATTTAATTATTCCGGAGTTCCAAAGATATCTCAGGAGATTCGACTGCGTTCTAATTAATTCGAGGTTGTCACCTCATTCGAGTTTTTTAATTGTTCCGGTGCATCATTTCTCATTCAATTAATCCTTTCCAACGGTGGTTTTCTCTTTGGTGGGCTCATAACCCACATGTCTTTTCCAGGATCTTACCTGACTCTTCTATTTCCTGGGGTGTTCCGAAATCCTTTCCAAGTGTGACGTAAGTATGGATTCCATCAGTCATATGCCTTCTTCAAGATCGCTTTTAAATTCCTTTCATCGTTGGTTCAACCTTTCTTCTTTTCATTCTTCCGGAGTATTTCATGAATTCTTTTCTAGTGTTCCTCCGAAGGTCATCATGTCAGAAGATTTCTTCGTTCTTAGTTTTCAACTTCGTCCTCCAAATATTCTTCATTGATGCCTCTTCGTTCGTCTCACATTCTTTCCGGTGCTTCGTTCAAGTATTCTTTAATCAGTTCACGATCTCGTCGTTCTCGTCATGTTAATTCCCCAAGTGCTTTATTCTTCCCGGAGATTAATTCTCTTGTATTCACTCAATTTTATTCCTTACGGTGGTCATTCTCTTTCTTCACTCGATTTTAATTCTTCCCGGTGGTTTGTTCTTTCCTTCAGTCGGCTTCAATTCTTTACGGTCGTTCGCATCAAGAGTTCTTTTCTGATGTTATCATATCAATACATTCATTTTATTCCAATCTTACCGGTGGTTAATAAAGATTTTCGCAAGTCCGCGATATATCCTTCTTTAATCAATTTCATCGGGAATAAGTAGTATGCGAATCCATTGTTCATCAATTTAATTGGTGAAGGATAAGCATAACATAATTCTTATTTCATTCTCGTCAAGTTGATTAATTCCTTCCTTCGGAGTTTATTCTTGATGAATAAATTCTAGTTCCTAGTGCTTTCATCTTTTCTTTTCCGGAGTTCAAATTTTCTCAGTTATCTCGTCGGAGGCCCTTTTTTAAATCATCGCAAGGCTTTAATCTTATTCTTTTCATCCGTCATTTCTATTTTCATCATTCTTTCGTTACCGGAGTTATTCTTGGTGGTTCATCGCGAGTAAATTCATTCTTCAAACATTCAGCTAATTATTCTGGAGCTGCTCAAGCATTCTTATTCTTTTGCCTCTTGGGTGCAATTAATTCTCCGTATTCTTTGAAGTGGAGTTTTGTATTTCTTCCTTCATCTCATCTATTCAATCTTTTATTGTGGCATAAATTCACCTCAAGTTTCGGGATGATTTCAATAAGTCCATGACAAGCTTATTCTTTTGTTGTTGATTTTCTCAACAACTCCGTTCAAGTCTTTATCTTATAAATTCTCGTTCAAGTCACTTGTGTTCAAGTTGTCGTCTTCTTCTCCGTTCTTTTCATTTCACTCTTGTAATTCTTCCGGAGGCAATGTCTTGTTCATTTCGTCATGTTTTCGTTTCATCTTCTCAGGTCTTATCCTATTCCATTCATGTTCAACTGGTATGCCATTTCTAGCCGGAGTACTGCCCGAATTCCTTCGTTTGAATTCCTTTTCTATCTCTTTTAACTGGAGTGGTTTCAATGTCTCCCTTGTCAATTATCCTCTTGGTTCTTGTCTTATGCCTTGTTGCTTATTTTACCGGAGCTTCTCAAATCTCGTTCATCTCCGTGGCATCCTTTCCTTCCAGTTGTCCAACCTCTCAAGGTTCTTTGGTTTCGCTCTTTTGTCATCGAAGAACCTTGTTCTTCCTTTTCCCTTCCGTCTCGTTCCAAAGATCTCGGGACGAGATCTCTTGTAAGTAGGCGAGTGTTGTGACACCCCGAGACCGATGCGCCAGGTGTCAGTCAATTATTCGTCGTCATTTCCATGCCATCTGCTTGCGTGTTGCATCTTGCCATGTCATCATGAGTGTTGCATCATCATTTTTTCAAAACTTGCATCCGTCCGAGTCCGCCCGTTCTTTCCGTTGTCCGTTCTGAGCCCAGACACACTTGCATGCGCCCGCGGCGCCTCTGAATATTTATTTTATGAGTGGCCGAAAAACATTCTCGGAATGGTTTGAAACTTGGCGTGTGGTCTTATTATAGCATAGGTAGACCGCCTGTCAAGTTTCATCGCGTTCGAAGTTCGTTTGATAGCCCAACGGTTAACCGTGTTAACCGCCGGAAGCCTTTCTCTTTTGGCCCAGCACCCATTTCACACAGCCTACCAAGCCCATTCTAACCCCTCCATGCTCTTGGCCGTTCGATCACGATCGCGTGGCCGCGAACCGCTCCTCATTTGGACACTCCTAGCGCCCTCTACCTATATATATGTGTCTCCCCCGTATTATTTCGCAGATAAAACCCTAGCCCCGCTCCCACCGCACGCCGGACATGTCCACTCCGTCCGGACGTGTCCACCACCCACAGCCACGTCGCCCCAACCAATCCCACGCCGCCACCTCAGCGGGGCCGCCATGTGGCGCCCCCTGATTCGCCCCCGCCAGCGCGCCCACTTCCCCGCGCCGCCGGGCCCGCCGGCCCGGATCTGGCCCGCCCGACCAGTGTGCGTCCGCCGCCGCCGCCCTTCATCTCCCCCGCCTCCGGCCCGGGCGGCCTTCTCCGCCGCCGCGCTCGCCGGCCGGCGCCGCCGCCCTCCTCCGCACCGGCGACCTCGAGCCCCGCCCGTCGGCGACCACGTCTTCCCCAAGCCGCCCGTGGCCCCTATGCTCGCAGCAGCCTTCGCCCCGACGTTCGCCCTGGCGTTCGCCCCAACTGGAGATGGCCGGCGCCGCCGGGACCAGCGCGTCCCCGCCATCCCCAGCTTCCCGGCGCCGGTGCTCCGCCGCCGTCCACGCCGGAGGACGCGCCGCCCCTGTCTTCCCTCGATCCACTTCGGATCGAGGACGACGGCGCATATCGACGCCAGCCGCCGCTCCGGGCCCAGCTCCTCGCCACATGGGCCTCGGCCTCTACCGACCGGTCCAGCTGCGGCCTCCTCCCCGCCTAGGCTGCGTCCCTGCCTCGCGTGGGCCTTCTCCTCCCTCCGGCCCCGATCTGGCGGCCCACAGCGCCCAAGGCCCAGCCAGAGGCCGGCCTGCCTCACCTCCCCCCCGACCGGGCCAGGCCCATGGGTGAGCACGACCCTCCTATTCCTTGCCCATGCGTAATTTAGTATTTTTGCGCTCAATTGTTTTTTCCCCAGAAAACTGCTAAGTCCCTGTAAATGCTTATTATATGTGCATGTTTGCATAGTGATAACTTCTTGTGTGCTTATCCAAATTGAGTGTTTAATATGTCAAAATGATCGTGGTGATATGCTCTACACTTTGTTCCATTGTGCCATGCTTGTTTGACTCCATCTAGATGCTCTAATCTTTGTTGCAAGAGTGCTGCTTGTTATAAACTGTTGCTACTTGTTATTTTGTTGCCATGTTTGAGATATGATAACTTGGTGCATGTTTATCCAAATGAAGCAAATAAGATGTCAAAATGTTCCTTATGAAGTGTACTACATGATGGTTGCTATAGCATGCTTGTTTGAGTCCATATTGCCATGCTAATCTCTGTTGCAAAAGTGCATTTGGATGTTATGTGCTGAAACTTGTTATGAGATGCTGATTTCAATTGCTCTTTGCTAGTGATGTGCTTGTCCTCATGCCACATGTGTAGATGTTTTAGAAGCACCATAATATGGTCTTTGATGTGGTGCATTTAACTTTCCATGATATGCCTTGTGTTGACTTGAACATGCTTGTAAACATGCCATGTTGTTATTGCTGTTTTATATTTAGTGAAATTTTTGCTAAGTCTGGAATTTGTCATATCCTGATGCTATGTTTGCTTGATTGCCTAGTGAAATCCATGCTTGTTTTGGAGTGGCCAATGATCATATCTTGTTGTCCATGTTATTGTCTATCCATTCATGCCCTTACTTGCTCATATGACCTGCTGTAGCTTATTTATTTCTTGCTCCCAAGTTGCTATAAAATATTTCTGTCAGGTTTTTAACAGCATGATCAAAATGTTGTAGCTTGTTGTTATTGATCCATGCCTCCTATGGAGTTGCTCCAATGGAGTTGTTTGCTGTAGGATATGTCTACTACATGTCCATGCTCTTTATGTTTTTGTTAGAATTGATATGCATATTGTTTTGTGCCTCCGAAGGCAGCATCGTGATTATGTTTTTTCCTTCCCAGATTTTGACTAAGTCTGGAATATTTTATTGCAACTTGCCATGCTTGTTTAAATGTGTTCTAGCAAGCTTTTGGGTGTGTTCTAAGTTCCTACTTGTTAAGTATCATGTCTACTTCAGATCCATGCTTCTTGTTATGATGTTTGGGTGCTGTAGCTTATATTTACCTTGCTCCAAAGTTGCTATACGCCTGTTAACTTCAGCTTGTTGTTATATCTTGTTTCACATGTATCTTTTAGACCGTTGCTCCGTTTTGGGTGTGCCCTATATGAAGCTTGTGTGATTATGCATGTAGAATCATAATATCATGATGTTTTCATGTTTGGAGTGAGTTTGCTTGATGTTTGGGTGCATCTTGAACTGTTGCCATGTTTGTCTTGTTTTGCTCATATCTTCTAGACCGTAGCTCCGAATTAAACAAACTTTATATGAAACTTGACTAGAATTTTGTGTAGATCATCATGGTGCATGTTAATCTGCTGTTTAACCACTTTAACTTAAGGTTTGTTCAGATCTGGACTAATTTCAACTTAGGCATATGGGGATTATCGGATTTGTTATATGTAGTTTCCGTCGTCATTTAAACTTGTTGTTATTGTGTTGTTTTTATGTGCTTCCTACCTTGCCATGTTTTGCATCATATATAGACTTGTCTTGCATCATACTTGCTTCAGCATATTGTCATGTTCTTGTGTTGTTTTTCTGTGCTTCCTACCTTGCCATGTTTTGCATCATATATAGACTTGTCTTGCATCATACTTGCTTGAGCATATGGTCATGTTCTTGTGTTATGTGTTTACCGTATTACTTGCTACTTCTCGTTAGTGATTGTTCTGTTGCGATCATGAGGATTCGTTCGTCTTACCGTGGTTCTTCTTCAAGGCTTCTTCTTCGTCTACTTCATGGATCCGTTCTTCTTCCTTGCGGAATCTCAGGCAAGATGACCATACCCTTGGGTACCTTTACTATCATTGCCTTTGTTTAGTTGTCTCGATGCTATCGTTACTTGTCGCGCTACCCATCATTATTGTCGGCTCCTCTCCTTGTTTCCATGAAACCTCTAACCTTTGACACCTTCCCAGCAAAACCATTGTTTGGCTATGTTACCCGCTTGCTCAGCCCCTCTTATAGCGTTGTTAGTTGCAGGTGAAGATGATGATCGTTCCATGTTGGAACTTGTTGTTGGAATATCACAATATGTATTATATATATTAACACACCTATATACTGGGCATGGCTGGAGGGCTTGGCCTTTTGCTCGGTGTTTTGTTCCACTCATGCCACCTTAGGAGCCGATAAACCGGCATTATGTTCCTCGATTTTGCGTTCCTTACATGGTTGGGTATATGGGGACCCCTTGACACTTCGTCTTTGAATAAAGCTCCTCCAGCAAGGCCCAACATTGGTTTTAATTTGCCTCATAATAACAACTTAATTAATTAATTAAAATTGCATAGGGGGGACGCTCCCTCGATATTCTTTTCTACATAGCAGGGGGGCCAGTGCTGATGGTGTTGTCCCCAAACTAGAGCCACTTGCGGTGCCACCCAGTTATCTGGGGTCTTCGGTTGCTGTACGTAGTGCTCATCCAGACGTGGCCTTAGACGAGATGCGCGCGGCTACCATCAGGGTGTAGGCACGCCGGGAGGTCTTGCTGGACTTGTTTTACCATTGTCGAAATGTCTTGTGCACCGGGATACCAAGCCTGATCGGATTTCCCTAAGATAAGGGGTAATAATTATTATTACTTCAGCTGTTCGTGAGATGTTGTGATGGGCTAAGTTGGGACACCCCTGTAGGGTTATGATATTTCGAAAGCCGTGCCCGCGGTTATGTGGCAGATTGGAATTTGTTAATGTCCAGTTGTAGAAAACTTGACAGAGGATCCGAAGTAAAACACACAACTGTGTGAGTAACCGTGACTGTCTCTTTTCACTTTGATAAGAGAACACGGTGGGGTTATGTTTGACTTGTAGGTAGTTCAGGATCTTTAGCGATCACTACTAGTTTGCGGCCATTTGCGTAGATGCTCATCTTATTCTTGTACTCGTAAGTTAGCCACCATACATATTGCTTAGCCGCTGCTGCAACCTCACCACTTACCTCTTCCTACCTTTTAAGCTTTGATAGTCTTGTTACCCATGGTTATGGGATTGCTGAGTCCTCGTGGCTCACAGATACTACAACAACAGTTGCAGGTGCAGGTTTTCGATGACTTGACGTGAGACCGATGTCGTTGTGTTGGAGTTCTTTCTTCTTCTTCTTCTTCTTCAGTCGTGGGTTAGGTTCCGGGTCGGCAGCCTAAGATAGCAGATGTATGTCGTTGTTCTTTTCATGTTTGCATCCGTAGTCGGATGCCTTGTATTGATGTTGTATTCATGTGACTTGTATGTATTGTTGTATCCCCCATGTATGTATGTAATGGTATGATGTAATGATATCCATCTTGCTAAGCGCCCGAAATGCGGTTGTGCCCCAATCACATAAGTGTCACGTGATCGGGATAGAATCACATCTTGGGCCTGACATCCTCATCACTTTTGTGCTGCACAATGAAGCTCTCAACCGCTGCACTACCACCTTTGGTCCGGCTGTTTGGTTGATGTACTTTGGATTCCCCTACGACTACCAGACATATTACTATATTAACAAGTCTCTTGGGGGGGTTGGATCTCTCATCTCCTGGTACAACCCGAGACAAGATTATCGGTTTATGTTGGTTAAGTCTCAAGTGATCCACCTCCATCTCATTCCCAAGAGTTTCGTGGTCTGGCAGTTAGGAGGAGCTAGGGATTGTTGGACAGTGCAAATTACTATCCTGCGTAGCAATGAATGGAATACACTTTTGCCTGAAGTTCCACCCGCTAGCGAAGAGCCCCCTCCGCCTGATGGTAACCCGCACCCGCAGTTTGGCCCGGATCTCACTGCTGAACAATTATATCAGCAACAAGTTCACAACTGACTTGTCCAAAATGCTGCCCCAACTAGTGATCAGGCTCCCCCTCAGAATGCGGGTTTGGGTGCTTGGCCTGAAGTTCTTGTGCCACCGGCTCCTCCACTGGTTATGCCACCGCACCTAATGAATTTTCATGCTTGGCTTTATTCTCAAGGGCTCACTTTCCAGGCTGGTGTCACTCCAGAGAACAACCTTGTTGACAATGCGGCTGGCGCTTGGAACGACTCTATCACCGTGTCTGATGATTCGAGCGCTGGAGACTCTGAGTTTGCTATGATTATATTGGAGATCTAGCAAGTCACCCCTCCTATGCAACCTGACCTGCTTACTGTCACCATAAATGTGCATCGTCGGGGTATTCGCTTTGGACTGTCTTCTCAAGGCTCCAATCTGCTTGACCTGCTGCTGGCTGACCCTGTTCCTCGTCAAGAACTGAATGCTTCCATTTTCTTGGCCTTATGTCCTTTGCTGGCCACTATGGGACCTTGGAATCAAGGTTTTGGTATGAGACAGGACAACTTCCATGTGGAAATTCAAGTCACTTCAATAGAGGAAGGGCTTCGGTTTGCCTCTGTCCCACAACCCAACAACCTGACTGCTCCTCCATCGCAAGTCATCATTCAGGAGCTACCTGACGGTGGGACTGAAGAAACTATACTCCCTGACGCTCCTCCAGAATCTCTGACTACTCCAACTTCTGCTAATGAACAAGGTTCAGTTATACCCACTGTGTTTGAAGTCGATACTGTACTGCCTAGTGTGTCTCCAGTTTCTGAACATACCTCAATTGTTCCCCATGTTGCTGATGGTACTGCTAATCCGACAAGTCTCACTGCCATCCCTCCAGCTCCCAATGCCATGATACCTCCCCCCAGAGCTAGAAAGGGTAAGGCTCTTGCTCCTATTAATACTTCTTCGCTCAGACGCAGCAACAGATCCAACAAGTATGATGGGTTCCGGGTCAATCTGCATGATGAGTCGCGCCCTTCCAAATCCAAGGTGAAGCCCAGAGCCGTGCCTTCAGCACTGCCCCGTCTTAGTGCTGCTGCTGCGGAGAAGGACCAGCAGGGGGAAAACGAGCTGCCACCTCCAACTTCCATCACCACCATGTAAAACATTGGTACACACCTTTGTGCCATCCTAGCGGAGGAGCTCACTAAAGACATCCTTACTGAAGGCGATGAAGGAGCTGCTCCGGCCTCTTCCTCTTAGCTTCTCTACTCTTCGTTAATCTATGGTTCTTTTGCATAATTGGAACGTCCAGTGTTGGAATGTCCGTGGCTTAAATTCCCCTGTGAAACATTTAGCTCTTTCAAATGTGATCAACTCCTCTGGTTGCGCTGTTATTTGCCTTCAGGAATCCAAAATGCAGCACTTTGACGCAATTGTGCTTAAAACCCTATGTCCTAAGCGCTTTGATTCCTTTGCTTTTGTTCTGGCGATAGGTGCGTCTGGCGGTATTATCACGATTTGGTGTAGTCATGTTTTCGATGGCACAATGTTTCTATCAAAACAATTCGCGTTGGGAGTGGAATTTTTCTCTAAACAGTCGGCGCAGCGGTGGAAACTAGTTAATGTTTACGGCCCGTGTCAAGGAGATTCTCGCACTTCTTTTACCAACTGGCTTTTTGATTTGGATATCCCCCCCACTGAAGATTGGCTCATTCTCGGAGACTTTAATTATATACATTCGCCGGATAACCGCAACAAACCTGGAGGCGATGTTACTGATATGTTTACTTTTAATGATTTCATCCGCCAGCAATGTCTTACTGAGATACCTATTAAAGGCCGTAACTTCACCTGGTCAAATATGCAACAAAACCCGCTCCTCGAACAGCTCGACTGGTTCTTTACATCACTCAGCTGTACGGCCACATTCCCTAACACCCTTGTAAAGCCACTCAGCAGGCTTGTCTCTGATCATACACCTTGCAATGTCTCCATTCAAACCTCCATCCCTAAAAGCAAACTGTTTAGGTTTGAAACTTATTGGATTGCTCATCCAGGTTTTCTTGATGTTGTCACACAAGCTTGGAATAAACCAATCAGACATGGGAAAAAGGTTAACGCGGCTGCCAGTTTGTGCCAAAAGCTTAAAAATCTCAGACATGCACTCGGTCGGTGGAGTAAAACCATCTCACGTCTGAAAGTCGCCATTGCGAACACCAACAAGGCTCTGCTAGAGATTGACAATATAGCATATCGTCGCCCATTAACTATACCTGAGGGGAACTTTCAGTGCATTCTCAAGGCCCATTTGTTTCGCCCGCTGCAATACCAGAAAGAGTACTGGACAAAACATTGCACCATTCGTTGGATTAAATTCGGGGATGAAAACTCAAATGTCTTTCAAGCTGTCGCCACTGAAAGGTATAGAAACAACTGCATCTCAAGTCTGAAATCCGAAACTGGTGTCAGCCTAGATAATCATGCGAGTAAGGAGTCCATTTTATTTGAGGCTTTTAAAAAACGAACGAGCACTGCCAAGGTTCCACAAATGAAATTCAATCTCTCTAACATGCTTCGCTCTCATGTTGACTTTGACAATCTCACTGTCCCCTTCACACATGAGGAAATTGATGCGGTGATTAAAGAGATGCCGTCTGATCGTGCACCCGGCCCAGACGGCTTTAATGACGCCTTTTTGAAAGCTTGTTGTCCCATAATCAAAATGGATTTTTATCGACTTTGCGAGGAGTTTCATCTAGGCTTGTTGAACCTTGAAAGCATCAACTATGGGTACATTACCCTGATCCCCAAAACAAGGGCTCCGAAATCTGTGGATGACTTTCGACCAACCACTTTGCTAAACTGTTGCCTTAAGTTGATCACCAAAATTCTCGCCAATAGACTATAGAGAGTGATCCTGAATATTGTGCATAAAAACCAATATGGGTTTTTGAAAGGTCGATCAATCCATGACTGTCTTGCGTGGGCTTTCGAGTATATTCACCAATGCCAAGCTTCAAAGCGTGAGATCATTCTCCTCAAGCTCGACTTTGCGAAAGCTTTTGATACGGTTGAACACGCTGCCATCATCCAGATCATGAAAAGCACGGGGTTCAATGACAGATGGATTTCTTGGTGTAACAACATCTCCTCCTCTGGAAAATCTTCGCTACTGCTTAACGGAGTCCCAGTGAAATAATTCTGGTGCAAATGCGGGGTTAGACAGGGTGATCCTCTCTCCCCTCTTATTTTTGTCCTAGCAGCGGACCTCCTTCAAACAGCTATCAATGACGCCCTGGCTAACAACCTGTTGCAACTACATATCCCCTCATCCGAGCCATCTAACTACCCCGTTATACAATACGCCGATGATACGATAATCCTATTGCCGGCATGCTTGGATCAAGCAGCTCATATGAAATCCATTCTCACAGATTATGCCGCCTTTGTGGGTCTCCACATCAACTTCTCCAAGTCTACACTGATCCCAATTAATACCCCTGCTGACAAATGCAGTGCCATAGCAAATATATTTGGATGTGCCACTGCTAGTATGCCCTTCACCTACCTTGGGCTGCCGCTTGGGACTACTAAACCCACGGTCCTCGACATGACCCCGTCGATTTGCAAATCCGAGCACAAGATCACAGCTGCTATGTCGTTATTGTCCTATGCAGGGAAACTGACGCTGATGAATTCACTTATCACATCTTTCGCCATTTACCCCATGGGTGTCCTTCATCTCCCGGCCAAAATAATTGATCAATTGGACAAAATACGACGTCATTGCCTCTGGATCAAAAAAAAAGGATGACGGTGGCAAGTGCAATTCTTTAGCCGCTTGGGACATGATCTGGCGCCCCAAGGAGAACGGAGGTTTGGGAGTCCTTAATCTCAAAATCCAAAATGATGCTTTGCTGCTCAAACTTCTGCACAAATTCTACAACCAGATGGACATCCCTTGGGTTAAGTTGATTTGGAACACCTACTATGTGTCCACCATCCCGCATGCTTCGGCCCCCTGTGGCTCCATTAGTGGCGCGAACTGATAAAACTCATGCCAACATACCGAGGCGTGACCAGGGTTCAGATTCGTAATGGTGAGACTGCCCTATTTTGGAAAGACGACTGGTGCAACGGTATTATCGAAGAGAGATTCCCTCAGGCCTTCTCATATAACTTGAATGAAGATGCCCCGGTCCGTGGGATGCTCACTATATCCGAGGTCGGTGAAGAATTTCACCTCCCTCTCTCACCTCAAGCCCCATGAAGAGCTTAAAAGGATCCAAATCAGGGTCTCCTCCGCTGCCCTCACAGACGGGAAATATATTTGGTCTTGCACTTGGGGATCGTCGGTGTTCAGAACCATAGCCTGCTACAAGTTCTGTTTCCGAGAGTTCCAAGTCCACGAAGCGTTTACATGGCTATGGAAAGCAAAAAAGTATTCTCAAGATCAAAGTCTTCGGCTGGTTTCTGTTGGTGGACCGTCTCAACACACGCAATATGCTTAGCAGGAGACACCACAACATTGGGACCAACCTTGACTGCCTGCTTTGTGGTGAACATGTGGAAGAAACCCTTGAACACCTTTTCTTTCGCTGCAACTTTAGCAGACAATGCTGGCTTAAGCTTAATATCACCTGGCCTGTTGCGGGAGATCGATTGCATATGATAAAACACCTAAAGACGAGGGACCAACGTAAAATGTTCATGGACACTTTTCTGGTCGCCGCGTGGAGCCTATGGAAGGAAAGAAATAACAACTACTTTCGAAAAGTGACCCCTTCGGTTGACAGTTGGCAAGCCAGATTCATACAAGACTTTGCCAACATTGCTCATAGACTCCCTGTAGGCAAAATACATCTTGTCTCGACCATCCTAGCCTATGTTCCTTAGCTAGATTATCACTTTTCCTCTCTGTATCCCCCTGCTTGTAGCCTGGATCTGACACCCCACACCATTGTACATTTGTAAATACCTCCCATTCTTTTGGGACTTTTAATATATCCATGCAGTAGGACGTGATCCTACTGTCCAACCTTCAAAAAAATCAAACTAGAAAGGAAAAGAAAAAAATACAAAGAAAAATATCTACACGAATCTTCGCGTAACATCAATGGCATAGGACCTAGATGTGCATTACTTAGAGCACATCTATATGTGCTTTAGCAATATTTTCAAACAAAACCCTTAATCATTATTGCAAACAGCGCATAGAACATGGCTAATGCGACAACCACAATTACACATGCTAGTTCCTCTTGTCTCTTGCTTTCATCTGTTGCCTATGATTGATTGTTTCTTGCTTCATCGTATTGTATGTACATTCTAGATCAGCAAGTTTCTTCTTCAGCTTTACGTTATCTTATGCGAGCTTGGTGATAACACTCCGAGCCCTGCCATGCCATTCTTCATCTAGCCAGTTAACAAAGGCACAAGACTCATATTGCTGCCAACGTTAAATAGTATTCAGGCTAAGTGGTGGCATTAACTGAAGTAAAATGATGAACTTAATTAGCACTAACCTCTAAGGGGCAACTGAGGAACCGCCTGCCAATGTCGAATCCCTTCGTGCATACACATCGAGCGGAAGTGTGCCCGTGCACACAATTCAGCTTTTGGTACTTCTCCATGGCGCAAAACTCAGAGTCGAACTCGTGTTGTGGGAGTATAGAGTCATGCTCCGGATCCGGCGGCAGATCGCTTTCCTTGGGGGAGGGGGCATTCAGGACGGATTCAACAAGGAGCTATACTTTGGACATGCTAAAAAAGACCGGGATAGATTGGAACCTGACAGGACGATTCGGATCCGTAGTACACCTGCCTTTTGATGACCTTAGGCAAGTGCTCGGCGGCGACCCCCGTCGTGGCGGCGATACGAGCAGGAGCAACCACACCGAAACCATTAGCACCACTCGTCCGCATTCCCCCAATGTCAGCGCCACGCGAGGGAATTTGGAGGCTATGTAGGGATTTGGGGGAAATGTGGAAATTGTGGAGATAAGCTAACGGTCGGGAACTACTTATGGCACTATATGTTGTATATGGCACACTGTTTATACATGTCATTTGTGTTAGCTATTACAACATCGCACACGATTTCCGCACCAAACCGTGTGAGAAGACAACATAGGTTAGACAAGGTTGCCGTTACATAACCGTATGTGATGTACTACCCTGTCCATATAATTGAGTTACCATGAGATATCGTGTAAACAGCCGCTCTACGGATATCCGTAAAAAAACATCCGCTCTGCATATAGAGATGGCAGCGGCGGCCTAGGAGACGGCTGCCGGAGAAGAGGTCAATCCTTGGTTGATGGGCGGTGGTGGCATCATAGGAGGTCAATCCTCGGTCTACGGCCGGAGATAGGAGGAGGTCAACCATCGAGATCGAGGTCGGCGGCGGCGTGATTCGAGCACATCCATCACGGTCCATGGCGGGACAGTGGAGGTCGAACTTCAGGCGGTAGCCGCACTAAGCTTTGCTCCTCGACCCTGCTGTCTCAACATGCCGCCGCATGCTACCTCTTGAGCTTGTGTTGTATTCCCTCGAAGAGGAAAGGGAGATGCAGCACAATAGCGTAAGTATTTCCCTCAGTTTTTGAGATCAAAGGTATCAATCCAGTAGGAGACCACGCGCGAGTCCCTCGCACCCGCACAAACAAATAAGAACTTCGCAGCCAACGCGATAAGGGGTTGTCAATCCCTTTATAGTCACTTACGAAAGTGAGATCTGATAGATATGATAGTTTATATTTTTGGTATTTTTAGTTTAATAAAACAGCAAATAAAAGCAGTAAAAGTAAAGTAGATGTAGATTGATATGTTGAGCATAGACCCGGGGTCCATAGTTTTCTCTAGTGGCTTCTCTCATGATAGCGATATTCTACGGCGGGTAGACAAATTACTGTCAAGCAATTGATAGAAAAGAGAATAATTATGAGACTACCTAGGCATGATCATTGTATATAGGCATCATGTCCGAGACAAGTAGAGCGACTCCTTCCTGCATCTACTACAATTACTCCACACATCGACCGCTATCCAGCATGCATCTAGTGTATTGAGTTCATACGAACAGAGTAACACCTTAACCAAGATGACATGATGTAGAGGGATAAACTCAAGCAATATGATGTAAACCCCATCTTTTTATCCTCGATGGCAACAATACAATACGTGCCTTGCTGGCCCTACAGTCATTGGGAAAGGACACCGCAAGATTGAACCCAAAGCCAAGCACTTCTCCCATTGCAAGAACTATAGATCTAGTAGGCCAAACGAAATTGATAATACGAAGAGACTTGCAAGGATATTATGAGCACACATAAAAATTTCAGAGCAGAACCAAATATCTTTCATAGATAACATTGATCAAAAACTCACAATTCATCGGATCTCGACAAACACGCCGCAAAAAGAGATTACATTGAATAGATCTCCTCAAAGACCGAGGAGAACTTTGTATTGAGATCCAGAGAGAGAGAAGAAGCCATCTAGATACTAGCTATGGACCCGAAGGACTGTGGTAAACTACTCACAACTCATGGTGAGGGCGATAATGATGACGATGAAGGCCCCCATGATGGATCCCCCTCCGGTGGAGCTTCCGAATAGGCTCCAAGATGGGATCTCCACGGGAACAGAAGCTACGATGGTGGAATTAGGGTTTTCCCTCTGCGTATGGGGTTTCTGGGGTACGTGGATATATATAGGAAGAAGGAGGGCACCGGGGGCCACACGAGGCAGCCTCGAGGCAGGGGGGCGCGCCCTAGGAAGGGGGCGCGGCCCCTACCCTCGAGGGCAGCCCCTCTGTCCCCTGACTTGGTCCTGAAGTTTCCCGTGCGTGATTTTCTCCAAAAATATCTCTCGCGAAGGTTTCATTCCGTTTGGACTCCATTTGATATTCTTTTTCTACAAAACCTTGCAATTTCAGGTACTAGCTATGGACCCGAAGGTCTGTGGTAAACTACTCACTACTCATGGTGAGGGCGAAGATGATGATGATTGATACGTCCAAAACGTATCTATAATTTCTGCTTGCTCCTCGCGAAGAACTTTGTATTGAGATCCGAAGAGAGAGAAGAAGCCATCTAGATACTAGCTATGGACCCGAAGGTCTGTGGTAAACTACTCACTACTCATGGTGAGGGCGATGATGATGATGATTGATACGTCCAAAACGTATCTATAATTTCTGCTTGCTCCACGCCACTTTTGGGTGATATTGCTACGATATTCATACACTTCCATACACTTTTAATCATATTTGGACTAACTTACTAATCCAGTGCACCCCAGTGCCAGTTTCTGTTTTCGGCTGTTTTTGTATTTCAGGTTTTCACGTTTCGAGAACTGCCCAGAAAAATCCAGAAAAATTACATAAAAATCAGCGATCCGGAAACAACACTGCGTTCGAAGGGCAGCCTGGGGGGGGCACAGGGGCTCCAGGCGCCCTGTGGGCGCACCCCCCCTGGGCCGCGCCGGGGGGCGCCTGGGCCCCCCGAGGCTCCCCCGGTGCCCTACTTTGGCATATATTTAAAGGGTCCTCCGTAACCCTCAGAACAAGACTTCTTTTCGCGATCCCATCTCTGTTCCGCCGCCGCCGCCGCTTCCAAGATCGGGAGCACCAGGAGAACTCTTCCCGGCACCCTGCCGGAGGGGAGGATCACCACCGGGAGCTTCTCCACCACCATGGACGCCTCCCGGATGACTCGTGAGTAGTCTCCCTTGGACCATGAGTCCATGACCAGTAGCTATGTGATGTTCTCCTCCCGTTCTTGTGCTTCACTAATTAGTCCTCGTGAGCTGCCCTACCTGATCGAGGCATCTATGTAATCCTTATGCTGTTGCTATGTTGAGTTTGCTAGGATCCGATGGATTATGAGATTATGTTCAGATTGATCTTGAGTAATATATTTGATTCACCTCTGTTATATTTTAGTTCATAAGTAATTCTTGCATGTTCTTCGTTGTTATTTATTGCTTTGGCCGAGTAATAGGTAGTGACTCCAAGAGGGAACGTTATGCTCGATTGTGGGTTCATGCCCCTCGATGACTAGCTTGAGTGACAGAAACATGAGTCTAGGGGATGTGCTGTTGCCACAAGGGGGAAAACAACGGTGCTTGTGCCCGCGGGTGCAAGGATTGTTTACTTTACGCAAAGTTCTTTTAATGCAGTTGTCTGTTGCATTGAGTTTACACTATGGGTGGGACTTGCAACTTAATACCAGCGAGATGTTCTGGATAGATATCTCAAGGTGGATGATTAGTAGTAGATATTGATGGATTTCGGTCTACTTACTTTGGCGTACCTCCCATGCTTTGAACCTCAACCTTTCTTGCAATGTAGTCAGCATTGGTTTGCGTTCGTGGTCCTGTCAATTGCCCAGCTGTAATTTGTTTACCTCATATAGCTGTTTTATCGTCTTTTGGGAGAGAGACATCACTAGTGAACATCATGAGACTCCGGTCCATATTACCATCATTGATCACATCCACTATTTACTTTTCGCTATTTACTTACTATTGCAAAACACTATCTATCACTACTATCATATTGCTTTTAACCCTTTGTGAACTACAAGGCCGGAGAGATTGACAACCTCTCTGTACTCGTTGGGAGCAAAGTTATTTGTATCTGTGTGCATGTCCACGTTGATTGCTAATTGCGCCGTTAGCAGTTGACACCTACTTGTTGAACCTAGGAGTCTCTGGGGATTCGATCCTTGGCATCTTTGCTAGGGGAAAACACTTCTACTTACTGCATCTTACACCTTCCACTTGGGGTAACCAACGAGGGGTTCGAGGCCCATCAAGGAGTATTTTCTGGCGTCGTTGCCGGGGACTCCACTCTTCAGGATAGGGGAGTTGCATGCTATCTTTTACCTTTGCTTTTTAGTCTTGTTAGTTTACCTTTCATTTTTGCTTTAGTTCCTTTTATCGAAAATCACAAAAAATAGTTATCTTGCTTGCTTGCTACTATGGGTTCCACCGAGAACACCAAGTTGTGTGACTTTACTAGTCACAACAACGATGATTTTATCAGCACACCTATCACTACACCTGCCACTTCAGCACCTTCATATGAAATTAAACCTGCTTTACTTAACTTAGTCATGAGAGAACAATTCTCCGGTGCTGGAGATGATGCTGCTTTACACTTGAACAACTTTGTAGAACTTTGTGATATGCAAAAGTACCAAGAAATAGATGGAAATATTGTTAAGCTTAAGCTTTTTCCTTTCTCCTTGAGAGGAGGAGCTAAAATTTGGTTTCAGTCTTTGCCTAGAAATAGCATAGGTTCATGGGACAAGTGCAAAGATGCATTTATCGGAAAATACTATCCACCTGCTAAAATTATCCAACTTAGAAGTAACATCATGAATTTTAAACAATTGGATAATCAACACGTTGCCCAAGCTTGGGAACGTATGAAATCTCTTATCAAGAACTTCCCTACTCACGGTTTGACTACTTGGATGGTTATCCAAACTTTTTATGCAGGCTTGAACTTTACCTCGCGGAACATGTTAGACTCGGCCGCGGGAGGAACTTTTATGTCAACTACACTTGGTGCTGCAACAAAGCTTCTCGATGAGATGATGACCAACTATTCCCAATGGCACACCGAACGCGCTCCAACAGGTAGGAAGGTAAACTCTGTCGAGGAGATTTCCTCCCTTAATGAAAAAGTTGACTTGATCATGTCTCTACTTTCGAAGCAATCTACTATTGATCCTCGTGATGTTCCTTTAAATTCTTTGATTCCTCAAGAACAAGTAGATGTTAACTTTATCTCTAGAAATAATTTCAACAACAATGCTTATAGGAGTAACTTTGGTAACAATTCTAGACCGTTCCCCTCTAACTCTTATGGGAACAACAATGCTTATCCTAGTACCAAGAACTCCAATACTGAACTAGAGACCATGCTTAGAGATTTCATCACCACCCAAAAAGCCTTTAATAAGAATGTAGAAGAGAAACTACATAAACTAGATGATCTTTCTTTTAAGGTAGACCACTTAGCCAATGAGGTAAAATTGCTAAAAATTGAAACTTCTCCTCTTAAGGAGAGGGAAGTCATCCCTATTAATGCTACTCAAGTACAAATTAATGAAAATATTAGGATGATGGCTAAGCTAAAAGAAAGATGGGCTAGAGAAAGGGAGGAAGAAGAGAGAATTAAGAGCCTTCCTACCCACCACACTGTTGCTACTATCCAAGTTATTGAGGATGTTCACACTCCTAGAACCCAATGTACTCCTGGTCCCAATGGACCTATTAATGGTGATGCTATAGAAACTACCAACCAAGTGAACCTTAAGGACACCACTACCACTTTACTTGATGCTCGTGACCTTGATTTTGATAATTGCACTCTTACAGAAGTTATTGATTTCCTTCACAAGATGTCTAGAGATCCCCGCACTAGCACGCTTAACCTTGCCTTCACAGAGCATATCACTAATGCTCTCATCAAAGCTAGGGAGGAGAAACTTAGAGTAGAAGCCTCCATACCTAGAAAGCTAGAAGATGGTTGGGATCCTATGATAAAAATTTATTCGAATGACTTCTCTTGTTATGCATTATGTGATGTTGGTGCTAGTACCTCTGTTATGCCCAAAAGGATATATGATATGCTTAAATTGAAACCTTATGATTCTTGTTCTTTTGGTGTTCGTCTCGTTGATTCTTCCATAAAGAAACCTTTGGGGAGGATCGACGATGTTCTTATTGTTGTCAATGATAATTATGTGCCCGTTGATTTCACTATTATGGATATTGAATGTGATCCTTCATGTCCAATTATTTTGGGACGTCCCTTTTTGCGCACCGTTGGTGCTGTCATTGACATGAAAGAGGGTAATATAAAATTTCAGTTTCCTCTCAAGAAAGGGATGGAACACTTCCCTCGTAAGAAGGTCAAGTTACCTTTTGAGTTCGTTGTACGGGCTAGTTATTCTTTTACTCTTGATAAAACTTGATCTATGCATTATGCCTAGCTTAAAGGCATAAAAGAAAGCGCTTTTGGGAGGCAGCCCACATGAATAATTTTTTTTGCTTTTTCTGTGTCTTGATGCTGTTTACGGCTGTAGCATCATCATTGTATCTTTGCTTTTCATATTTGTGCCAAGTATAGCCTCTGATTGCTAGAAAGTTCAAAAGTTGTGAGGTGCTCTCCAGGAAACAGATTCTGTCCTTGGATAGAACAATTCGTATAAAATCACCTGATCATCTTTTTGGTCTGAATGTTTTCGACAGCGTTCTCTATATAATTGTCTTTCATGTGTCAGTTCTGAGTTTTTTGATTTGAGTTGCAGAAGTATCCCGAACAGGTCAATTACTGCCTGCTGTTCTATTTTTCACAGATTCTGTCCTGTTTTGCCTTACCTTCACTTTGCAAATTAAGAACTTGCTTTTTCTTTGCAAAAACCTTTTGGCAATCTTGAGAAACAGTAGAACTTCAAGAATATCCTTATTTACAGCAAGGTATAATTATTTTATTAAGGGTACTAACCTCGCTAATCAGATTATGATGAGTTATGTATGAAGGGAGTTTTCAAGTGTGCGAGGGAAGATGATAAGAAGATTCAGGAGTGTCAAGCGCTCAAGCTTGGGGATGCCCCCGTGCACCCCCAAGAAATATTCAAGGAGACTCAAGCGTCTAAGCTTGGGGATGCCCCCGTGCATCCCCTTCTCCATCAACATTATCAGTTCGTCTTTCGTTTCGCTATATTTTTATCACTTCATATGTTATGTGCTGTGCTTGGAGCGTCTTGCTTTTAGTTTTCTTTTTAGTTTTTCACAACGAATCGGAACCCAGCATTCCTTTATGTGGGAGAGAAACACGCTCCACCTCTACCTAGAACATTACATAGAATTTTCATGTCTATCTATGCTGTGTGTGTTCTTTGTCTTTTAATAGCTACTATCATACTCTGCTCTTAGTATTCATGCTTATCTTTTCAAGAGCTTTTATTTAGTTGGTTGCTTGAACTCTCTTTAATTACCATGCTCACCTTATTAAGAGAGTTTGCTTCCGTTGCATGGGTTAATGTGTCTATGATAAAGATGCTACTTTCATGATGGTGCTTAGTAGTTCAGGTTTTCTTATGGTTAATCTCAAATAGCTGGGAGGTTCCCAATGTGTTATTGGAGTACCAACTTGGTTTTTTGCCTATGATATGGTATGGTTTAGTAATATCTTCCTTCGAGAATTTATTTTGATTGACTTGGCGTATGCTCACGCATATTCAAGACTGTAAAGAAAGTCTGTCAAGCCTTGATGATCTTTTGTTTCTAAGTAGCGATATAACTACCATGCCTGATTCAATATTGCTTTGTCGCTCTGCATGATTATGACCGTCATTGCTGTCTTAGTTGGTCGCTCCCAGTCTTTTGCTAACCTCCACCTGTACTAAGCAAACTAACCATGCAATACATAGCTCATGGGAAAGTAGCCTAAAAACTATTGTGGTAAAGAATATGTTGCTTATGTATCTTATTTCTTATAAGTTGCTTGCTGAGCGGTAACCATGTTTCTGGGGACGCCATCAACTGTCACACTTTTGTTGAATATCATGTGAGTTGCTATGCATGTTCGTCTTGTCTGAAGTAAGGGTGATTTACCGTGGGTTGAATTAATATGCATATTGTTAGAGAAGAACATTGGGCCGCCAACCAAAGCCATGCATCATGGTGGAAGTTTTAGCTTGGACCTTAATCCTCAATCTCTTATGAGAATATGCTTATGCATTAAAGAGGAGTCCATCATCTATTTTCTATGTTGTCCCGGTATGGATGTCCTCAAGTTGAGATCTATCAAAAACGAGAAATCAAATGCGATTTATCTCCTTGGACCTTTGTACAGGTGGCATAGAGGTACCCCTTTGTGACACTTGGTTAAAACATATGCAATGCAATGATAACCCATGGGGATTCGAGCTAATTAGGACAAGGAGCGAGCACTATTAGTATTCGATGCATGAGGCTTGCAACTTATAGGATGTTTTATGCATGACACATATGAAGTACTACTACCGTTGACACAATTGCTTCCATGTTTTCAAAATAAAAAGCTTTAGCACTTAACCTTTCTTTTACCTTTATGTTGAAGCACCAACTACTGAGAGCATGATTGTCATTCTGAGTGTAATGTGCATTGTCCCGAAGTAGCATTGTCTTTTGCATGATTGTGATATCGTTTATTCTGAAATGATTGTATCTAGTCATCACTTAAACCTTGAAGGTGCCCTTGCATTTATGTTTTGCATCACTAAAGGGGGCAAGCTAGATATCACTTTATCATATTTGCACATCATGTTCATTGCAAATCTTTTTGATGTTTCAGTTTCATGTTGTAAAACTTTCAGTCATTTGTGATTTTCTCTTGAGACAACTTAATTACTTTAGAATCATTGTCTCAGTAAGCTTTTGTCATATGACTGTGAGAAAGTCCTATATGGTTAATAGCATGTCACCACAGAAATTATTCTTGTTATCATTTACCTACTCGAGGACGAGCAGGAATTAAGCTTTGGGATGTTGATACGTCCAAAACGTATCTATAATTTCTGCTTGCTCCATGCCACTTTTGGGTGATATTGCTATGATATTCATACACTTCCATACACTTTTGATCATATTTGGACTAACTTACTAATCCAGTGCACCCCAGTGCCAGTTTCTGTTTTCGGCTGTTTTTGTATTTCAGGTTTTCACGTTTCGAGAACTGCCCAGAAAAATCCAGAAAAATTATATAAAAAATCAGCGATCCGGAAACAACACTGCGTCCGAAGGGCGGCCTGGGGGGGCATAGGGGCTCCAGGCGCCCTGTGGGCGCGCCCCCCCTGGGCCGCGCCGGGGGG
>LR738715.1:314093285-314129974 GCA_902687465.1 Secale cereale | reverse complement strand
GGGGGGCTCCTGGGCTCCCCGAGGCTCCCCCGGTGCCCTACTTTGGCATATATTTAAAGGGTCCTCCGTAACCCTCAGAACATGACTTCTTTTCGCGATCCCATCTCTGTTCCGCCGCCGCCGCCGCTTCCAAGATCAGGAGCACCAGGAGAACTCTTCCCGGCACCCTGCCGGAGGGGAGGATCACCACCGGGAGCTTCTCCACCACCATGGACGCCTCCCGGATGACTCGTGAGTAGTCTCCCTTGGACCATGAGTCCATGACCAGTAGCTATGTGATGTTCTCCTCCCGTTCTTGTGCTTCACTAATTAGTCCTCGTGAGCTGCCCTACATGATCGAGGCATCTATGTAATCCTTATGCTGTTGCTATGTTGAGTTTGCTGGGATCCGATGGATTATGAGATTATGTTCAGATTGATCTTGAGTAATATATTTGATTCACCTCTGTTATATTTTAGTTCATAAGTAATTCTTGCATGTTCTCCGTTGTTATTTATTGCTTTGGCCGAGTAATAGGTAGTGACTCCAAGAGGGAACGTTATGCTCGATTGTGGGTTCATGCCCCTCGATGACTAGCTTGAGTGACAGAAACATGAGTCTAGGGGATGTGATGTTGCCACAAGGGGGAAAACAACGGTGCTTGTGCCCGCGGGTGCAAGGATTGTTTACTTTACGCAAAGTTCTTTTAATGCAGTTGTCTGTTGCATTGAGTTTACACTATGGGTGGGACTCGCAACTTAATACCAGCGAGATGTTCTGGATAGATATCTCAAGGTGGATGATTAGCAGTAGATATTGATGGATTTCGGTCTACTTACTTTGGCGTACCGCCCATGCTTTGAACCTCAACCTTTCTTGCAATGTAGTCAGCATTGGTTTGCGTTCGTGGTCCTGTCAATTGCCCAGCTGTAATTTGTTTACCTCACATAGCTGTTTTATCGTCTTTTGGGAGAGAGACATCACTAGTGAACATCATGAGACTCCGGTCCATATTACCATCATTGATCACATCCACTATTTACTTTTCGCTATTTACTTACTATTGCAAAACACTATCTATCACTACTATCATATTGCTTTTAACCCTTTGTGAACTACAAGGCCGGAGAGATTGACAACCTCTCTGTACTCGTTGGGAGCAAAGTTATTTGTATCTGTGTGCAGGTCCACGTTGATTGCTAATTGCGCCGTTAGCAGTTGACACCTACTTGTTGAACCTAGGAGTCTCTGGGGATTCGATCCTTGGCATCTTTGCTAGGGGAAAACACTTCTACTTACTGCATCTTACACCTTCCACTTGGGGTAACCAACAAGGGGTTCGAGGCCCATCAATGATGAAGGCCTCCGTGATGGATCCCCCTCCGGTAGAGCTCCGCAACAGGCTCCAAGATGGTATCTCCACAGGAACAGAAGCTAGGGCGGTGGAATTAGGGTTTTCTCTCTGTCTACGGAGTTTTTGAGGTATGTGGACTTATATAGGAGGAAGGAGGGCACCGGGGGCCACTTGAGGGGGCCTCGAGGCAGGGGGGCGCGCCCCCCACCCTCGAGGGCCACCTCTCCGTCCCCTGACTTGGTCCTCAAGCTCCGCGTGCGTGATATTCTCCAAAAATATCTCTCGCGAAGGTTTCATTCTGTTTGGACTTCGTTTGATATTCTTTTTGTGCAAAACCCTGAAATAGGCAAAAAACAGCAATCTGGATTGGGCCTTTGGGTTAGTAGGTTAGTCCCAAAAATGATATAAAAGTGAATAATAAAGCCCATTAAACATCCAAGACTTCATAAATAATAGCGTGGAACAATCAAAAATTATAGATACGTTGGAGACGTATCAAGCATCCCCAAGCTTAATTCCTGCTCGTCCTCGAGTAGGTAAATGATAAAAAAAGAATTTTTGATGTGGAATGCTAACCAATATAGTTTTTCAATGTAATTCTCTTAATTGTGGCATGAATGTTCAGATCTGAAAGATTCAAGATAAAAGTCTATATTGGCATAAGAAATAACAATACTTCAAGCATACTAACAAAGCAATCATGTCTTCTCAAAATACTATGGCTAAAGAAAGTTATCCCTACAAAATCATATAGTCTGGCTATGCTCCCTCTTCATCACACAAAATATTCATATCATGCACAACCCCGATTTCAGCCAAGCATTTGTTTTCATACTCTATCTTTTCAAACCTTTCAACTTTCATGCAATACATGAGCATGAGCCATGGATATAGCACTATGGGTGGAATAGAGGTGGTTGTGGAGAAGACAAAAAGGAGGGAGATAGTCTCACATCAACTAGGCGTATCAACGGGCTATGGGGATGCCCATCAATAGATATCAATGTGAGTGAGTAGGGATTGCCATGCAACGGATGCACTAGAGCTAAATATGAATGAAAGCTCAACAAAAGAAACTAGTGGGTGTGCATCCAACTTGCTTGCTCACGAAGACCTAGGGCATTAGAGGAAGCCCATCGTTGGAATATACAAGCCAACTTCTATAATGAAAATTCCCACTAGTATATGAAATCGACTAAACATGAGACTCTCTACAATGAAGAACATGGTGCTACTTTGAAGCACAAGTGTGGAAAAAGATAGTAGCAATTGTCCCTTTTTTTTGGGCCTTTATTTTTTCTTTGGCCTTTTTTTTTCTTTTTTTTTGTGGAGGGGCTTTATAGATTTAGCCTTTCCTCCCATGGGACAATGCTCTAATAATGATGATCATCACACTTTCATTACAACACGAAATTACAACTCGATACTACAACAACAAAGTATGACTCTATATGAATGCCTCCGGGGGTGTATTGGTATGTGCAATGAAACAAGAGTGACATGTATGAAGTTATTCATGGTGGCTTTGCCATAAATACGATGTCAACTACATGATCATGCATGTCAATATGACAATATGATGCGTGTCATATAAACGGAACGGTGGAAAGTTGCATGGGAATATATCTCGGAATGGCAATGGAAATGCCATGATAGGTAGGTATGGTGGCTGTTTTGAGGAACAATATGGTGGCTGTTTTGAGGAAGGATATATAGTGGGTTTATGGCACCGGCGAAAGTTGCGCGGTACAAGAGAGGCTAGCAATGGTGGAAGGGTGAGAGTGCGTATAATCCATGGACTCAACATTAGTCATAAAAACTCATATACTTATTGCAAAAATCTACGATTCATCAAAACAAAGGAATCAACGCATGCTCCAAGGGGGGGGGGAGGTTGGTTGGTAGGAGTTAACCATCGCGCGCCCCCGACCTCCACACAAAGGTTGACACTTTACAAATACCTCATGCTCTAACTTCGTCACATAGCGGTTCACCATACGTGCATGATACGGGAATCACTAACCTTAACACAAATATTTCTCAATTTCATAAAAACTCCACTAGCATGACTCTAATATCACTATCCTTATATCTCAAAACAATTATGAACCATTCAACATCTCATTCTATTCAATGCACTTGGTGTGAATTTTTTTACTACATTGACATTGGATGTTTATCATGTGAAGACTAGTTTCTTTAGCCTAAACACATTACCATGCTGTTTTAATAGACTCTCAAATAGATATAAGTGAAGCATGATAGTTCAACAATTTCTACAAAATATTACCACCACCGTGCTCTAAAAGATATAAGTGAACTAGAGCAAAAACTATTCAACTCAAAAGATATAAGTGAAGCACATAGAGTGTTCTAACAATTTTGAGGCCATATTTAACTCTCTCAAATAGGTGTGTACAGCAAGGATGATTGTGTCAAACTAACAAGCAAAGACTCAAATTATACAAGACGCTCCAGGAAAAACACATATCATGTTGCGAATAAAAATATAGCTCCAAGTATAGTTACCGATGGATGAAGACGAAAGAGGGGATGCCTTCCCGGGGCATCCCCAAGCTTAGGCTTTTGATTATCTTGAATTTACTTGGGGTGCCATGGGCATCCCCAAGCTTAGGCCTTTGCTACTCCTTGTTCCATAGTCCATCAAAGCAATACTCAAAACTTGAAAACTTCACAACACAAAACTTAGACAAAAATTCTCGTGAGCTCCGTTAGTATAAGAAAGCAAACCACTACTCAAGGGTACATCAATGAATTCATTCTTTTTTTATATTGGTGTTAAACCTACTGTACTACAACTTCTCTATGGTTCATATCCTCCAATACTACTCATAGATGCATCGGAATAAGCAAACAACACACAAAAAAAAGAATCTGTCAAAGAAAGAATAGTCTGTAGTAATCTGCAAGATTTGCCTACTTCTGGAACTCCAAAAATATTCAAACTAAATTGGTAAATTTGCGAAAATTTTCTACAAATCATCTGCAAAAAGAATCAACTAAAAATCACGCTCCTGTAAAATCCCACGACTACTTTAGCGAGCGCCAACGATTCTGTTTTTCACAAAAAGATTATATAAACTTCACACAAGTCTTCCCAAAGGTTCTACTTGGCACAAACACTAAACAAAACATGAAACCACATCTAATCAGAGGCTAGATGCAATATTTATTCCCTAACAGCAAGAAAAACAAAAAATATATAAAGTTGGGTTGCCTCCCAACAAGCGATATCGTTTTACGCCCCTAGCTAGGCACGATAATTCAATGATGCTCACATAAAGGACAATGATTGAAGCACAAGGAGAGCATCATAAGACGTGTGGCAAACACATCTAAGTCTAACATACTTCCTATGCATAGGCATCTTATAGGAAAACAAATTACCAAGACAAGCAACATCTAGCATATGCAAGGGAGGAGAAAGAAACAATATCAATCTCAACATCACAAGAGGTAAATTAGTAACATGAAAATTTCTACAACCATATTTCCCTCTCTCATAATAATTGCATGTAGGATCATGATCAAATTCAACAAAATAGCTATCACATAACATATTCTCAACACGATCCACATGCATGCAAAGTTGACACTCTTCCAAAATAGTGGGATTAACATTAGCTAAAGTCATGTCCTCTCCAAACCCACCTTTATCAAAAGTTTCATAAGATTGAACATTCTCCGAGTATGTGGGATCTAAAGTTGACACTCTTCCAAACCCACTTTCAATATTAATGCAAACATTATTATCAATCTTATATTCATCATGGGGATTAAATAAATTTTCAAGATCATAAGAAGAAACACCCCAATCATGATCATTGTAACAAGTAGTACACATAGCAAAACTAGCATCTCCAAGCTTAGGGTTTTGCATATTATTAGCACAATTGACATCAATTGAATTTATAGTAACATCATTGCTATCATGCTTTATATTTAAGGAGCTAACATGAATCACTTTTTCTTTTAACAATTCCTCACAATTTTCAGATTCATAAATTTCAAGCAAAACCCCATAAAGATAATCTAGTGCACGCAGCTCACTAGCAATAGGTTCAACATAATTGAATCTCTTAAACAGATTAGCAAGTGGATGAGGAACCATACTTTAGCAAGCGAAGATGCAAGCCAGTTGAGGGCACATAGCACACAAGCAAACAAGAAACAAGCGAACGATAAACACACGGCGGAAGAAGGGCAAATAAAACAGCAAGGGTGAAGTGGGGGAGAGGAAAATGAGAGGCAAAAAATGTAATGTGAAGGATAAGGGTTTGTGATAGTGTGGCACCCCGGCTTAGAGAAACCGGAACGCCGCGTATTCTAGCCCAGAGATCGAGATTACGTCTTCTGGAATACGGCACTCTTAGCATAGAGCAAACCAGCCTTCTATTATTACACGAATAATTACAACGTCTCTAATATTACAATGAATAACACCGGCATGGCGATACTACGCCTGCCACGGTTGCTCTTTGCAAGCAGCAGAACAACACGAGGCAGCAGAACCTCTACTGGAATTGGAACAACGAACGGCGATGATGGACTCCAATCCGCAGGGACTATGGTTGGAACGTTTATCCTAGCTCACGAACATCGGAACCACACCAAAACAAGCAAACAATCCAGGCGTGACCTGCAAGCTGGCATGACACGCCAGGTCAATACATTGAATGTACTTGCAAGCTCACAATAAACCAAAAGAAATCAAGACAAACAACAACATGGCATTAGCAGGTTAAATCATTCATGAACTTGATACTAACAGAACAACATAGCATGCACAACTGATCATGATACAACTAGAATAGGCATAGCATGAACATGATAATACTACATGCATAATGATGATACTAACATGCACCAACTTACTCTGCTCGAGTTACCTCATAACCATAACAAATATCCAACAACTCATTATCCTCGATACCACGATGATCATCCCAGCAATCATAACCAACTCATCTCATTATCAAACCGGGGTTGTTATTAAAGTTATTATTATTATTGATGTTAACTCGTGGTGTGACCGACTCAAACTGGGCCCTTATCCACAGGCACGGCTATCGATAGGTTAGACACACACTCTGCATAGGTTAGCACACTATACCCACACCACAGAACCCATGGCCTCTTTCTCCCATTCGGGTGGACCAACGGCGTTTTGACAAAACTGATCTACTGTCATGACACTCTCTCGGCCACTCCGACTCACTCCCCACTGGATTAGTCCTGGGTGGCCTCGTGTCTACCAAAGACACAACGACCACCGTCGTGGCCAAACAGTCCCAAACAGGGACCCGAGCTCAAAACAAAAACAACAACGGGCACACAAGGTTATGTCCGCCTACCTGATTAGGGTAACGCGTGTGCATAACCTTCCCTCGTTGGAGGCACCGGTGAGAGGCATGACAATAGACCCAGTTAGGACCTTCCCATAAAGGTAAGTCTGGTTGCACTGGTCAGCTCGATTTGGTGGCACCATGACTCAGCCAACAATTGTTCAAGTTCAGTTTAATCCGGTTAAACTTGAATGCAAAATGCTGAGTCATAATAAAATAACATGATGCAACTACAATGCATGAACACTATATCAACATAAGCATGAAGGTGCACATAAGCATCAAGCATAACCATAATGAAATATTTAACCAAATAAACATGGCATACTGACGAGCATGAATATCATAAGCATAACGCTACTCATGGCATACATGGCTACTAGCATCATAAGTAAACACCATGCAAGAGCATACTAGCATCAACAATAAATACCATGCAAGAACCTAGCAAGAACAGTACCAAGTAAACATACAACTAACTATTTGCAACGGAACATGCATAGCAACGGTACTTGACAGACAATGAGCATGCAATAGATGAGCATTATTACTACTAGCATGTACTTCTACTACCAAGCATACATGTGAACATGATGATAACAAGTAGTACAAGATAACAAGAAGGATCATATCATGGCATGGCAGTGAACATGAAACTACGAGCAAGACCGAAATAACAACAGCAGTAGCAAACAAGCAGACAGATAACAACAATCTTTTATTAAATATTCAAGTTGAAAACCAAGACTACTGCATGGCTATCATGCAAGTGGTTATTGTGGCTTGCCTGGGGTGACGGGATACTCCGGGAAGAAGTGCGGTGAAGCCGCATAAAGAATCGCCGGAAACAGTTCTCTCTCAGAGGGGGCTGTTTACGGCAAGGGCAAAATGGTCATTTTCAAAATGTCAAAACATGGTGAAAATGATACCAACGGAACGGCCTCGACGAGACGAAGAAGTGGGCTTTGGAATCACCTCAATCGGAGTTACGAGCAAAAAGATATAGCCAGATGAAGTTCATGGACCAATCTGTAAAAATAAACTCCACAAATAGGCCCCTGGCTGGAAAGAGAGAAAACGTATTCAGAGAAGTACGTTTTCCGAGTAGAGGAAACGTAAAATGGACTGAACAAGGAGGAGAGTGCGCTTACAGAACATGAAAGCGTATTATGAAGACTACGCTTCCACTTATCCACATGGATAGTGGCGGGGGTCAACGAGTGTGGCTGACGGGTGGGGTCGAGACAGACGCGGGGCCCGCCTGGCCAGGCCTTCTTCTTCCTCCCGCGAACGCGCGCCTGGCCGAGGGAGGAGCTCGCCCCGATGGCGATTGTGGGCGGCACGAGTCACCTCCGACGGCGCCCGACCCACCGGCGGGTTCAGGAGACCGAGGCGAGCACGCCCAGGTAGGTCTCGACCGCCGTGGTGCTTGGGGAAGGGCGGAACGATGATCGCGGCGGAGCATGTCGTCGGCCATAGGTGAGCTCGTGGCTATGAGCCACCGGAGGAGGAGGAGAGGCGACGGGGCGGTTCGTTAGTGGTGGTGGAAGCCTCTCGGGGTTGTAGAACGGAGGGAGATGGCCAGGGTCACCGGAATTGGGGGCACCCGAGGCGGCGGCCGGGGCGGCGATGGAGGGGCAGGAGAGGTCCTCCGGCTTGGGGAAGAGGATGGGAAGGGAGCTGGGAGTGAGGCACAATTGGTGGTGAGCTCGGAGGGGCTCGGGGAGTGCCATTTATAGGCGAGGGCGAGGTGCCGAGCTGGATGCCGTCGCTTGGGCGCGGCCAAGGCTCTGGCGACGCGCAGAGCTCACGAGAGGGCGCGGGAAGGCGACGAAGGGAGGTACGGACACTCTACAGGGGCGCACACGGCAAGAGGGGCCGAGGGCACAGGAGATATGCGGCCGAACGCCACTAAGGCTTGGTCGGCACTGTGTGCTCATGGACGCGTGGTGGCTTGCGTCGGTGAGCAAGCGGATGGAGGGGAAGAGGGGTCCAGGTGATCGGCGACGACGAGAGGAGGACTATGGACATGCTCACGAGCTCGAAGGCGACAAGAGGGAGAGGGACTGGAGCTAGAAGACGCACTGGATGCGGCCAACGCCAGCAGAGCGCGCGCATTGCATGCCAAAGCTCGTGATCACCGCGTGCACTGGTGCACACAATGTCACATGGTCAGCCAAATGATGTCTGGGGTGGAGTCCTTCCTGGGTAGGTTGCAACTGAGGTGGTAACTTGGTGAAAAAGGCTCTCGTTAAAAGATTATCTACCTCTGAAGTTTACTGCAGTAAACTTGATCATGAAGTAATGCTCAACTGAGGTAGGATTAGAGGCAAAAGAGTTGTCTGGGGAGTTTAGGTTAGGAAGGACTATAGTCCTGGTAAGTTTGAGGAGATTTGGACCAAGAATAAATATAGTTGCTTTGCAACTGACCAAAATGGTCTAGAAACAAGATCAGGATGTTGCACTCACTTGGTGTAACCACTTGAGTTGAATTTTTGTGTAGTGGGGTTATTTGACCATATGGAGCTGTGGTAAAAAGATCAGGCCATTTGGAGTTACCAAAGTGGCACTTCCTTCACAATGCTCCATTCTGGCCAGTAACTTAAATTTTTTACTGAGGGTAAATGGGTAAGTGGATGGAGCCAAAACTTGGTGGAGAAGGTAGATGTAGATGTAAGAATGCCGTGGTAAATTGCCTGCTCAAATGAAGCAAGGTAAAATAGGGTTGCTTCACAAAGTGGAAATTTTACCAGAAAACAAGATTTGGAGCTGAGCTCACATAGATGATCTCCATGAGCTCTAATTTGGTAGAGACTCAGGATTTGGTCAAATTAAGGATGTGACCAAGTTTCATCTCATTTGGACATGCCTAGGATATACTTCCTTCACAAAGTCCCTTTCTGGACAGAAACTTTGGAAACTCATTGAAAAATATTCACTAGGCAAATGAGTGTGAAAATTGGCACATGTTAATGATATGTACATGGAAAGATGTCCAATGAGTTTGGAGTCAATTGGCCAAAGATAAATAGCACTTGCTTCACAAAGTGCCATTTAGGGGAGAATAGAAAAAGGAATATTTGAGAAATATTTTTTAACATGGCAAGGAAAAGTTTTGCCATATTTGAGCAAGATATGACCCAAACAATTTATTAGAATTTATTTGGGAATATTTGGAGTGATAGATATATAGGTTGCTTCACAACCTAGGACAGACAGGGTTATTCCTTTAATAGAAAAAAGGAATATTCCCAATAAAAGAATATTGGGATTTGGGCTAGGATGAAAATGACAGGGTCTAGGGAAGGATTTGAGGATGAAAAGCCACTCTGGAAAGAAACAAGAGGTCATCTTCTTCAGTTTCCAGACCACATAGCCACGAAAAAAGAAAACTCACGCAAAATCTCAGAAAAGCAAAAGAAAAAGAAAGGGCCAAAAATTAGGCTATGACAGATAGGTACTTGGTATATGACTTTTGCGCAAGCCTCCCCGGCAACGGTGCCAGAAATTCTTCTTGCTGCCTCTTGAGCTTGCGTTGTATTCCCTCGAAGAGGAAAGGGAGATGCAGCACAGTAGCATAACTATTTCCCTCAGTTTTTGAGAACCAAGGTATCAATTCAATAGGAGACCACGCGCGAGTCCCTCGCACCTGCACAAACAAATAAGAACTTCGCAGCCAACACGATAAGGGGTTGTCAATCCCTTTACGGTCACTTATGAAAGTGAGATCTGATAGAGATGATAGTTTATATTTTTGGTATTTTTAGTTTAATAAAACAACAAATAAAAGCGGTAAAAGTAAAGTAGATGTAGATTGAGATGTTGAGAATAGACCCGGGGGCCATAGTTTTCTCTAGTGGCTTCTCTCATGATAGCGATATTCTACGGCGGGTAAACAAATTACTGTCGAGCAATTGATAGAAAGGTGAATAATTATGAGACTATCTAGTCATGATCATTGTATATAAGCATCACGTCCGAGACAAGTAGACCGACTCCTGCCTGCATCTACTACTATTACTCCACACATCGACCGCTATCCAGCATGCATCTAGTGTATTGAGTTCATACGAACAGAGTAACGTCTTAAGCAAGATGACATGATGTAGAGGGATAAACTCAAGCAATATGATGAAAACCCCATCTTTTTATCCTCGATGGCAACAATACAATTCGTGCCTTGCTGCCCCTACTGTCACTGGGAAAGGACACCGCAGGATTGAACCCAAAGCCAAGCACTTCTCCCATTGCAAGAACTATAGATCTAGTTGGCCAAACCAAACCAATAATTCGAAAAGACTTGCAAGGATATTATGAGGACACATAAAAAGTTCAGAGAAGAACCAAATATCTTTCGTAGGTAACCTTGCTCATAAACTCACAATTCATCAGATCTCAACAAATACACCACAAAAAGAGATTACATTGAATAGATCTCCTCGAAGACAGAGGAGAACATTGTATTGAGATCCAGAGAGAGAGAAGAATCCATCTAGATACTAGCTATGGACCCGAAGGTCTGTGGTAAACTACTCACAACTCATGGTGAGGGCGATGATGATGATGAAGAAGGCCTCCATGATGAATCCCCCTCCGGTAGAGCTCCGGAACAGGCTCCAAGATGAGATCTCCACGAGAACAAAAGCTACATCGGTGGAATTAGGGTTTTCTCCCTGTCTACGGAGTTTTTGGGGTACGTGGACTTATATAGGAGGAAGGAGGGCACATGTGGCCACTTGAGGGGGCCTCGAGGCAGGGGGACGCGCCCCCACCCTCGAGGGCCACCTCTCTGTCCCCTGACTTGGTCCTCAAGCTCCGCGTGCGTGATTTTCTCCAAAAATATCTCTCGCGAAGGTTTCATTCCGTTTGGACTCCGTTTGATATTCCTTTTCTGCAAAACCCTGAAATAGGCAAAAAACATCAATCTGGACTGGGCCTTTGGGTTAGTAGGTTAGTCCCAAAAATGATATAAAAGTGAATAATAAAGCCCATCAAACATCGAAGACTTCATAAATAATAGTATGGAACAATCACAAATTATAGATATGTTTGAGACGTATCAACGCATCGCGCTTCTCTATCTGCTGGGTGGAGGTCACCACGTGGCTAATTAATTAAGGTATTCTTTTCATGAGTGGCTTAATTAAGGTATTCAATTCCTAAGGGTAGTGTTGTACTAGTACTGTATGTGTAAATTGACTGGCCATTAATTTTTGTCATTGCACGTCTGGATAACAACATGGAGCGCCCTTGGTAATTATGAAAATAAAACTTTGTAATTTATGCACGCATCTTTGGGCACCAATTAATCTGTTTTTTAATGTTGTTGTTTTGTTTTTAATTACCATCCATGTGGTGTAGATGGAACGATCTCGATGGATGAAGAATCGGAAAACCGCAGATTTTATCAGTGGCGTGACTGAGTTCATGAATCTGGCTGAAAGTACAAATAGGAGAATTGGTGATGCGGATTACATCCTGTGTCCATGTACTGATTGTGCCAATACAGAGTCACATGAAGTTGCAGATATCCAGATGCACTTAGTCTCTAGGGGATTCATGGATAGATATACATGTTGGACCAGACATAGTGAAGAGGAGGTCATGGATGAAGATACCCAGGGTAGCGAGATGCCAAACCCTGATCAGTGTCACATGGATGTTGAATCTAACATCTGGGCAGAGGCGTCAAACTACCAATGGAACACCGGAAAGCCAAAATGCCCACTGGAAAACCAAGACGTCAATGCAAATGACAACGATCTTGATATGCCAGATTTTGCTGCTATGATTGCAGATTTTGAGGGCCCAACAATGGATATGATTGGGTACAAGGATCTGCCAACCATTGATGCGGACTCCAAGAAAGAATTGTATCCAGGTTGCAAAAAGAAATATTCCAAGTTGAGTGCCACCCTAGCGCTTCTCAGATTTAAACAAGCAAACAATCTATAAAACAAGGGCTTCACCGAGATGTTAGGTCTTTTCAAAAAAAATCTTCTGGAAGTTAATGTGCTCCGCAGAAGCACGAATGAAGCGAAGAAAATTGTTTGCCCATTGGAACTTGAAGTACAGAAGATACACGCTTGTGTGAATGATTGTATATTGTACCATGGTGAGTACAAAGATTTGCGTGCATGTCCAACATGTAGGCATGCACGATACAAGCGCAGGAGAGCAAAGGACAAGTACAAATTGGACGACAAGATCAAGACATGAATCCCATTCAAGGTTGTTTGGTACTTGCCTTTAGTTCCAAGGTTGAGGCGTTTGTTTGCAAACCCTAGAGAGGCAAAGAGGTTGTGGTGGCATCATGATGGACGAATTGTAGATAAGTTTATGAGGCACCCGAAAATGGGGCTCAGTGGGAATTAATCAATAACAAGTTTGAAAAATTTGCCAAGGATCCTAGAAGTATAAGGTTCAGGGAGTGTACTGACGGGATTAATCCTTTTGGCGATATGAGCACCAATCACAGCACATGGCCAGTGCTTTTGTGCGTATATAACCTAGCTCCTTTGTTGTGTATGAAGAAAAATTACATTATGATGACAATGATTATCCAAGGCCCGAAGCAACCTGGAAATGACATCGACATTTACTTTGAGCTACTAGTAGAAGAACTGCTGACAGTGTGGATAGATGCGCTGGCTGTAAAATGTTATGATGCTTACAAAAATGAGATTTTCGATCTACATGTGATGCTGGTGCACACCATTCAAGATATGCCGACATTAGGTAACACATCGGGGCAGAAAACAAAGGGAGATGTAGGGTGTGTCACATGCATGGATAGGACAGCTAGCAGAAGACTTCCCAACTCGCACAAAACTGTGTATTTGCGTCATTGTCAGGTTCTTACGGAAAACTCACCCATACCGAAAGATGAAAGCTGAATTTGATGGTACGTCGGAGGCAGGTGTGGGCCCAAGACCCGATGAAGGGGATGTGGTCCACAACATGGCTAAAACAATTAATGTTGTGCTTGGCAAGAACCACCCTTTGATGGTGAAACAAACACCCAAGGGTCAAGTGTTTAAGAAGAAATCGGTGTTCTAGAAATTACCTCACTGGGAGATTCTACATGTACGTCACTGCATCAATGTCATGCACGTAGATAAGAATGTATATGAAAGCATCCTTGGTATTCTGCTCAAGATTAAAGGTAAAAGAAAGGATGGTGACATTTCACGGCTCAATATGCTTGGTGATAAATCAAAAAGCAAGTGTGAAGCAGAAGATGATGAGAAATTCATCAAAGCTTGCCAGAGTTACAATTTCAGTACAAAAGAAGCAACACAGTTCTTCACCTATTTGTTGTCAGTTAAGACACCCTCTTCCTACTGCGCAAAAATCAGAAGTCTCGTGGATGTGAGCTCAGGTGAAATGAAGTTGGGACACATGAAGTCTCTTGATTGCCACGTAATGTTGACACAAATCCTCCCAGTGGCCATCAGGAATCTGATGGACAAAGATATAACAAACACACTCATCGACCTCTGTGATTTCTTCAACCAACTATGGCAGAAAGTTGTAGATCCTAAAGAGTTGGATCATATGCAAGATGATATTGCAAGACCATTGTCCAACCTAGAGATGTTTTTCCCACCGTCATTCTTTGATGTCATGGTCCATGTCACTTTGCACCTTGTCGACGATATAAAGTATTATGGTCCTGTGTTTCTTCGCAACATATATCCCTTCGAGCGATTCATGGGAATACTGAAGCGCTTTTGTCCGAATCGAAGCCATCCAGAAGCAAGCATCCTACAAGGTTATAACGCGGAGGAGGTGGTTGAGTTTTGCACCGAATACATGAAAGAAAGACCTAGAGGTTTGCCCCTCTCTTGCCACGAGGGAAGGCTGGAAGGTAAGCTGGTCCTTGCTGTCACGCAAATGGCTGCACCCAGAGAATTGGCAGAGAAAGCCCATTTGACGGTACTGCTTAACAGCCCAGTTCTGAGAGCTTATGCCGAAGAACACTTGGCGGACATATGCCAAAGCTTCTTACCAATGTGCCTTCATCAGATGTGGAGATGAAGGACCACACTAAGAACTACGCCGAATGGCTGAAGAATCGTTTGGCACAAGGATCCATCAATGACATTGCTACGTGGTTGGCAAAAAAGCCATCACCTACGATGTTGATGTACCAAGCAAATAACATAAATGGATACACATTCTAAACTGAGGAACGTGATCAGAAGACCTCATATCAGAACATCGCTATTTGAGTAGAATGCATGACTATAGATGAAGCTGATAAAAGGGTATACTATGGAACCATCAAAGAGATTTGGGAGCTTGACTATGTGAAAGTTAAGGTGGCATTATTCAGGTGTGCATGGATCCCTCTCGGTCGTGTAAAGGTTGTTGATTACAGGAAAACCTATGTTAACAGGAGAACGATGACATATCACGCGACCCGTTCATTCTTGCCAGCGATGCTGCCCAGATTTTCTTTGCAGAAGACCCCTTGCATAAGAACTGCCATGTAGTGATGCATGGGAAGGGAAGGGTACTGGGTGTCCACGATGTTGCCGATGAGGACGAGTACGATGAATTTGATGAGTTGCCAGCCAAGGGATCACACAACAGTCTAACAGAGAAGCGTAAAATCATCAGAAAACCCAAGTTCATTCGGGGCCAACGTAAGACTAGTCTTTATGCCTACCCTGCAACTTAATTCATTCAATTTAGAACTGTCGTGTGTACAGAATTTGTGAGTTATGCCCGGTTTTCTGTTGATGTAAGAACCGTTAATATGTTGACCTTGATATGCTGTCAGCTCAGGCAATGAATATGAACTGTTTTTTGTTATTATTATTATTATATCATAGAGGTAGCACACTCAATTGATCTCACTACAGTATATGTGAACAAAAATATGCAATCTGGTTTGCGAATAGCACACGGTTTGTTGATGAAAGTCATGTGCCGACCAAACCCCGCCACCCCGCCCACGATCTGAGTCGTGCTTTCTGATTGGCCAGAACCCAAACCCCATGGATCGTACGTCTGCACCGTTGGATGCTCCCAGATCGAACGTCGATCCTCATCCGTTTCGACAGCACATGCAGTTCTGGTTGTAATTTTATTTTTATGCACAAAATGCACGTGTATCTCAAAAAATGTCTTAAATATAGCTAAGGATACCTGAAATGCGCGAGAAAATCAGACCCGTGGTATAATGGTGATTGCGTACCGTGGAAATTTTTATAAGGCCAAACGACGAAGTCACCGGCCACAGGAGTTCGAATTGACACGTCTCCTTTAGGAAACCGTGATCCTTCATGTGAGATGCTCCTGTTTGGAAGGAGCGGTCATCAAAACTTGTGCCAAACTTTACCAATTTTTTTCCACGGGGTCGTGAGAGCACGCCACGGGCACACATTGATTTTGATGATGTCCGAACTCCATCCAAATTTCTTGTAATTAAAATACCAACTAGGCCTACGCCAGTTGCCGCGCCTCGCGGCTGAAATGTTTGAAACTTCTCCCCACTTCTTAAACAAATAGATGAAAACTCACAAAGCGACGCACAAATGATCTATACACTTTCTTTGCTAGGCTGATAGTAAGGGGGTATCATAGCTAATATCATGCATGCCAACTAGGCAATTTTGATGAGTTGTCATAGAATTTAATGAAGAAAGAGAGGGTTAAGTATCATATCATGAAACCGTATCATAATAAATGCTATGCTACTATGTGCCATGCATGACAATATAAATAAAGTACTACATATGATACTAGCTACTCTATGGTACTATGCATTTGACTAGCTAGCCACAGTGGGAGTAACTTCAGCAGTAACATCGAGTCCAACTCAACAAATTTGCTTATGTGGCAATGAGTTAATGAGGAGAGAGGTAGTTTGAGTAACTTAGCTAGTTACTGTAACATCACATGTCCCAATGCAATATGAGTCTATAACCTAATAAACGAGGCTTTGCATGTTACCATACTTATGTTACTACCCATTATGAAAGGTAGTAACATAGTGTAGGGCTATGTGTATGTTACTAGTGTATGTTACTCTCCATTGTGGCTAGTCTTAGAGCAAGTACAATAGAGTGACATAAGCATGCTATAAGGAAGAGAATAATATATATGTGCTTATTAGTTGGAGGATAGAGAAGAGGAGAGAGAAAAGAAGCGGGCTCTTGGTTAATAGAGCCAGCTGGAACACGAGACCCAAGACACTTTTGTGAGGATGTAAGGTGGGCCAATTATTGATAAACTAGTACATATTTAAAACTTATTATTGTACATGCCCGTTAAGAGGTTGGCTATATATGACATGGCAACTTCTTATAGCCGACCATTGGCTGTATTATTAACCATGCTCTTAGTGAGGAAGCTAGTATATCATAGACTAGCTAGTATCATACTCCCTCCTTTCCAGTTTAGGCTGGTTGTAAAGGTAGTATCATAAGCGGTATCATGCATGCCAACTAAACTTTCTGGACGATGTGGCACACAATTAAATGAGGAATTAAAGAGAGGATGTGGTATCATATCATGATACCGTATCATATTAAATGTTGTACTACTTTGTGTGATGCATGGAAATTAATAAGGTAACCTAAGATACTAACTTATGATACTATGCATTACATAAGTAGTATCATACACTAGTATATATACAATGCATGATACTCCCCATTACAACTAGCCTTATAGGGCTCAATTCGAAAATCTCACCAACCAAGGTAGATGGTGAGTGGTGGAATACTTTTTGTAGTTTGCAAAAACACCCAATTAATGCTTTTATTTTGCTAAAAAAATATGTCTTCCAATGTATTAATTGCAATACATGTATGCATAAAGTAAATGCATTGGTCAACTTTCTCTTAATACATGCATGCAATGATTTAATGCACCTTGGAATCTGAACATGTGATTGGTGAGGGAGTCCTGGATCGGGGGGGGGGGTCCTTAGGTGGCCGGACAAACTCCTGGTGGGCCGGATTGGTGGGCCGTAAAGATTATTATAGAAGATCATCTCTCGTATCCGGATAGGACTCGTGGATTCTTGTAATGGAAAGTTTTGGGCTAGGGTGTAGATTTTCCTTCCTCTTCAAGATGATATGTATAAACCCTAGGCCCCTTCGGTGTGTATATAAACCGGAGGGTTTAGTTCGTAGAGGCTAGAATTAGAAACATACAATCCTCATAGGCTAGACTTAGGGTTTAGCCTTTACGATCTCAAGGTAGATCAACTCTTGTATTCATATTCATTCATACTAATATAGAAGGAAGTAGGGTTTTACCTCGATCGAGAGGGCCTGAACCTGGGTAAACATCGTGTCCCTTGCTTCCTGTTACCATCGATCCTCAGACGCATAGTTCGGGACCCCCTACCCGAGATCCGCCGGTTTTGACACCGACATTGGTGCTTTCATTGAGAGTTCCACTATGTCGTCGACGGAAGGATTGATGGATCACATCATCAACTACAACGGCGACATCGAGGGGATTTTCCCTCCCGGCCAACTCTTCATGTCCGGCGGCTTCGCGCTTCGTGCCAACACAGAAGGCCACCTTGAGCAGATCGGGAGCTACGCCCCTGGCCATCATGTCAGATTCATTAGCTTGAACTACGTCGCCGACATTCGTGGAGACTTGATCTTCACCGGATTCGAGCCAGTGGCAACCCCTCTCTGCCACCACGATGATCATGACTTAACTCTGTCATCGGATCAGGAAATAGCACCTGTAACAGTTCTGGCCCTAGATCCAGAACGGATTGCGTCACCCGAAGACGGGAAGCTCAACCCCACCACGAGAGCTGCAGACTCTACGGCGTTGGAGCCGCACACAAACCCAACTGATGGGGTCTGTGTTATCGGAATCCTGGACTCGACTCCGGTCTCCGGTTCCGAATTGAGCGTAACCGCGCCCTTCAAATCCAATCAGGCGCCTATCGCCGAATTCTGTGCTGCGGATATTTTCCAGCACTCACCACTTGGCGACATGTTAAGGTCGTTAAGATATATCTCCTTGGATGAGAGCACACAACCGCGCTATATCTGGTTTGAACTGGAGGCTGATGAATAGTCGCGCTATACCGAGGGGGTGAAGAATTTCATTCCCCACCCACCACCCACTTGGTAGCCACGGTAGAAGATCTAACCGACCTACTTGATTACGTTTCAGAAAACTTCGACGAGATGGACCTCGAAACTGAAGTAGACACAGATCAAAGCCAGCCCATAACAGGGCGATGGAAAGCTACGTCTTCATACGACGTGTATATGGTGGATACACCCAAAGACGCGGAAGGCGACGCAGAAAACAATCCCGTAGAGGATAAGCCCGCCAAAGAACCTCCCCAGCGTCGGCGTCCAAAACACCGAACAAAATCCCGTAAAGGAAAGGACAGCAACACCGTGACTAATGACGGTGATATTCTGGAACAAGCGGAAAACCCCGTAGATCCAGCGATAGAGCAGGAGGAGCGAGAGGACGGCGAACAGAGTCCGAAGTCGCGGTCCGATGACAACAATGCCGAAGACGGTGACTACGAACCGATCTCCGAAGAAGAGGCCAGTCTGGATGACGATGAGTACATCGTCCCAGAAGAACCCTGCGAACAAAAGCGCTTCCATCGGTGGCTTATAGCCACCGCATGGAGCCTAAAAAGCAGCAGAGACAGCTTCGAGCTGCATAGGACACGCTCAACGATAGATGGAATGAGGTGCTAGACGCCGAACAGAAGCATGGCCTTAACGGCCAAACCAAAGGCTATCCCGAGCGCAAGCTGGTGCACGAATTTGACGACGAGGCCGTTGCGCCCGTCCCACCGAAAAATAACACCGTCGACAAGCCGGACCGACCACCTCGCAGACGGGATCGAGTAGCTAGCAATGTATACAAGCCCGCACCACCACCCCGTAAAGGAAAGGAGGGTGCAACACAAGTCCGAAAACACGATCCGCGTGAGGACCTAAACAAAAAAGCTAGCAAGACCAGGTCTATATTCGGACCTAGGGACCGAGCTCCCACACGGGACGGCGGCTATCAAGCCAATCATGCCGGTGACATACCAGTTCGGGGTCAATACCGAACACCACAACCATCGGACATACGCCATGATATAGCAAGATACAGAGGAGCTTCACACCCTCTATGCTTCACCGATCAGGTGCTGGGTCATGATTTCCCAGAAGGGTTTAAACCCGTACACATCGAAGCGTACGATGGAACGACAGATCCCGCCGTCTGGATAGAAGACTTTATTCTTCACATCCACATGGCTCAAGGAGATGATCTCTGCGCCATCAAATATTTACCCCTCAAGCTAAAAGGACCAGCTCAGCACTGGCTAAACAGCCTCCCAGAGAACTCCATTGGGAGTTGGGAAGAACTTGAGGACGCTTTTCGGGCCAATTTTCAAGGGACTTATGTCCGGCCCCCGGACGCAGATGATCCAAGTCACATTATCCAACAACCCGAGGAGTTAGCCCGCAAGCTTTGGAATCGGTTTCTTACTAAGAAGAACCAAATCATGGATTGTCGGGATGCCGAAGCCTTAGCGGCATTCAAGCACAGTATCTGGGGCGAATGGCTAGCCAGACACCTTGGACAGGAAAAACCGAGGACAATGGCAGCCCTAACCACACTCACGACTCGCTTTTGCGTGGGTGAATATAGCTGGTTAGCTCATAGCAGCACCAGCGACCCTGGAACATCTGAAGTCAGGGATGGCAATGGAAAGCCACGGCACAATAAAAACAAGCGTTGAAACAATGCTAGAAGCCCAGATGATAAAGTGGTAAACGCCGGATTCAGTGGCTCCAGACCAAGTCAATGGAAGAAGCCATTTAAAGGCAACAAAGATGGTCCATCAAGTTTGGCAGAATATTAGACAGGCCCTGCCAAATCCATGGCACCCTAGAAAAACCTGCCAATCACACCAACCGTAACTGTTGGGTTTTTAAGCAGGCGAGCTAGCTAAATGCCGAACACAAGGGGAAAGAGCCTGCGAGCGAAGACGAGGACGAACCTCACCAGCCGAACATAGGGGGGCAGAAGAAATTTCCACCGGAGGTCAAAACAGTAAACATGATATATGCCAGTCATATCCCAAAAAGGGAGAGCAAGCACGCACTCCGGGATGTCTATGCCGTTGAGCCCGTCGCGCCAAAATTCAACCCATTGTCAGCCTGCCCGTTCACTTTCGATCGCAGGGATCATCCGACTAGTATTCGGCACGGGGGTTCGACTGCCTTAGTGCTCGACCCAACAATAGATGGATACCATCTAACCCGAGTCCTTATGGACAACGCCAGTAGTCTCAGTCTGATTTATCAGGACACTGTCTGCAAGATGGGAATGGACCCATCAAGAATCAAGCCAAGCAACACGACCTTTAAAGGAGTGATACCGGGCGTTGAGGCTCGCTCCACAGGCACTTTAACGTTGGAAGTTGTATTCGGTTCACCCGACAACTTTGGAAGCGAAGAATTACTCTTCGACATAGCTCTGTTCCGAAGTGGCTATCACGCTCTACTCGGAAGGACGGCCTTTGCCTGCTTTAATGCAGTCCCGCATTATGCCTATTTAAAGCTCAAGATGCCTGGACCACGTGGCATTATCACGGTCAATGGAAATATGGAGCGCTCTCTCGGTACGGAGGAAGACACTGCGGCCTTAGCGGCCGAAGTAAAATGCGGCCTATTCAAGCCGGATAATCTATCAATAGCGGACACAACCAAATGTGTCCGCCACACGCCTCAGTGCGGCAGCTTAGACGAACCTGAGCAAGACTGACAGCTATGCCCCCGTTGACCATCCAATAAGGTGATAGCATATGTGCCTCAAGTACATAATTTTGCCCTAAAATTCCTTGGGCTGTGACCGGGGGCACCTGTATATAGTCCATAGTTCGGCTAGACCCTATTCGGACTTTAAACCTATCTTCTTTTAGTTCATTAATTGAACCAGGCCTACTATGGCCACACCGGATTAACTTCTTTGTTTCCATGTTTATTTCTTTTTTTCTACAGATGGCCATCATACTCGCACCTGCAAGGACACATTATAGAGGAGAAAACGGCGCATACGTGCAGCAGGGACCCGCACTAATGTTTCTTTTTAGATTAAGACCATGTGTAAACCTTTTTTCTCTTTCTTATATACCTTCTTGGCATGTAAAATGTCCGAAAAAGGTCCTCGGCATTATCTGTAAAAGTTTGCAGCTCGTCGTACTATAGAAAGATATTAATAGAGCAGTTTTATTCATATATATCCAGAGTTTTATTCACTCACCATGGAATGTTCTCTTCCCGCATCAGATTGCCATATGTGCCTTGTCAATATGGGTTTATTACCAGGGGCTACATTCAGCCCTGGTATATGTTGAAAAGACAAAACACCTATAGGGAGTGTTCGGCGTCCTGGATGTTTGCATTATATGCATCAGTTTTGAATCATGTCTTGGGTGAATAGTTGGGTTGCCCGGCTCCTGTGCTTACCCCTACGTTCCTGATTGTTCGACTAGGGTGTAAAGGGAGAACTACTGCGATTGTATTTCTGGCTAGTCCGGTCAAGTACCTCAGTAGAGAAAGCCGATAACTCACCGTCATGATAAGCGAGAACCCGGTCTGCAATCCGGTGACTTAATTTTATACTACGATCGATAGAGATCTACCCTGTGTTATACGAAGGGTTGGTTCTTCGCCCAGCCAGGTGCAATAGGATACCTTATCCGCACCAGGGGCTAGTACTTAGCCCCATCTGTCAAACTCCTACGACTAAGTGAAAGCAATAACGCCGCATAGTCTGATTTCCTGGTTCGCTCCGCATACACCTCCTATACGAACCAAGACGTTGGATAAAGAGTGTATTTGCATATGACCGAACATCCTAGTACTATGTACTTGGGGGTTGAAGTCGACGACTGGAAATTTTCAGATTCAGATAAACAGCCACACAGGAGGTAAAAAAGACGTTGATATTATAGATAGCGCAAAATTTATATACACTGGATTCATAAGCATAGCCTCTACATCCAGATACAATCAATCGAAAACAACATCTTTCAAACACTGGCCTTCTACAAGGCGGGCACCCTCGACGACGTCCTCGAAGTACTTCTCCGGCTTGCGATGCTCCTTGCCTACGGGCGGGCCAGCAGTGGCTATATGCACTGCGTTCATCTTCGCCTAGTGCACTTTGACGTGAGCGAAGGCCATCCGAGCACCTTCTATGGAAGCCGATCGCGTTAATGCATCGACCCATGGACTCGCCTCGACGAGCCTCTTCATCAATCCGAAGTAACTACTTGGGATTGGCTCAGTGGGCCATAGACGGACTATTAAGTCCTTCATGGACGAACCCGTCATGTTATGCAGCTCGGCCACCTGCTTCATCTGGTCATTGAGGAGAACTGGATGTTGTGGCGCATAGAACTGCGACCAGAACAATTTCTCCATGTCATTCCCCTCCTGCGCTCGGAAGTATTGAGCGGCATCTGCGCAGCTCCTCGGAAGATCAGCGAACACGCATGGAGAACTCCACAATTGTGTCAGCCCAATATACTTTCGTCCGTCGAAGATGCTCTATAAGAGAAATATCTTACCAGATGCTATCTGTCACGCTTGTTTGATTTCCTCATAGGCGTTGCGTGCCTCGCCTCGCGCGTCCTAGGCAGACTTTACTGCCGCAGACAGCTCAGTCGCCTGCTCTGAAGCCTTCTTCTCCGATGCCTCACACTTAACGATGGCATCTTGGAGCTCGATTTCGACTTCGGACACCCGAGACTTGTGCTTCTCGCACTCCGCCTTTTCGGCCTCCAAATCAGCAGCCGCTTTATCAGCGGCCGCCTTGTTCACCTTGGCCTCCTCCTTGGCTTTGGCAACCTCGCCCTTGAGGGCCTCGAGCTTAGCGGCGCCAACTATGTAATACAGAATACAATATCAGAGTTTGTACTCATACTCAATCAATTAAGTCTTATTGACATTTAAATAAAAAAAATCCGCATACCTTGCGTTTCATCAAAACGCCGGTTGATGCGGTCGAGGTCTGCATTGGCCACCTCGAGCTTCAGATATAGTTCGGCAACCTCTGCGTCTCGCGCAGTTGCTGTAACTAAAGAAGCCTGCATAAACAGTTCACCTCTATAAATATGCTACTCTATGGATACTTCGTCCAATTCTTTTCAGAATCACACAAAGCATGAGGGGCTACTAGTTATATACGTGCATTATAAATGAAAATTCTATAAAAAAGCATTACATTGCTTACCTCAAAGCTTGTTAAAAGGTTGTTGAAGGCTTCATTCAGTCCGCCCTTGACGGACTGAATCTTCTTCATCACCGCACCCATCATGGTGCGGTGTTCTTCAATGATGAGAGCACTTTGCAGTGCTCCCTCCATAGAATCTGGCGCCTCCGGATTAACTCCGGGCGCCGCCGTATCCTCCTCCGCTTGAGGAGCCGGGTCTTCGGATCCTGGAGCCGCGCTAGGCTCCAGGATAGTATTTCGTGGGGCCCCGGATTGTTTGGGCCCCACGTCTTCGGTCTCCATGGGTGCTGTTTCCCCATGGCCAGCGGCCGCCGAGGTATTACCCTCGGCCGCCCTGTCTCCTGCCCAGCCCTCATCTTCTTGGGCGGAGGGAACCCGTTGGGACGACACTTTGGTGTCCCCGCCGATTACGGGCGATGGAGCCTAGACTGGTGGGTCACTCTCCTTCACCCCGGGTGCCAGAGAGTTCCCCTCCGATGATGTAACATCGGGGTGTACACCGGGAGGGCTATAGGTTAGCAGGAGAAAAACATTAAGTAAAAACTAAGTAAACAAAGATGCAACACTTGAGTTCGGAGTGTCTTACGTCGTGGGCAGGGGTTTTTCCCTGGGCTGCATCACATAGCTATGTTCGGATGAACTCAAACTAGCTCCGAGCTTCAACTTCCTCCGGGGCGCGGCCGTGCCCACGTCAGCAACGAACCCTCTCTTCTTCCCACTGCCTTGCGTAGGAGGCACCTCTTCTTCCTCCTCTTCCTCCGCATCATCTTCCTCCGCCTCGTTAGAGGAGAGGATATGGAGGTCCTCGGGCTTCTTGCCCGCAGGGCGGGGGCTATCCCCGGTTCCCCTGCCCTTCGACTTCTTGGGCTTCTTGGTCGGTGCCTTGTACGGCACCGGAGCCAGCATCGCCATCAATAGAGGCAATGTTAGGTCTTCGGGCAGAGGCGTCGGACACTTGATCCAGGCAGCCTTCTTCGTCCAGGCCTGTATATCAAATAAAAATTCCAATTCCTATTATCGTTAAGTAATGGGAAGGTAGAAGTGTTCGGCAGGGATTATTATTACCTCTGTGGCAGATACTTCGGCGCTAAAGCCCGCATCTTTGGACTATTCGGGCCATTCCTTCTGGCTCTTGAAGAGGTGTTTCCAGATCTCCTTGTGTGTAGACCCAAAGAGATGCTTCAGCGGCTTGTCTCCTGCCAGATCAAACTCCCATAGGGAGGAGCCCCGGCTTTGGGAAGGGAGAACAAGACGGGTCAGCATCACCTGGACCACGGAAGAGAGAAAGTGCCCCTTGGAGATCACGCCGGACACATGGCTCACAAGAGTCGTCACCTCAGTGTGCGACCCCCAGTCCAGACCCTTTTTGGTCCAGGAGGTTAGCCTCTCTGGGGGTCTGGATCTGAAAGCAGGCTCCGCTACCTAGTTGGTGTCGCGGGGTTCAGTGATGTAGAACCACTCTTGCTGCCAGCCCTTGTTCGTCTCCACGAACGAGACCTTGGGCCAAGTTGCGTTCGGGAGCTTACTAATCATAGACCCCCGCACTCTGCGTGTTCCGCGTCCACCACCTTCGGCTTCATGTTGAAGGTCTTAAGCCACAGGCTGAAGTGTGGGGGAATGCGGAGAAAGGCTTCACACATCACTATGAAAGTGGATATGTGAAGGATTGAGTTCGGGGCTAGATCGTGGAAATCTAGCCCGTAGAAGAACAAAACATCCTGAACGAACGGGTGGAGTGGAAACCCTAGCCCCCTAACGAAGTGAGAGGTGAAATCTACTCTCTCGCCCGCCTTAGGAATGGGAATCACCTGGCCCTTAGCGGGGACTCGGTGTGCGATGTCGCCGGCGAGATACCCCGCACTCCGTCGATCCTCGACAGTCTTTTCGGTGACCATGGAAGCCTCCCACTTGCCTCTGGCACCGGATCCAGTCATTGCTGGAAAGGGCAGTAGTGGTTGAGGAATGAGGAGTTGTGGGCGCAAGAGATGAGAGTACGGGGGCAAGGGAGATTAGAGAGCTTGAGCTTGAGGAATGCATGGGGCTGATGAAAGGGATTGGTGTCCTTTTATAACGCTGCGAATACTGATCGTCCCCCCACCTTAGCCATAAAGCTCGCCGGTTCCCAAAGCGGTTGTGCGTAATGCGCGGCGTGGGTGCTCACGTCACAATGATAAGAATCCCACAATAAGCGGGCACGATCTCTATTCTGACGGGACGTGTCAATAAGGATATACCTAAAAACGCGAAACTAGGGACAAATACAACGATTAGATATGTCAGTAGGTTGGACGTGACACCTGGCCCAAAAGTTGTCAGTAGAGACACACTATTTATTTTCTGTATAAAATCCTTGCCTTCGAGGCTAAGGGTTGTACTAATCTTGCAGAACCGAACACAATCCATCTATTTGTAGAAGATATATTCGGGAGGAGGAACCCGCCTTGCAATGCAGAAGACAATAGGGAAGCCGAACTCGTCGTCATCGAAGACAGGTTCAGGGGCTACTGAGGGAGTCCTGGATCGGGGGGTCCTCAGGTGGCCAGACAAACTCCTGGTGGGCCGGACTGGTGGGCCGTAAAGATTATTATAGAAGACCATCTCTCGTATCCTGATAGGACTCCTAGATTCTTGTAATGGAAAGTTTTGGGCTTGGGTGTAGATTTGCCTTCCTCTGCAAGATGATATGTACAAACCTAGGTTTATATACAAACCCTAGGCCCCTCCTGTGTGTATATAAATCGGAGGGTTTAGTCCATAGAGGCTAGAATTAGAATCATACAATCCTCATAGGCTAGACTTAGGGTTTAGCCTTTACGATCTCGAGGTAGATCAACTCTTGTATTCATATTCATTCATACTAATATAGCAGGAAGTACGGTTTTACCTCGATCGAGAGGGCCTGAACCTGGGTAAACATCGTGTCCCCTGCCTCCTGTTACCATCGATCCTCGGATGCATAGTTTGGGACGCCCTACCCGAGATCCGCCGGTTTTGACACCGACGAACAACCAAATTGAGCCATATAAAATGGAAAAACTAAAATTTTGAGATAAGCATATAAACCGGAAAGGAGGGTGTATATATGCATGATACTAGTATATCATCGATAATACCTCCGTAATGCGCGCATGCATAGTATCATAAGTTAGTATCTTAGGTTGCCTTATTAATTGCCATGCATGACACAAAGTAGTACAACATTTAATATGATACGGTATCATGATATGATACCACACCCTCTCTTTGCTCATTTAACTGTGTGCCACATCATCCAAAAAGTCTAGTTGGTATGCATGATACCGCTTGATACTCCCATATTACGACCAGCCTTAGGGTGGTCATAGTGGGGGTATCATAGCCGGTATCATGCACCCGGGAATATAAAATATGATGATGTGGCAAAGAAGCAGTAACAAAGGTAGATACCGCTATATATATATATAATAATAATAATAATAATAATAATAATAATAATAATAATAATAATAATAATAATAATAATAATAAATGCTATACTACTTTGTGTCATGCATGGCCATAAATACGGTCATCTATAATATATACTACTCTATGATACTATATATGCACTATGAAGGTACGTAGTATCATACACTAGTATCATATGCATGATACTATAGTATATGATACTCCCCACTATATAAGGTTGGCCATAGTGGTGGTATCATAGCCAACGATATCATGCACTCGGAAATATAAAGTATGCTGATGTGGCAAAGAATTAAATACAGAAAGGGTTAGAGTAACATATAGGTAGATACCGTATCATGTTAAATGTGATGCTAATTTGTGTCATGCATGGTGAGGGAGTCCTGTTTTCAGCGGTCCTCAGGCGTCTGGGTCGATGAAGCTGGGCCGTATTGATGGGCCACAAAAGAAGAAGCAGAAGACCCTCCCCCGTATTCGGTCAGGACTCCTATGTACGTAGAAAGGCAAGCGTAGAGTCCGGATGTATGAATTACTTCCTCCCCAAGTCACCCTTGTAACCCTAGGCCCTCTCTGGCGTGTATATAAGCCACGGGGTTTAGTCTGTAGAGGGGATCATCAACATCGTAATATCCTCATAGGCTAGGCGTTAGAGTTTAGCCACTACGATCTCGAGGTAGATCAACTCTTGTAATCATATTCATCCATATTAATATAGCAGGAAGTAGGGTATTACCTCGATCGAGAGGGCCTGAACCTGGGTAAACATCGTGTCCCCTGCCTCATGTTACCATCGATGCTCTAAACGCATAGCTTGGGGCCCCTACCCGAGATCTGCAGGTTTTGACACCGACAATGGTCTTTCATTGAGAGCTCCGATGTGCGCTCGCGATGAGCGATCGATGGTTCGTCTTGTCATTAGCGATGAGATGACCATCCGAAACAATTTGGCCATCGGCCAGGTTCTCTAGCTCGGCGGGTTCGCTGTATAAGTGTGACGCCCCAAGACCGATGCTCGAGAAGACTTCCATATGCTCCTGGTTTCGCCGTGTGTTTTATTTACTTGCTTCATTTTATTTGTGCTTTGCATCATGTCATCATGTCAATAATTATTGCAACTCAACTAAACAAATTATGTGGATGTTCAATCCATTTAAATCGAGGGAAGGATGACTTCTCTTTATAACACATCCTCATTATATTTATGGAGCTGTTATAATTATTCCATTCTTTCGAAATTAACCATAACACACTTGCATAATTCCCCATGCCTATTTCACTCCAAGTTTCTACTCCCAAACCTTGCCAACAATTCGTATCCGTTTTATCGAGGTTCCTCCATAATTCCGAGCAATTTTTGACACTTCTAAATCATAGTCTTGTTCACACCATTTGAAATAAATTCAAAGGCATTTGAATTTATTTTCCAATCATGCCCTTTTCTATTTTCTTGGAACCAGCGCATTTTTGCGAGTCCGACAAAATTAACCTCATGCCCTAATTCCTTACCTAACCCCTCTTTCTTTTCTTTCCCATCTCTGTTTTTTTATTGAAAAGAGAAGAGAGAGAGAGAGAGTGCAGCCCGGCCGCAACAACCGCAGCAGCCAGGCCAGCCGCCGGCCTGCTGCTCCCCTCGACCCGCTGGCCCATTAGGCCCAGCCGCGCCCCCTGTTTAACCTAGGCCCGAACTCCCTCCTCCCATCTCCCCTCTCGTCCTCTACAGCCGCGGCCACCCCATCTCTCCCGCAACCCTCGCTCGGTTCCTCTCCTCCCTCGGTTTTTTCCTTCGCGCCGCCAGCCACCTCAAGCGCTTTGCCTCGCCTCCCTCCTACCACCTCAGCCGCTCACCGCAGCAGCTCCCCGCCACCAGCGACGGCCACCGCCCGCGCCACGGCGACGCGACACATGGCCCCCGCATCGCATGCTGGAGCGTCGGCCGGCCAGAGCCGCCATCTTCCTCCGCCACCGCCGGATCTCGCGCAGAACCAGGCCAACTCCTTGCCGCCGCCGGCGACGACCGCCACATCGCGCCATAGCTTACCTCGCGCGCCCGTTGCCTTCCTCCTCGTTATATCGCTCTGCCTCGCCGGAGGAGTGGAGCCCCCGCGCCTGACCTCCTCCTCGCCGCTCCGGCCGGAGGGTCCAGCTGTCGAGCTCCTCCGCAGGCCAGCCACGACCAGCGCCGCAGCTTGCCGCCGCTCCGTCCCCAGCCTCCGTCCTCGTCGGGCCCTTTTGCTCATCCTCCCGAGACCCTCACCGTTGCTCTTTTGCTGTTACCTCTGTACGCCAAGACTGAACGTTGTGGTTTCGCCGTGGGTTTTCATCAAGTTCGACTACAACACAAAGACATGTGCAACTACGCGGATTTGTCGAGTACGACTACACACGGGACCCGTCAAGTTCGTCTACGTTGCTGAGACCGAGACCAGCAAGACTACTACGCCTGAACGACTACAAAACCGTAACCCCAAGTTCATCTTCGAAAACGTGTACCACTACCGTCGCCGAAGACCCGTGCACAACTACTTCCCACTACTAACGTGAACGACTACCGTCGCCGTGCATCACTAGTTCCACTGCAACTCGAATCGCCCCGAGAACGCTCGCTTCGAAGGTATACCCGCCGGAGCGACGCCCATGGACGAATGCTATGAGATGTTCCCCTTCTTTGCACCGTGTCCGTTTTGCCCCTCGTTTGCCTCGCCACCAACTCGTGGGAACCCGGTAACGGGAACACCCCACCATCTTGCATGACACGCTCACGTCGACCCTTTATTTTGCACCGGTCTCTCAACAAGTTACCGGAACCGATATGTTGCCGTGGCATCATTTTCGGTTATCGTCGCATGGCACCCTTTCTTTCCACCACAGTGACAAATGCTTCATATCTTGCTCTTGTCAACTTTTAACTAAAAATTGCATAAAACTTGCATTTGTCATTCACATCATGATAACAGCATTTAAAATGTTCAAATCATTGTTTGCTTTAATAATTGCTAAATATGCACATGGGGAGTTTCTGGAATTGTTGTTGTTATTTTCGGCCTCATTTAAAATGACTAGATAGTGTAGTTTGTTTAAGCTTCACCTCTTGCCATGTTAACAAACATTTAACCTTGTCTTGTAAATAAATGAGAGTCAACTAAATAAATATAATGTGGTGTTTTGTCAATATGCAACTCGTTGAATATTGAGCTCCACTTAAATTGTAGTGTTGTTTGTGCACTTTGCCATGCCATGCATAATTAAACCGGACATGCATCATACTTGGTTGTGCATCATATGCCATGGTTATGATATGTGTGTTCACCATGTTGTTTTGCTTCTTTCCGGTTTGCTTCTCTCGTTAGCTTCGGGTTCGTTCCGGAGTTGTGAGGATTCGTTCGACTACCTCTGTCTGTCTTCTTGATGGACTTGTTCTTCTTCCTTAGGGATTCCAGGAAAGATGACCATTCCCCGATATCATCTCTATCTCTGCCTTGCTAGTTGTCTTGTTCTTTAGCTATGCCTTGATGCATATTCCTGTTTGTCAGCCTCCTATTGTCGCTAGGAAACACTCTAACCGCCTTCCTAGCAAACCATTCATTGGCTAAGTACGCTTTTGCTCAGTACCTCTTATAGCGTTGATAGTTGCAGGTGAAGATGAAGATTGCTCCATATCGGATCTTGGTTTTTGGGAATATCACAATATATCTTACATATATATTAACACACCTATATACTTGGCAATGGGTGGAAGGCTTGGCCTTTTGCTCGGTGTTTTGTTCGACTCATGCCGCCGTAAGAACCGATAAACCGGTGTTATGTTCCTTGATTGCGTCCCTAACGTGGTTGGGTATATGGGGACCCCTTGACAGTTCGTCTTTGAATAAAACACCTCCAGCAAGGCCCAACGTTGGTTTCAATTTGCAACATAATAATAACTTAATAACTTAATTAATTTTCATAGGGGGTCGCGTCCCCGAGGATTCTTTTCTACATAACAGGGGGGCAGTGCTGATGGTGTTGGTCCCAAACGGGCGTACTGCGGGGCCGCCTTGGGGAAACCCGAGGTATCTGGTATTGCCTGTAGCTTGTCCCATCCGGTCGTGGCCTGAGACGAGATACGCACGGCTACTATCAGGGTGTCGGCACGCCGGGAGGTCTTGCTGGACTTGTTTTACCATTGTCGAAATGTCTTGTGCACCGGGATTCTGAGTCTGATCGGGCTGTCCCTAAGATAAGGGGTAATATTATTATTATCTCTGCTGATCATGAGAGTTTGTGATGGGCTAAGTTGGGACACCCCTGTAGGGTTTGATCTTTCGAAAGCCGTGCCCGCGGTTATGTGGCAGATGGGAATTTGTTAATATCCGGTTGTAGATAACTTGACACCATATTCATAAGAATACACTACCTGTGTGAGTAACCGTGATGGTCTCTTTTCGAAGGGCTTCGGTAAGTGAACATGGTGGGGTTATGTTTGATCGTGAGTAGCTAGGATCACTTCTTGATCAACTTGGCGATCGTTGGCACTTGTTCTCTTCTCGCTCTAAACTCGTAAGCTAGATGCTTAGTGCTTGCTGCACACACTTTTATAGCCTTTCCTCACCTAAGGCTTTGCTAGTTTTGATACCCGGGAACGAGATTGCTGAGTCCTCGTGTCTCATAGATTCAACACACACCAGATGCAGGTACCGCCGAGAACGATACAGGAGATGGATCAGAACTTCAGTGGGAGTTCGATGAAGAGCGTGGTCGTTTGTATGTGACGTTTCCGACGATCAGTAGTGGTTCCTACTAGGGGCGATCAGGCCTTGTGTTTTATGGTATCTCTCTTCATTTGGATTTCGTTCGTAGTCGGACCCTGTGTTATTTGGATGAATGTATGCTATTGTATTAATTGTGTGATGTGGCGAGTGTAAGCCAACTATCTTTTACAATTTCATCCCTGAATTTTACATGAGTTGTGCAAAGATACCGTACTTGAGGTCATTCTAGTATGCGCTTATGTCTTTAAGTCGTGCCTCGACACATGGGAGACATAGTCGCATACTGGGCATTACAAGTTGGTATTCAGAGCCTTCTCTGACCTAGGAGCCCCCTGATTGATCGAACCGCTGATGGTTGAGTCTAGGCACACACACACAAAATGTTTTGAGTCCTATATGTATATCGGAGAGTAGGATTTCTTTTTACTCCTCATCCCCTTCATCGCTCTGGTGAGGACTCCTGACGTTGTTTTATCTTCACTATTCTCAAAATTTCATAAAAAAAAAATTAGGATCACACGGGTATAGTTTGGATTGTTCCGATATCTTTGTGACGAGAACATTATTCTCGATGCCTCATGTCATTTAGGGGTTGTGGCAGTGTCCCGGGGAGTTGAGCTCCGAGGTGTTGTCGCCACAAATGTATCGTAGCGGTTCTTGAATACCAGAGGCGGCCGACATCAAAAACTCTTCTATGCGGTTAGTGGTGAGATAACCCCGACGTCACCCAGTACTGGTGGGATAGTTCGGGAGTATTGCCACAGCTAGTATAGCGGATGCGTTTTGAAGGTCCGAGGTAAACAGTTTCCGAAGATGATTGGTTATGTGTTGACGGATGGATACAGCTGGATGTAGGTTTAGAGTTGAGTGCGCGGTGCTTCCCCTGTATCCCCAACACCATATTGCATAATCGGAAAGCGTCGGGAATTAATAGGTGGGTTTCAAGTAGCTCGTAGGTAATCTTCCAACGAGTGCATGGTATGAGGTTTGGGGTTCAACATCTAGTGAAGAGGTTTCATAGGCGTTGTTCCAATTGGGAGTTGCATCTTAAAGGATCCTTGGCTATGCTGATCCGAGAATTGCAAGACCCTTTGTAACATGTACCATGGGGCATTCAGCACGAACATGTGGGACGAAACTTCTATTATGTATTTGTTCCATCTGTACCTTGTTGTTTTATTCGTTCATTTTGTTCTCCCAAGTGGCTTCTCGACAAGTTGTTGTATCATTATTCTATGGAATTCATTCGTTCAATTCTCTGTTCGAATGATATTGTGAAGACTATGTTGCAACATATATATCCTTTGTTTTTTTTTTGGTATTCGAGTTGCTTCGATGTCAAGTGTTGATTCCTTACCTTTCCTAATCGGTGTTCTCATCTTTCTATGGGAGTGCTAATCCTTCTTGATCATCGAAATTGCTATTTTAAATTATTTTCAACCGGCGTGCTTCTCTTCAAGTTAATTTGATCTCTTCACCATCTGCAAGATCAACTCTCAATCTTTTCTCAACGATGTCTGTTTCATTCATCCCAAATTGTCTTTGTTTTCCCCGCCCTCCCTCCCTTCTTCTTCTCGGAGCCAGAAATTCTAAAATGAAATATCCATTTTATTAATGTGATGTTTCTTCATTCTTTTCGTTTAATTTCATTATCCAGTGATTTCTCAGGATGATGCTCAGGAGCTTCAAGTTTTTCATTCTCCATTCTCGTTTCTTCTCCGGTGGATTCAATTCAAGCTTCGGTGTTGGTTATATCCTTCTTCTTGTTTCACATGTTTTCACATGTTGAAAATTCTTATCCAAAGTCTCTCTTATTAGTCAACTCTCTCTAATTCTTATTCGGAGTGTACAAGGTATCTCAGATGATTCGTGTTTCAATTCTTAATCCGTTCAAGCTATTTTGAGGATTTTCATCTTATTCAAGCCATTTAATTCAACCGGTGCTCTATCTCTCAAGCAATCTTTCCCAACGGTGTTTCTTTTCAGTGGGCCCATAACCCACAGGTCTTTTCCAGGATCTTACCTGACTCTTCTAATTTCTTTTCTGAAGTTATTCTGAAATTCTTTTCAAAGTGTGACATAAGTATGGATTCCATCAGTCATATGCCTTCTCCAAGACCGCTATCAAATTCTTTTCAACTTCAGGTCAATCTTCCCCTTTTCATTCTTCCGGAGTATTTCATGAATTATTTTCGTTGTGATCCTCCGAAGGCCATCATTTCAGAAGATTTCTTCGTTCTCTGTTTTCAACTTCGGCCTCCAACTATTCTTCATTGATCCCTCGTCGTTCATCTTCATATTCTTCCGGTGCTTTGTTCAAGTATTCTTTAATCAGTCCGCGATCTCTTCGTTCTCTTGTATCTAAATTTCCTCAAGTGCTTATTCTTCCGATGGATTATCCTTTTCCATCACCCGGTTTCAATTCTTACGGTGGTTCGTTCAAGATTTATCTTCCTTGTTATCGTATCAATTCTTTTGTTCTTTTCATAATCCTATCGGTGGTTCGTTGAAGATTACCCAAGTTTGTGCGGGATCTCTCTTTAATTCTTTGCAATGAGAATAAGTAGTATGCCAAATCCAATACTTCTCATCAATTTAAATTGGGGAAGGATACGCATAACATAATTCTTATTCTTATTCCTTCAAGGTGATTTAATTCCTTTGTCTGAAGTTCGTTCATGATATCAAATTATTGGTTGTTCATTTTTCTTTTTGGAGTTCCAAACTCTCTCAATTATCTTGTCACAAAGCTCCATCTCAATCATCATAGGCCTTGAATCTTATTCTTTTCATCTTTCACTTCTCATCTTTTTTTACCGGAGTTCTTCATGGTGGTTCATCATGATTTAATTCATTCTTCAAGTGTTCATCGAGATTCTTGTTGGAGCTCAAGTATTATTCTTCTTGCATTTGAAGTGCAATTCTTGCTCCCTTGTCTTTTGAGGTGGTGTTATGTCATTCTTGACAATTTTCCCTTCATGTTTCATGATTCACAAGTTATCAAGAATGAAAATATGTAAACCAATCATTTTTCTTAGTCCAGGAGGTCCTTTCTACCCTTTAATTTCTTCGTTGGAGTAATCTTGGGTTGTTTCTCACCTAAAAGCTTTCCGTAAGGATTGTTGCTATTTATGATGCTTATAAATGACCCAAATTCTTCATTTATCCTCTCGGTGAAAGAAGTTCTCATCTCTTCGTTGATCTCTAGCAACAATTGGTTTCCGTTAGTGGCCAATTGTCACCTCATAATTTTGAGATGTTTTCCATAAGCCCACAACAAGCTTATTCTTTTGTTGTTGATTATTTTCAACAACTCCATTCAACCCTTCTTCGTAAGGATGATCTTCTAATTCAATTGTGGGAGAAGTTTTCATTTTATTCTCCGTTCATTTCTTTCATTGATCTATATTCTATTCTTTCATTCCGGAGGCATTCTGATATTTCTCTTTTTGACTATCATCTCATTTTATCAAGATCATGTTATTTTCCTTTCTAGTCCATTTAACATGAGGGTTCGTTCCTCCATTCAAGTTCCGTCATCTTATCAAGCTTTGCCTCTCTTTTGAACCGGAGTTCTGTCTGAAATCTTTCTTACCCCTTGTGCCATTCTTTCAATTGCTTCGGAGGCAGTGTGTTGTTCATTTCATCAAGTATCATTCCATCTTGTCAAGTTCATGTAAAATTCCTTCCATTTTCACACGGATTGCTGTCCAAATTCTTTTGTTCATATTCCTTCTCTAGCCTTATTCAACTAGAGTGGTTCAAATTCTTCCATGATCCGTGAGCTCGTGTTTCATGCCTTTCAACCTACAAGGTTCTCATAATGTTCATTGTTCCTCTTTGCTAACGGAGTATTTCCAAGCTCTTTCATCTCCATACTATTCTTTTTTTCAATTTGGTCAACCTCTCAAGTTCGTGGTTCCACTCGTTTGTCGAAGAAGCAACTTTGTTTTACCTCTTCTTCTCTATTTATATCCGGTGCCTTCTCCAGGATCTCGGGTCGAGATCCTCTGTTAGTCTGGGAGAGTTGTGATGCCCCAAGACCGATGCTCGAGAAGACTTCCATATGCTCCGGGTTTCATCGTGTGTTTTATTTGCTTGCTTCATTTTATTTGTGCTTTGCATCATGTCATTAATTTTTGCAACTCAACTAAATAAATTGTGTGGATGTTTGATCCATTTAAATCGAGGGAAGGATGACTTCCCTTTATAACATATCCTCCTAATATTTATGGAGCTATTATAATTATTCCATTCTTTCGAAATTAACCATAACACACTTGCATAATTTTTCCCCATGCCTATTTCACTCCAAGTTTCTAATCCCAAACCTTGCCAACAATTCTTATCTGTTTTATCGAGGTTCCTACAAAATTCCGAGCATTTTTGGACACTTCTAAATCATGCCCTTTTCTATTTTCTTGGAACCAGCGCATTTTTGCGAGTCCAAGAAAATTAACCTCAAGCCATAATTCCTTCCCTAACCCCTCTTTATTTTCTTTCTCATCTCTATTTTTTTTATTGAAAAGAGAAGAGAGAGA
>LR738715.1:314063948-314093235 GCA_902687465.1 Secale cereale | reverse complement strand
AGAGAGAGAGAGAGAGAGCGCAGCCAGGCCGCAACAACCACAGCAGCCAGGCCAGCCGCCGGCCTGCTGCTCCCCTCGGGCAACTGGCCCATTAGGCCCAGCCGCGCCCCCGTGTTTAACCTAGGCCCGACCTCCCTCCTCCCATCTCTCCCTCTTGTCCTCCACAGCCACCGCCACCCCATCTCTCCCGCAACCCTCGCTCGGTTGTGATGGCCTGGCTTATTAGGGATGATAGACTACTCATATCAATAAGGAATTCCTTCTTTTCCGGGAGCCCATTCGGATAGAACTCCAAAGTTAAGCGTGCTCAGCTTGGAGTAGTTTCAGGATGGGTGACCGACCGGGAAGTTGCTCCCGGGTGCGCACAAGTGAGGACAAAGTGCGCAGAAAAGACTAGTATTGATATGTGAGGCCAGTCTAGATCCTGCCAGGAGTAACGACCACCGGCGGGTGTGTCCGGGGTGTTACATCGGTCCCTCTCCTCCCCTGGTTTTTGCCCTCGCGGCGCCAGCCACCTCGAGCTCTCTGCCTCGCCTCCCTCCTACCACATCAGCCGCCCACTGCAACATCTCCCCTCCGCCAGCGACGGCCACGGCCCGTGCCTCTGCGCCGTAACGCATGGCCTCCGCCTCGCCCGCTGGAGCGCCGGCCGGCTAGAGCCGCCGTCTTCCTCCACCATCGCCAGACCTCCCGCAGAACCAGGCCGCCGCCTTGCCGCCGCCGGCGACGACCGCCGCCTCGCACCCCAGCTTCCCTCGCACGCCCGTTCCCTTCCTCCTCGTCATCACGCTCTGCCTCGCCGAAGGAGTGGAGCCCCCGCGCCTGACCTCCTCCTCGCCGCTCCGGCCGGAGGGTCCATCCGTCGAGCTCCTCCGCAGGCCAGCCATGACCAGCGCTGCAGCTTGCCGCCGCTCCGTCCTCGTCGAGCCCTTTTGCTCGTCCTCCTGAGGCCCTCACCGTTGCTCTGTTGTTGTTGCCTCTGTACTCCAAGATTGAACGTTGTGGTTTCGCCATGGGTCTACGTCAAGTTCAACTACAACACAAAGAAATGTGCAACTACATGGATTCACCGAGTACGACTACACATGGGACCCGTCAAGTTCGTCTATGTTGCCGAGACCGAGACCGGCAAGAACACTACGCCCGAACGACTACAAAACCGTGACCCCAAGTTCCTCTTCGAAAACGTGTACCGCAACTATCGCCGAAGACCCGTGTACAACTACTTCCCACTACTAACGTGAACGACTACCGTCGCCATGCACCACTACTTCAACTACGACTTGAATCGCCCCGAGAACGCTCGCTTCGAAGGTATACCCGCCGGAACGACGCCCGTGGACGAATGCTGTGTGATGTATGAGATGTTCCCCTTGTTTGCACCGTGTCCGTTTTGCCCCTCGTTTGCCTCGCCACCAACTCGTGGGAACCCGGTAACGGGAACACCCCATCATCTTGCATGACAAGCTCACGTCGACCCTTTCTTTTGCACCGGTCTCTCAACAAGTTACCGGAACCGATATGTTGCCGTGGCATCATTTTCAGTTATCGCCGCCGTGGCACCCTTTCTTTCCACCACGGTGACAAATGCTTCAATCTTGCTCTTGTCAACTTTTAACTAAAAATTGCATAAACCTTGCATTTGTCATTCGCATCATGATAACAACATTTAAAATGTTTAAATCATTGTTTGCTTTAATAATTGCTAAATATGCACATGGGGAGTTTCCTGAATTGTTGTTGTTATTTCCGGCCTCATTTAAAATGACTAGATAGTGTAATTTGTTTAAGCTTCACCTCTTGCCATGTTAACAAACATTTGACCTTGTCTTGTAAATAAACGAGAGTCAACTAAATAAATATAATGTGGTGTTTTGTCAATATGCAACTCGTTGCATATTGAGCTCCACTTAAATTGTACTGTTGTTTGTGCACTTTGCCATGCCATGCATAATTAAACCGGACATGCATCATACTTGGTTGTGCATCATATGCCATGGTTATGATATGTGTGTTCACCATGTTTTTTTCTTCTTTCCGGTTTACTTCTCTCGTTAGCTTCAGGTTCGTTCTGGAGTTGTGAGGATTCGTTCGACTACCTCTGTCTATCTTCTTCATGGACTTGTTCTTCTTCCTTCGGGACTCCAGGCAAGATGACCACTCCCTGATATCATCTCTATCTCTGCCTTGCTAGTTGTCTCGTTCTTTAGCTATGCCTCGATGCCTATTCCTGTTTGTCAGCCTCCTATTGTCACCAGGAAACACTCTAACCGCCTTCCTATCAAACCATTGATTGGCTAAGTACGCTTTTGCTCAGCCCCTCTTATAGCGTTGATAGTTGCAGGTGAAGATGAAGATTGCTCCATGTCGGATCTTGGTTTTTGGGAATATCACAATATATCTTACATATATATTAACACACCTATATACTTGGCAATGGGTGAAGGGCTTGGCCTTTTGCTCGGTGTTTTGTTCCACTCATGCCGCCGTAAGAACCGATAAACCGGTGTTATGTTCCTTGATTTTGCGTCCCTAACGCGGTTGGGTATATGGGGACCCCTTGACAGTTCGTCTTTGAATAAAACTCCTCCAGCAAGGCCCAACATTGGTTTCAATTTGCAACATAATAATAACTTAATTAATTATTTAATTTGCATAGGGGGTCACGTCCCCGAGGATTCTTTTCTACATAACAGGGGGTCCAGTCCCAAACGGGCGTACTGCGGGGCCGCCTTGGGGAAACCCGAGGTATCTGGTATTCCTGTAGCTTGTCCCATCCGGTCGTGGCCTGAGACAAGATACACGCGGCTAAAATCAGGGTGTCGGCACGCCGGGAGGTCTTGCTGGACTTGTTTTACCATTGTCAAAATGTCTTGTGCACCGGGATTCCGAGTCTGATCGGGCTGTCCCTTAGATAAGGGGTAATATTATTATTATCTCTACTGATCGTGAGAGCTTGTGATGGGCTAAGTTGGGACACCCCTGCAGGGTTTGATCTTTCGAAAGCCGTGCCCGCCGTTATGTGCCAGATGGGAATTTGTTAATATCCGGTTGTAGATAACTTGACACCATATTCATAAGAATGCACTACCTGTGTGAGTAACCGTGATGGTCTCTTTCCGAAGGGCTTCGGGAAGTGAACACGGTGGGGTTATGTTTGATCGTGGGTAGCTAGGATCACTTCTTGATCAACTTCGCGATCGTTGGCACTTGTTCTCTTCTCGCTCTAAACTTGTAAGATAGATGCTTAGTGCTTGCTGCAGGCACTTTTATAGCCTTTCCTCACCTAAGGCTTTGGTAGTTTTGATACCCAGGAAAGGGATTGCTGAGTCCTCGTGGCTCACAGATTCAACACACACCAGATGCAGGTACCGCTAAGAACGATACAGGAGATGGATCAGAACTTCAGTGGGAGTTCGATGAAGAGCGTGGTCGTTTGTATGTGACGTTTTCGACGATCAATAGTGGTTCCTACAAGGGGCGATCAGGCCTTGTGGTTTATGGTATCTTTCTTCGTTTGGATTTCGTCCGTAGTCGGACCCTGTGTTATTTGGATGAATGTATGCTATTGTATTCATTGTGTGATGTGGCGAGTGTAAGACAACTATCTTTTACAATTTCATCCCTGAATTTTACATGAGTTGTGCAAAGATACCATACTTGAGGTCATTCTAGTATGCACTTGTGTCTTTAAGTCGTGCCTCGACACGTGGGAGACATAGTCGCATACTGGGCATTACAATAAGCCTGCGTGGCCTCAGGGCCGGCCGCACTCCCTGCGGTCATCAAGCATCACCCTTATGTTGACTCCGTCCACTCCGATGACGCGACCTTGGCAGATCTCTCGGCTTTAAACGAGTTGCTGGATTGCATCGCCGCCCTGGGGCTTTCATTGCCAGGAGATCAGATCGGACCTAAATCCGGTCATGGTGAGATCGATCCCATCCCGATAACTCATCTTGTGGCAGCATTTAAGGACGGAGCCGAAGAGACTCCCCCTCTTTAGACGGAGACCGTCATAGTTTGGATCTCCTAACCCATCGAGCCGAACACGCCCCTGTCCGGTGGCACTTTTTGTTTTTTGAGCTCTAGGATTGACGCCGGGCCCATGGAACGATTAGATACTATCGAGCCCGGATCGTCCACATCAGAGGTTGGAAAAACCCCGAATACCACTTTGGGTCGGGACTCAAAATTACCAACACCCACCCACCCTGGGAAAAACTCTCCAAGTAAATCCGGACACCTGGACATAGATGATCTCGCGAACATACATCAGCAGCCCGAGGAAACGGTCAACCACTTCTGGGCCAGATTCCTACTTGTTAAAAACAAAATCTGGGACGCCTGCGACGACGAGGCGGTCTCCCTATTTTAGCACAACTTTACGGACGAGGGATTCTTGAACGTCCTCAACCGACATTGTGTTCTGAGTTTCACAGAACTGTCGCATTTAGTACGAAAGTACTGCGCAATGGTAAATACTTGGAAAGCCCAAAATACACCTCTCGAATAGTCCACATCCGGACAACACACTATTAAGGCTAAATGGACATACCCTAGCAGGTCATCCGATAATATGCCTATTGGTAAGAAGAACAAACCTTTTTAAGGCACATGTCCGTACTAGACGAACTGCTCGATAAACCTTGCCAAATACACGCAGCCCCGGACAATATCCCAAACCATTGCCTTAGGGCATGTTGGGTACTCCGGCAGGTAGCAAAGAGCGATGCGGCAATCCTTGCCACTGCCGTATCAGGGGATAAAGACGTCGGTGTCTTTACTTACTATGAGACATTCTCCTCAAATAACTGCCGCAAGAGAGCGAATCACGAACTTGCCGAGGTCTACCAAATTAGCTCTGCAAGCCCATGGAGCGACATGGCAATTAGTTTTTCTGCCGAAGACGCACCCGAGCCTGGCCGATCCGAGCAACAACAGCTCTTGTACTAGACCCAATAGTGGACGGTTTTCGCCTCACTAAAGTACTCATGGACGAAGGAAGCGGACTGAACCTCATATATTTGTAAATGCTTGCAAAAATGCAGGTTGAAAAATCCCGCATTGAGCACACTAACACAACCTTTACAAGAATTATAACTAGCCGAGAAGCCCGGTGTTCGGGAAGCATTTTGTTCGACATAGTATTCGGTACATCCGATAACCATAGGTCAGAGGAACTGCTCTTCCACATTGTTTATTTCAATAGAGGGTACCACACCCTTTTGGGACGGGACACTTTTTCACGCTTTCAAGCAATACCCCATTACGGGTACATGAAGCATAAAAAGCCAGGGCCCAATTGAGTAATCACATTAACAAGTGATCCGGATAGAGCACTCCGCGCTGAGAACAAAATGACATCTTTAGCCTTAGAGGTATTATCCAAAGCCCTAGCGGCTGAAGAATTAACTACCTTACGATCAACGGTGGACAAGGACAATGTAATCCTCACCAAAAGATCGAAATCTACCTCCTTCAAACCAGCAGAAGAAATCATAAAATTCCAAGTGCACCCAACGGACCCTAACAAGACATCGTCCATCGGGGCATAGCTGGATCCGGCGGTAGATAGTGCATTACGCGCCTTCCTTCGGGAAAATTGGGATATATTTGCCTGGCACCCTTCAGATATGCCGGGAATCCCACGCAGGCTGGCCGAACACAGCCTCAGTATTATCAAAGGGTTCAAACAAGTCAAGCAGTCATTGCGACGGTTTTCCGAACCCAAAAGGCAAGCAATGGGAGAGGACCTAGCCAAGCTATTGGAAGCCGGATTCATCAGAGAAACTAAACATCCGGATTGGCTAGCCAACCTAGTCATGGTGCCAAAGAAGGATAAATCCTGGCGTCTCTGCGTCGCAGTTCACATACCTAAATAAGGCATGCCCCAAGGATCCCTTTCCTTTGCCCTGCATTGATCAAATTATTGGCGCAATGGCTGGACACGACTCGTTGTGCTTCCTTGATGCTTACTCAGGATACCATCAAATAAAGATGAAGGAATCCGATCACGCCGCAATGACATTTATAACCCCGTACGGTCCGTTCTGCTTCTACACAATGCCCTTTGGACTCAAAAACGCTGGCGCCACATACCAACGCATGATTCAAACATGCTTAGAAAAATAAATTGGAAAGACAGTGGAGGCATATGTTGACGACGTAGTCGTTAAGACCAAACACATCGAGAGTTTGGTGGAAGATCTCCGCCTTACGTTTGATAACCTTCGAGAATATGACATAAGGCTCAATCCAGAAAAGTGTGTTTTGAGCGTTCTAGCAGGAAAGCTACTAGGGTTCATCGTATCCCATAGAGGAATCGTAGCTAACCCAGTTAAAATCCGGGCCTTGTCAGAGCTCAAAACGCCAACCGATCTCAAACAAGTGCAAAAGCTAGCAGGCTGCATAGCCTAAGTATATATGCATGATACTAGTATATGACACTCTCCACTATGAGTAGCCTAAGTATATATAGCCTAACTAAAACACCCACATGTAGTTTGTAGTAGGGTTTTTGACTTTAATTAATTATATATGCACTAAAATGCAATGCAAGGTAAGTGCAAAGAATGACTTAAACATAGCAGACGGCCTGTAATGGGTCGGAATGAAGTAGCTAGTAACTGACGATTTGTAGTCTGAAGTGCGGCATCTCCTTTTGGAAATTATGATCCTTCTTGTGAGATGTTCCGGTATGGAAGGTACGAGCACCAGAACTTGTGCCAAACTTTACCAATTGTTTTCGCTGCGATCGTGAGAGCACATGACAGTGACACAATGATTTTCGTTATTTTCCGGACTCTATATGCATTTCCTGAAATTAAAATACCAACAAGGCCTACGCCTCTAACCGCACCCTGCGGCCGAACTATTTGAAGTTTTCCCCCGTTTCTTGCACAATGAATGAAAACTCGCAAAGCGACACACAAATGATTTTCCTAACACGCACGTGTAGTTGCGACTATATATACATATACATACAGACAAGATCTTTTTTTGCATATTCATAGTTTGAGATTGCTAGAGAGGCCTGTCGCACGGTTAAATGTACGAGAAAATCAAACCAAAGGGTACACATGATTTCTTACCGTGGAAAAAAAATTGGAGGCGAAACGATGAACTCATGTTTTCATTCAAACAAAAATATGATGTTAGGTAATGTCATTTTTTTCAAAGAGCACATGGTTCACTTGCGAAAGCCATGTGTCCACTAAACCGGGGCCGATTCCCCCCTCTACCACGTGCGCTATCTAAGTCGTGCATTCTGATTGGCCAGAACCCAAACCCCACGGATCGTACGCCTACACCGTTGGATTCTCCTTGATCGAACGGCGATCCTCATCCCTTTCGACATCCCATGTAAATGTTTTCAAATAGCCCCTGCCAAAAAAATGTTTTCAAATAGCACACGGTTCACACATGAAAGCCGTGTGCCTACCAATCCGTGGTCGATGCCCCCCCTTTGTTGCGCGCGTGATATGAGTCATGCGTTCTGATTGGCCAGAACCCAAACCCCATGGATCGTACGTCTGCACCGTTGGATGCTCCCAGATCGATCGGAACTCATCATCCCTTTCAACATGAAATGCAGTCTGGCTAGGAATTGATTTATATGCCAAAATGCACAGTAAATGCCAAAAAATGTCTTACATATAGCACACGAGATCTGAAATGCGCTAGCAAATTAAACCCATGGTATAATTGTTATTGCTTTACATGGGAAAAAATTAGAGGCGAAACGATGAACTCACGTCTTCATTTCAAAATTAGTACGTCTTTAGTTTAAACAAAATTATTCTGTTTGTGCACACGAGCGCTTAGAGGCAACTGTTTGCATAGGCCTTTCCGCGCGCGCGCTGACCGGGGATATTTTTCACCCTTTTCACCTAGGCCGCCAACACCCGGAGTCCCCAACACCCCCCACCGTCCGCCTGTGTTTCACTCAACTAGTCCACCCAATCTCCATCGCTAGCTCCCCCTAGATCCACAGCAGAACCCTCTCCGATGTCGCCGTGCTCACCCCAACCGTGTGCCCGCTCTTCAACGTCAAGCCTACCTCCATTGCCATTCCCAACACGCGGCAACCCGCGCCTCGCCGTCTTCATTTCCTCGCCAGCCACCCTAGAGCATATCGATGCAGTAACTCTTGCCTCTGCTGTGGTCCGGTCGTGTTTGTATTAAGAAGCCTATTAGTTACCTCTCTCCATCGCAGTGAGGCATATTTCCTCGCAATCCCTCTTCCAATTTCGTTCCGTATGTTCCCAAATTGGTTATAAAATAACGCAGAGCGTACATATGTTCATTATCTACTTTCCTTACAACTCCCTCTGTTCCTAAATATTAGTCTTTTTTGAGATTTAAAATGAACGACCACATACTGATGTATATAGACATATTTTAGAGTGTAGTTTCACTCATTTTACTCTGTATGTAGTCACTTGTTGAAATCTCTAGAAAGAAAAATATGTAGGAACAGAGGGAGTACATATAAGTTGTATTTGTTCTAATAAGTTAGTGTCTATTTACAGATCACGGGCGCCCGAGTCACACAAACATAACAAATTAGCCGTATATTTTATAAATTATTGCATGGCATGTTTAGAAAGCTTGATACCAAGTTGTTAGTTTTATGCTTATCCTCCTTTCCTGTGTTTCGCATGTGTTCTTTGTAGATGCCAAGTAGCAGCGACATCACTCATGCTTCAGGCGATGTATCTTCATCAGATTCAAACAACCCTAGGTCTTCAGCAGATTGTGAGGGATCAAGTAATCTTGAATGGGATAGAGCTACAGCAATTACCCTTCCGGTCAGGACATGGAGGCAAGCTCCAAGGAAGCCGACACACCAGCCTAAAGGTGTATATGAAGTAATCGAGATTGATTTTAAGCCTTGGGCTCCAATTAAACCAGATAAATCACGCACGAGGTTCAGGAGTGTGTGTGGATTTGTTGGCAGGGCAAGGCTCAACATTAATATGCCGGGGTTTTAGAAGGCTAACACACAAACACAGCGAAGGATAGTCTAGGAGATCATGGATCACTTCAACATTCCAGAGCAGTGGAGGATGCAGGTGGAACACGCTGCACTGAAGAAGGCTAGGGATGCTTGAGTGAAGGAAAGGACCCAATCCCCGCATACCCCTGATGACCCACGAGTGTAGGGATCTATCGTAGTCCTTTCGATAAGTAAGAGTGTCGAACCCAACAAGGAGCAGAAGGAAATGATAGGCAGTTTTCAGTAAGGTATTTTCAGCAAGCACTAAAATTATCGGTAACAGATAGTTTTGTGATAAGGTAATTGGTAACAAGTGACAAATAGTAAAAGTAAATAAGGTGCAGCAAGATGGCCCAATCCTTTTTGTAGCAAAGGACAAGCCTGGACAAACTCTTATATGACGGAAAGCACTCCCGAGGACACATAGGAATTATCGTCAAGCTAGTTTTCGTCACGTTCATATGATTCGCGTTCGTTACTTTGATAATTTGGTATGTGGGTGGACCGGTGCTTGGGTGCTGCCCTTACTTGGACAAGCATCCCACTTTTGATTAACCTCTATTGCAAGCATCCGCAACTATAAAAGAAGTATTAAGGTAAACCTAACCATAGCATAAAACATATTGATCCAAATCAGCCCCTTACGAAGCAACGCATAAACTAGGGTTTAAGCATCTGTCACTATAGCAACACATCATCTACATATTACTTCCCAATGCCTTCCTCTAGGCCCAAATAATGGTGAAGTGTCATGTAGTCAACGTTCACAAAACACCACTAGAGGAAAGACAATATACATCTTATCAAAATATCGAACGGATACCAAATTCACGTGACTACTTATAGCAAGACTTCTCCCATGTCCTCAGGAACAAACATAACTACTCACAAAGAATTTTCATGTTCATAATCAGAGGGGTATTAATATGCATAATGGATCTGAACATATGATCTTCCACCAAGTAAACCAACTAGCATCAACTACAAGGAGTAATCAACACTACTAGCAACCTACAGGTACCAATCTGAGGTTTTGGTACAAATATTGGACACAAGAGATGAACTAGGGTTTGAGAGGAGATGGTGCTAGTGAAGATGTTGATGAAGATAACCCTCCCCAATATGGGAGAGTTGTTGGTGATGATGGCGGTGATGATTCCCCCCTCCCGGAGGGATGTATCCCCGGCAGAACAGCTCCTCCGGTGCCCTATATTGGTTCCGCCAAGGTGCCGCCTCGAGACGGTGGGGTTTTGTCCCGAAAGCCTCCTCCTGATTTTTTCCAGGTCATAATACCTCATATAGGAGAAGATGAGCATCGGGGAGTCACCAGGTAGCCCACGAGGCAGGTGCGCGCCAAGGGGGGCGCCCCCCTCACCCTCGTGGACAGGTGGTGGCCCCCCAGACATATCTCTTTCGCTACATATTTTTTATATTTTCTGAAACAATGTTTCGTGGAGTTTCGGGGATTTTTGAGTTGTGCAGAATAGGTCTCCAATGTTTGCTTCTTTTCCAGCCCAGAATTCTAGCTGCCGGCATTCTCCCTCTTCATGTAAACCTTGTAAAATAAGAGAGAAAAGGCATAAGTATTGTGACATAACGTGTAATAACAGCCCATAGTGCCATAAATATCAACATAAAAGCATGATGCAAAATGGACATATCAACTCCCCCAAGGTTAGACCTCGCTTGTCCTCAAGCGAAAGCCGATATCGAAAAACATGTCCACAAGCTTAGAGATAGAGGTGTCGACAAAATAAAATACGGACATGAGGGCATCATGATCAATCTTATAACAACAACATATATATATTATCATATGATTTCTTATGCTAAAGTAACAATATATTCACAATGTCAAGTATGAATCAGAAACTTCATTGAAAAGTAACAAACTATGATCTCGGTCATTGAAGCAATTGCAATTTATCATAATATCGCAAAGAGTCAAAATAAGAGCTTTTCAGCAAGTCCACATACTCAACTATCATTTAGTCTTTCACAATTTCTCACACTCACGCAATACTTATGGGTATGGAGTTTTAATCGGACACAGAGAAAGACAGAGGCTTATAGCGTTGCTTCCCAACCTTTTACCTCATGGGTAATGTCAATAGTAATAGATCAGGATAACTTACATCCAATTGGGTATATATGTCAGGATCTTTCCAACACCATGCGCTTGCCAAAGGATAAAATGTTAAAAGGAAAGGTGAAAATCTCCTTGACTCTTATAAGGTAAGAATAATAGATAGGCCCTTCGCAGAGGGAAGCAGAGGCAGTCATGTGCTTTTATGGTTGGATGTACAAAATCTTAGTGCAAAAGAACGTCACTTATATTGCTACTTGTGATAGGGACCTTTATTATGCAGTCTATTGCTTTTATTACTTCCATATCACAAGATCGTATAAAGCTTATTTTCTCTACACTAATAGATCATACATATTTTAGAGAGTTGCAACAATGACAACTTACTTGAAGGATCTTACTCAATCCATAGGTAGGTATGGTGGACTCTCATGGCAAAACTGGGTTTAAGGATGTATGGAAGCACAAGTAGTATCTCTACTTGGTGCAAGGAGTTTTGGCTAGCATGAGGGGGAAAGGCATGCTCAACATGTTGGATGATCCATGACAATATACTTTATTTCGAATATAAGAAAACATAACTCATTATGTTGTCTTCCTTGTCCAACATCAACTCTTTAGCATGTCATATTTTAATGAGTGCTCACAATCATAAAAGATGTCCAAGATAGTATATTTGTATGTGAGTACCTCTCTTTCTTTATTAGTTCCTATTAATTGCAACGATGACCAAAACTAGGTTTGTCAACTCTCAACAACTTTTATTCATCATACTCTTTATATGTGTATTCATTACCTTCCATAAGATCAATATGATCTCTTTGATACTTTTTATATTTTCTTTTATCCCCTCATGACCATAGCAAGAGAATCAAGCCCTTGACTCAACACTAATCTTTATTATATATGGCTCACGGACTTGATTACAAAGGTAAAGATTAAAAAGCAAAAGCTCACAACTAGATCATACTAAACTTTATTCTACTAGATCAAGATATTACCAAAAGGATCAAACTAAGAAAAAATGGTAAAGATAGGAGTGTGATGGTGATAAAATATCGGGGAACCTCCCCCAAGCTTGGAAGTTGCCAAGGGGAGTGCCCATAACCATGTGATTATGTCTCTTTCCTCAGAGGTGGTGATGGAGTTGTTGATGATGTAGGCTTGTCGTCCATCTTCCATGGCATGGGCTCACCATCGTAGAAGGATGATCGAGTCTCCGGGATCCTCAAATCTGCAGCCAAACTCATCTTCTTGAATCTATATTCATACTCACCATTTTGGTTTTGCAGGTCATAGATCTGGGCTTGGAGGTGCTCGATATTCTCTTGGAGCTTGGAGATGGCTTCCCCAACGATCTTGGCGTCTAGCTTGTGGTTGTTGGCGAGCTCCATGATCATCATGTGCTTGGCGTTGAGTCCTCGTTCCACCATACCTTGGCACTTGAACTTGCTGCTCCTTTGATTCGAGTCTTGTCTCCACGCTTCCGGTCCTCCTTGGTCCCTCAACATCGCAGATGTGCAGCACCCCCTCACGCACCTCGATGGTTTGGTGTTGCAGCACCTCCGCGAGGTAGGGGTTGATGACCTTCTCGAAGAACTTGTCCTTGGGGGTGCTGGAAGACGTCATGATGATCTAAATCTATCAGAAACAACAGCTCGAAATGAAAATAGAGGATTTTTGCATGATAAAGTGTTCAAAACCTTCGGGAGAATATATAGTGAATTTTTTACCGACCAAAAGAAGTGACATGCAAGAAAACGGAGTCCGGGAGGCACACGAGGTGCCCACGAGACAGGGGGTGCGCCCAGGGGGTAGGGCGCGCCCTCCACCCTCGTGGATGCCTCGTGTCCTTTTCGAACTGCCTATTATTTTTCTATTTTTCTAAATATTCCAAAACGGTGAAAATTTGCCATTAGAACTGTTTTGGAGTCAGTTTACTTACCGTACCACATACCTCTTCCTTTTCGGAGTCTGAATCGTTCTGGAAAGTGTCCCTTATGTATTCCTCCAGGGTTACGGTTTCAATAACATTGGATTCAACATTTATAGGATTACTTGAGATATAATGTTTGATTATTTGACCATTCACCACCTTCGGATTTGTGCCTTCGAAGTTGTTGATTTTTATGGCACCGGAATGATAGACCTCCTCGATAACGTAAGGACCTTCCCATTTAGAAAGAAGTTTTCCTGCAAAAAAATCTTAAACGCGAGTTGTATAGCAAGACATAATCACTTATGTTAAACTCACGCTTTTGTATCCTTCTGTCATGCCATCTTTTAACCTTTTCTTTAAACAGCTTGGCATTCTCGTAAGCTTGGGTTCTCCATTCATCAAGCGAGCTAATGTCAAATAACCTCTTCTCACCGGTAAGTTTGAAATCATAATTGAGCTCCTTAATAGCCCAATATGCCTTATGTTCTAGTTCGAGAGGTAAGTGACATGCTTTTCCATAAACCATTTTATATGGAGACATACCCATAAGATTTTTGTATGCAGTCATATAGGCCCATAATGCATCATCAAGTTTCTTGGACCAATTTTTTCTAGACCTATTAACGGTCTTTTGCAAATTAATTTCAGCTCTCTATTACTTAGTTCTAATTGACCACTAGACTGTGGGTCGTAAGGGGATGCAATTCTATGATTAACATCATATTTAGCAAGCATCTTACGGAAAGCACCATGAATAAAGTGTGAACCACCATCAATCATTAAGTATCTAGGGACTCCAAACCTCGGAAAAATATATTCTTTAAGCATCTTAATAGAGGTGTTGTGATCAGCACTACTAGTTGGAATAGCTTCTACCCACTTAGTAACGTAATCAACAACAACTAGAATATGTGTATAGCAATTAGAGGAAGGAAACGATCACATATAATCAAAGCCCCAAGCATCAAATGGTTCAATAACAAGTGAATAATTCATAGGCATTTCTTGACGTATACTAATATTACCAATTCTTTGACATTCATCACAAGATAAGACAAACTTACGAGCATCCTTGAAGAGAGTAGGCCAATTAAAACCAGATTGCAGTCCCTTATGTGCAGTTCTATCTCCAGCATGGTGTCCTCTGTAAGCTTCGGAGTGACACTTGCGTAGGATCTGTTCCTATTCATGCTCAGGTACACAACGTCTAATAATACCATCTACTCCTTCCTTATAAAGGTGTGGGTCATCCCAGAAGTAATGTCTCAAATCATAGAAGAACTTTTTCTTTTGCTGGTATGTGAAACTAGGTGGTATAAACTTAGCAACAATGTAATTAGCATAATCAGCATACCATGGAGCAGTACGATAAGCATTTATGATAGCTAATTGTTCATTAGGAAAGCTATTATCAATAGGTAGTGGGTCATCAAGAATATTCTCTAGCCTAGACAAGTTGTCTGCAATGGGGTTCTCAACTCTCTTTCTATCAGTAATATGCAAATCAAATTCTTGCAGCAGGAGAACCCATCTAATAAGTCTAGGTTTAGGATCTTTCTTTTCGATAAGGTATTTGATAGCGGCATGATCAATGTGAATAGTTACTTTAGAATCAACAATATAAGGTCTAAACTTATCGCAAGCAAATACGACTACTAAAAACTCCTACTCAGTAGTAGCATTATTTCTCTCGGCACTGTCTAGAGTTTTACCAGCATATTGGATAACATTCAATTTCTTATCAACTCTTTCTCCTAGAACAGCACCTACAACATCATCACTGGCATCACACATAATCTCAAAGGGTAAATTCCAGTCAGGAGGCTGGACAATAGGTGCAGAGATCAATGCTTTCTTAAGTATTTCAAATGCTTCTACACAATCATCATCAAAGACAAAAGGAACATCTTTTTGTAAGAGATTAGTCATAGGCCTAGAGATTTTGGAGAAGTCCTTAATGAACCTCCTATAAAACCCGTCATGACCAAGGAAACTTCTTATACCTTTGATGTCCTTGGGACACGACATCTTTTCAATAGCATCAACCTTACCTTTATCAACTTCAATACCTCTTTCAGAAATTTTATGACCCAAGACAATGCCTTCATTAACCATAAAGTGGCACTTTTCCCAATTCACGACAAGATTAGTTTCTTCGCATCTCTGCAAAACCCGATCAAGGTTGCTCAAGCAATCATCAAAAGAAGTTCCGTAAACGGAAAAGTCATCCATGAAAACCTCAACAATCTTTTCACAAAAATCAGAGAATATAGCCATCATGCATCTTTGAAAGGTAGCAGGTGCATTACATAAACCAAAGGGCATATGTCTATAAGCAAAGGTACCAAAGGGACAAGTAAAAGTGGTATTTTCTTGATCCCCTTTTGACACAGGTATTTGAGAGAAACCAGAATAGCCATCTAGAAAGCAAAAATGAGTATGTTTGGATAACCATTCTAGCATTTGATCAATAAAAGGCAAAGGGTAATGATCTTTCTTAGTGGCTTTATTTAATTTGCGGAAATCAGTTACCATCCTATAACCTGTAACAATTCTTTGCGGGGTCAATTCATCTTTATCATTAGGAACAACAATAATACCTCCCTTCTTAGGGACACAATGGACATGACTTACCCACTGGCTATCAGCAACTAGATAAATTATACCCGCCTCTAGAAGCTTTAGTATTTCCTTCCTTACCACTTCTTTCATCTTAGGATTTAACCGTCGTTCATGATCGATAATCGGTTTCACATCCTCTTCCTACTTTATCTTGTGTTGGCATAGAGTGGGACTAATGCCCTTAAGATCATCCAGAGTATATATGATAGCAGCACGATGCTTCTTCAGAGTTTTCAATAATTTTTCTTCTTCCTGCTCTAAAAGGTTAGCACTAATAATAATGGGATATATCTTCTTTTCATCGAGATAAACATACTTAAGAGTATCAGGTAAAGGTTTAAGTTCAAACACGGGGTCACCCTTGGGTGGAGGAGGATCCCCTAGAATTTCAACAGGCAAGTTGTTTTTCAATAAGGGTCCCTGTTTAAAGAATATTTCGTCAATTTCCCTTCTCTCATTCATATACATATCATTTTCATGGTCTAGCAGATATTGTTCTAAAGTATCATTAGGAGGCACAACAATAGAAGCAAGTCCAATAATTTCATCCTTACTAGGCAATTCCTTATCATGGGGTTGTCTACGAAATTTAGCAAAGTTAAAGTCATGAGACATATCCCCTAATCCAACAGTAACAATATCCTGTTCGCAGTCTATCTTAGCATTAATAGTGTTCAAGAAGGGTCTACCAAATATAATGGGACAAAAATCATCTTGTGGGGATCCAAGAACAAGAAAATCAGCAGGGTATTTAACTTTCCCACACAAGACTTCAACATCTCTAACAATCCCAATTGGTGAAATAGTGTCTCTATTAGCAAGCTTAATAGTGACATCAATACCTTTTAGCTCAACAGGTGCAATATCGTGCATAATTTCATCATATAAGGAAAGGGGTATTACACTCGCACTAGGACCTACATCACATAAACCATGATAGCAATGATCTCCTATTTTAACAAAAATAACAAGCATGCCTACAACAGGTCTATGTTTATTCCTAGTATCGGGTTTGGCGATTCTAGCAGCTTCCTTTTGGAGGTAAATAACATGCCCATCTAAATTATAAACCAAGAGATCCTTAGCCATAGCAACACTAGGTTCAACTTTAATTTTCTCAAAGGGTGTAGGTGTTCTAGTATAACTCTTACGAACCATAGTTGAAACTTTAGCATGATCCTTTATTCTAACAGGGAAGGGTGGTTTCTCAATATAAGCAGTAAGAACAATAGGATCAAAATTATAAGTGATAGTCTTTTCTTCAACTTTATCAAGTTCAACTATTTTTACTTCAATGGGAGGATGGTATTTAAACCACTTCTCCTTAGGGAGATCAACATGAGTAGCAAATGATTCACAGAAAGAAGCTACTATCTCAGAGTCAAGTCCATATTTAGTGCTAAATTCACGGAAAACATCGGTATCCATAAAAGATTTAACACAATCAAACTTAGGGGTTATACCTGACTCCTTACCTTCGTTGAGGTCCCAATCTTCAGAGTTTCATTTAATTCTTTCCAATAAATCCCATTTGAATTCAATAGTCTTCATCATAAAAGAACCAGTACAAGAAGTATCGAGCATGGAGCGATTATTGAGAGAAAGCCGAGCATAAAAGTTTTGAATAATCATTTCTCTTGAGAGCTCATGATTGGAGCATGAATATAACATTGACTTAAGCCTCCCCCAAGCTTGAGCGATACTTTCTCCTTCACGAGGCCAAAAATTATATATATAATTTCGATCACGATGAACCTAATGCGTAAGATAGAACTTCTGATGAAATTCCAACTTCAATCGATTGTAGTTCCATGATCCAATATCATCGCATAGCCTAAACCATGTCAATGCATCTCCCTTCAATGATAAAGGGAAGACCTTCTTCTTGATAACATCCTTGCGCATACCTGCAAGCTTAAATAATCCACAAACTTCATCCACATAGATTAGGTGAAAATCGGGATGAAGTGTTCCATCTCCTGTAAAGGGATTAGCTAGAAGTTTCTCTATCATAACCGAAGGAATTTCAAAGCAAACATTTTCAGTAGGTTCAGTAGGTTGAGGAGCAACTCTTTGCTCTACCGGTCGGGGTGAAGATTCCCCGAACAAGCCCCTCAAAGGATTATTAGCCATAGCAACAAGTGACAGTAAATTTTAGCACACTATATAAATTTTTCCTTACCAAATTCCACTCACCAAAGGCGCTTCACTCCCCGGCAACGGCACCAGAAAAGAGCCTTGATGACCCACAAGTGTAGGGGATCTTCCGTAGTCCTTTCGATAAGTAAGGTATTTTCTCTAAGCACTGAAATTATCGGTAACATATAGTTTTGTGATAAGGTAATTGGTAACAAGTGACAAATAGTAAAAGTAAATAATGTGCAGCAAGATGGCCCAATGCTTTTTATAGCAAAGGACAAGCCTGGACAAACTCTTATATGAAGGAAAGCGCTCCCGAGGATACATGGGAATTATTGTCAAGCTAGTTTTCGTCACGTTCATATGATTCACGTTCGTTACTTTGATAATTTGGTATGTGGGTGGACCAGTGCTTAGGTGCTGCCCTTACTTGGACAAGCATCCCACTTATGATTAACCTCTATTGCAAGCATCCGCAACAACAAAAGAAGTATTAAGGTAAACCTAACCATAGCATGTAACATATGGATCCAAATCAGCCCCTTACGAAGCAACACATAAACTAGGGTTTAAGCTTCTGTCACTCTAGCAACCCATCATCTACTTATTACTTCCCAGTGCCTTCTTCTAGGCCCAAACAATGGCGAAGTTTCATGTAGTCGACATTCACAAAACACCACTAGAGGAAAGACAACATACATCTTATCAAAATATCGAACGGATACCAAATTCACATGACTACTTATAGCAAGACTTCTCCCATGTCCTCAGGAACAAACGTAACTACTCAAAAAACATATTCATGTTCATAATCAGAGGGGTATTAATATGCATAATGGATCTGAACATATGATCTTCCTCCAAGTAAACCAACTAGCATCAACTACAAGGAGTATTCAACAATACTAGGAACCTAGAGGTACCAATCTGAGGTTTTGGTACAAATATTGGATACAAGAGATGAACTAGGGTTTGAGAGGAGATGGTGCTGGTGAAGATGTTGATGAAGATAACCCTCCCCAAGATGGGAGAGTTGTTGGTGATGACGGCGGTGACGATTTCCCCCTCTCGGAGGGAAGTATCCCCGGCAGAACAGCTCTGCCGGAGCCCTAGATTGGTTCCGCCAAGGTTTCGCCTCAAGACGGCCGCGTTTTGTCCCAAAAGCCTCCTCCTGATTTTTTCTAGGTCAAAACACCTCATATAGGAGAAGATGGGCATCGGGGAGTCACCAGGTGGCCCACGAGGTAGGGCGCGCGCCCAAGGGGCACGCCCTCCACCCTCGTGGACAGGTGGGTCGCCCCCCTGACGTATCTCTTTTGCCAGATATTTTTTATATTTCCTGAAACGGTGTTTCGTGGAGTTTCGGGGCTTTTTGAGTTGTGCAGAATAGGTCTCCAATGTTTGCTCCTTTTCCAGCCCAGAATTCCAGCTGTCGGCATTCTCCCTCTTCATGTAAACCTTGTAAAATAAGAGAGAAAAGGCATAAGTATTGCGACATAACGTGTAATTATAGCCCATATGTGACAGCCTGTTTTTTGGCCCTTTTCTATTTCTTTTTGATTTGTTGGTTTTTGCTCTGTTTTTCTTTTTGGACTGATTCTGTGGACTTGTCACCTGGGAAATCATCTTCTTTTTCCTCCCAAGTGGCTCATCATTCTCAAATCCTTGCCAAGATCATGTCACTCCACTGCGTGACCAAACCCTAATTTCTTTTTCTAGGGAATATTCCTTTTTCTATTAAAGGAATAACCCTGTCTGCCCTAGGTTGTGAAGCAGCCTATATTTCTGTCACTCCTAAAATTCCCAAATAAATTTTCATAAATTGTGTGGGTCATATATTCATGAAATATGGCACAACGTTTCATTGCCATGTTCAAAAATAGTTCTCAAATATTCCTTTTCCTATCCTGCCCTAAATGGCACTTTGTGAAGCAAGTGCTATTTATCCTTTCCCTATTGACCTCAAACTTGTTGGGCATTCTTTTATGCACAAATAATTGCCACATGCAAAAATTCAACTATATTTGCCTAGACAATCTTCCTCAGTGATTTTTTAAAGTTTCTGTCAAACAGAAGGCACTGTGAAGGAAGTACTAGCTAGGAGCATCCAAATCAGTTGAAAGTTTTCATGACTCTTCTTGTGATCATTTCATTACACTACTCCAAAATTCAGTTCCATCCAATCAACCATGTGAGCACACCTTCAAATATTAGTTTCTGTCCAAATTTTCAGTTTGTGAAGCAAGTATGTTTTATCTTGCTCCACTATGGCTGAAAATATTCCAAGACCTTCCTCGAGTCATATAACCTACCTCCACCTATTTTGGGCACATTTTGTGTAGCCATTTTCCCTCAGGATTTTCCCCAAGTTTCTGGACAGAATGGATGCTTGTGAAGGAAGTACCAATTTGGCTTGTCCAATTGCTATGAAAACTTTACATCATCTCTATATGTCCAAATCCCTAAGCCTTGACAAATTTGAGCTCAAGTGGACTCACCATTTGAGTGCAACACCTTGATCAAGTTTCTGACCAGATTTATGTGGTTGTTAAGCTACTACATTAATCCTTTGTCCAAATCCCCTCAAACTTACCAGGATGGTAGTTCTTCTTTACCTCAAACCCCCAGACAAACTCTTTTCTTCGAAGCTTCTTTCTGTGGATCAGTATTTCTCCTCAAAGTTTACTGCAGTAAACTTCAGAGGGTCTTTACCACTCAACCATAGCTCTTTTCACCTTTCTACCACTGTAGCTTTGACTTAACCTGTAGAGACTTACCAGTAGACAACATTCTACTGCCCAACTCCCCCACTACACTCCATTGCTCGTGGTGATCACGACAAGGGCGTGCCTATGCGCGCGCTCTGTGTGCAGTGGCCTCGCCCAGAGCACCGTTTCTGCCTCAGCTGCACGCCCCTCGTCTTCTTCGAGCGGGTGAGCCTGTCATTTGGCCTCGCCTCCCCGTCGCAGACCTCCTAGACACATCTCCCCTTCCATCTGCTTCCTCCACCGACGGCCACCGACGCTTGCCGACGCTCGCCGCCGAAAACAACAGTGGCATAGTGCCCCTTTTGGCCTTGAGCTTCCCTCGGCTTCTTCTTCCGCTCCCCGGCATCGTCTGCCTCCCCGTGAGCTTCTCCACTATGCCCCCCCCCCTCGTCGCCTGCTTCCGAGCTCGCGGGCATGGACACGTGTCCGCGGCGACGCCAGCGCGGTTCCTCCCTCCCCTCGCCTATATAATCTCCTTGAGCCTCTCCGAGCTCACCACCCGCCTCACCACTCTCCCAAAGCCCCGCTCGACACCTCCGTTCGACTCCAGAGCCGCTCGTTGCCTCGGTTTGTTGCCATGGCCGCCGTTCCCCACCGGCCAAATTTGCTCAAGCCGAGCCCTCTCCCGCCTCATGGCTGCCACCAGAGGCCTCCACCACACCCCTTGAAGCCTCCTTGTTGTTTCCCTCCTCATCTGTTGGCCTCTGGCCGCCTTCCCCATCTGCGCCCGACGCCGTCGTCGTCCATGCTCGAGGCCGCCACCGCTCTGGTCTTCCCCAGCGTGCGCGAAGCCCCTAGATGGGTGCGCCTCTCCGTCCTACACAGTTCGGTAGCCAGGGTAGTCGCCGGTGTCGCGCCTCGCCTCTGCATCACGGGCGAGCGCGGGCGAAGAAGACGACGACCTGCCAGGCGGGCTCCGCGTCGCCCTGACCCCACCCTTCGGCCTCCAAGGCATTGACCCCGCCCAGTCAACTGGATAAGTGACGCCCCCCGGGACCCGCACGTCAGTGAGCCAGCCACGGCCCCGCGCTTGCCAGCGTGGATAAGTGGAGGCGTATTCCACAAAATACGTCTTCCTTTCCCGCAAGCGCATTCTCCTTACACTTCAGCCCAAAATGCGTTTTCACTTTAGAGAAAGCGTATTTTCTCGGGTGCACGTTCTGTTTCTCTGTCCAGGGCCTGTTTGTGATGTTCTTATTTACAACTGGGTCCCTGGCAGAAAAACAACTATAACTTTTCAACCACAACTCCAAATGAGGTGAATCCAAAGCCCATCTCTTCGTCTCGTCGAGCCCGTTCTGTTGGCATCATTTTCATTATGTTTAAATATTCTGAAAATGACCATTTCGCCCTTGCCGTTAAACATCCCCCTCCGAGAAAAAACATTTTCCGGCGATCCTTTCCGCGAGTTTCTCGCACTTTGTCCCGGTGATTTCTTCCACCCCAGGCAAGACACACCCACCACACCCTCCATGTATGATCTTGAGTTGTATTTTAATCTTGTCATTGCCATGATATTACTTGGAGTTCTAGGACTTATATTTTTATGATCATTTGGATGACATGTTGCCTTTGGATTCTTAGTGGCTATTTTCATGATAGTATCTGGTATTATTTTGGAGTATTGTTTTGGATGACATGTTGCCTTTGGATTCTTAGTGGCTATTTTCATGCTAGTATCTGTTATTACTTTTGGAGTACTTGCTTTGGATGTCATGTTGCCTTTGGATTATTAGTGGCTAGTATTATTTTCATCATGATGCTAGTGATATTATGTTTTGGAGAACGGTGTTGGATATGATGCCTGCATGTAAATCATAACTGGTTAGTTAGTTCTTGATATTTGCATAGTAGTGTCCTCAGGTTCTTCATGATAGAGATGTTATGCTATCGTTGGAGTATTTTATTATGATGTTATTAATCTTTGGATTATTTGTTGGGTATTGCTATGACTTGGATTGTTAAGTTGATAGTTAATGTCTGAGTACCTGTATCACAACAAAAATCTTTGAGATAAACTCCGTCATTAAGTTGGTCAGGTGCCACAAAACCGGGCTTTCCCCAGTGCAACCACATTTGCCTTTATGGGAAGGCCCTAACGCGATGCTACTGTCATACCTCTCGCCGGTGCCTCCAACCAGGGAAGGTTATGGACATGCACTACCCTGATCAGGTAGTCGGACATAACCTTGTGTGCCCGTAGTTGGATAATAAGCGCTTTTTCCCCGTTTGGGGCTTTTATTTGTTTTTGCCACAATGGTGGATGTTGGTGTCTTTGGTAGACACTGGGCCACCTAGGACTAAGCCTAGTGGGGAATAAGTCGGAGTGGCCGGGAGAGTGTCTTGACAGTAGATCGGTTTTGTCGGAGCGCCGTTGGTCCACCTTAATGGGAGAACGAGGCCATGGGTTCCGTGGTGTGGGTACAGTACACTACCTCTGCAGAGTGTATTTGTTTAATCTATCGATAGCCGCGTCCTCGGTCATGGGCATGGGTTCGTACTAGGTCACACCGTTCGATCAACACTTAAATGACGGAATAACTAAAATGAATTATAGGTGATGTATATATTTATATTTTGAGCAGTGCAGGATATTGATGATGATGTAGACCAAGAGTTGGTCATGGCGGTGATCGCCGGAACGATCGCGTTTGGACTTTGATCACGAGGTGGCCAGCTGGTTTATTACTTGGACGGTTAGACAAGGGGGATTGATTATATAAATTTGAGATAGTGATTTATTAGTATTGCATTAGTTTCATACCATGCTTAGTAGTTGCTTCATCATGATAGTTTTTAATTAATTAACATGTTAATGCTATGTTATTGTTTTGCCTTGATGCTTTTGGTTGTTGTGAGCTTGCAAGTACATTCAATGTACTGACCTGGCGTGTCATGCCAGATTGCAGGTGATGCCATGGTTGCTTCATTGTTTGTCGAGGTTGCCGTGCGTGCGAGCTAGATCGTGTCTCAGCCAGAGTCCCTGCGGTTTGGAGTTCACCACCTTCGTCGTTGTTCCGCTGCTAGAAGTATTGCGCTGCTATGAGTTGTTTTGCTGCTGGCATAGAGCAAGTGTAGTTTCGTCGGCGTAGTGTCGCCGTGCTGATGTGCTCCTTTGTAACATCAGACACTTCTATTTTTGATTCTTGTAATAAGAGCTAATTTGTTCTATGCTAAGCAGTTCCATATCCAGAAGACTTCTCCTCGATCTCTGGGCTGGAATATGGGGCCTTTCGGTTTCTCTGAGCCGGGGTGCCACAGCGCTTAGTATCAGAGCAGGTCTGGCTATAGGACGCTTTAGTTAGCGCGAGCGGTAGAAAACAGTAGTATAGAGTATGGGTTGTTTATTGCATTTTGTTGTTGCATTTGTTTGTTGCATAGCATGCATATAGACTTATTATTTTGATACTAACGATTTATCTAGTGAGTGTAGGTGACATCGGTTCAGATCCACTACAACTCAGCCTTTGCATTTCTCTAGTTTTATTTTCTTGCTCATTCTTTGGTGTTTGGTGTCATTTCTGTCCCCGCAGAGTGATGCCAAGTGATCCTGACACGGTTTGCAAAAATGGTGCTCAGAAATAGCGCCGAGTTCCTTCCTTCAGCCCCATTTTGTTTCGGTGGTAGACATGTTTTTACCCCGGATCGTCCTTTTTCTTGTCGTGTTGGCAACCCTTGATGGTCTTAGTCATCAAGAAAGGGCAATGCCAGCAGACTCAGTTTTCCCCCGCTATCCTTATTTCTTGGACGAGAACGGACATTTTCCGTCTGCTTGATAATAATGTGGTCGTGACATTCGTGTCCTGCTACAGGGTTACCAAGTACGTCCTCTCCTCGGAGCTAGTCCAGGTTGGCACCTGGCTAAGCTAGCACTTGGTGTAGCGTTGTTTACACCAATCCTTCCACACATTTATTCACTCTCGTGCACATCGTCACAGCATGCTAGATCGTAGAACCGGAGATCCCGCGAGATTTATGTGCTTAAGTAGGCATGCATATTTGTGTGATTAGCAGTAATATGTGACATTGATTGTGTGTGAATTAATTATTGTTCTGTGCTTTTGGTTTAGTTGAGTTTTCTTTCGCTTCTTTCATTTGGGCCCCGATGTTACATTATTTTTTCCCTATAAAGAGTGGCTCATGAACTGACACTGGACGCGAAGAAGTAATAAGGAGTTCAAATAATCGGAGACTCATCTAAACGGAATGGAATTTTCAGCCGACTACAATGAAATGGGGAAATATCTGATTTTGAGACTGATAACCAATTTTGCATCAGTAAGCACTCCTCACAACAGTACAGATAAGTCAAGTCTACATCAGTACAAAATACTCACAGCAGTAACAATCAAGTCAGCAGCAAGGCAAGTCAGGAACTAGATCAACGGTATATTTTCTGGCAAAGGTATGGACCATATACAAAATTTTGGCTCAGCATGGCATGATGCTTGAAATATGTTATCATCCGAAATAAAGTCAGAATGTGATATACCCGTGAAAGGCAGTCAAACTATTTTCTCATATAAATAATGAGCCTCAGAATATTATGAGCGTGTGTATGGATTTAAGTCTACCTATCAGTATGAGTATTGGATATAAGAAACCCAATATTATTCCACACGCTCTCACAAGAAATTTATGAAGCAAGGCTCCTCAATTTTTCTCAAAGCATGATATGTGAACAACTTCCGGTCCAAGATACTTGGTATTTCTCAGCAAGATACCTCGGTAAGAGCTTGTGACAGACGCAAATAAATTTTTCTCAAACAAGCAAACCCGAGGGGAAGCTTCTCAAGTATGGTACTCAGGCTTCTCCAGCACAATAATCAGACCAAGCTTCGTGTGTGAGATATAGAGCCTTCTTCTGCATGATACCCTGACAAAAGATTTGAGCAGAAGCTAAAGAGTATTTCTCAGCAAGCTATTCATATTGCTTGTCTCGTAAGCCACCCAGTCAGTGTTAGTACCCTGCTATTACACTGTCCTTAGAGATTTTATGATGAGTCTCAAATGTGTGGCAGTACCGCTCAAGAATCAGATCAACAATATTTTTGTCAGAAGAACAATTCAATCTGCATGCCATCACACCGTCCTCGGAAATTATATGATGAGTTGCCAATGTATGGCAGTACCGCTCCAGAATCAGATCGACAATATTTTGGTCAGAAGAACAATTTAGTCAAAATGTATGTCTGCCTCAAGAAATCAAGAGCAAAAATATTAAGATGGTTAAATATGTGGAAATCGGGCCGCATATCACAGTGATAATCTTCTGATGTACTTTGTCTTCTTCAGCAAGCAACCACAAAAGGCTTCCGGCATACGGTACCAAGTTTTCTCTAGCAATTCTTTAAGGGGGGAAAGCTTCTGAAGAAAGGTACACAGTCTTCCTCAACAAGTTGCTCTCGATGGTTTTCAGTATAAGCCATCCAATATCCTTCAGTACGACATTTATCCAAAATATTAAATGGTGAAATGACAACATATGACAGTGCATCCTGAAAATCTAATCCGCAACAGTCTGGTCATACGCAAGAATCAGTCAGAAAACAAGTCTTCCTCGGGAATTAGATTCTCCAATATGTGTGAAGGAAGCTAGATATATACCTCAGTGTGATAAGGGATTATCAAGTTTGACGACAACAATGAGCTCTGTACAAGTATCAGTGAACCTGGAAAATGACCCTGATGAGCCCTTGTCTACTTTTCAACTATGACGTCACCACGCCTGTGATCTAAGCTATTTTAGCTATCCAAGGTGGATGCTGGTTTTCATTTCTCTCTTCAACGACTGTCACGAATTCTGAGCTGCTGATCGACCGTGTTGAGTTTAGTTTTGTGACAGTAACCATATAGCTGCTTTTTGGCTATTTTAGGGAGCTGTCACCTTCTTCTTATCAACACGGTCTCATGCTCTGAGCTGCTTTTCAGCCGTCTTGAGCCATGGTTGAGTTATCTCAGTAATGCCCCAGATCTATGTTGTAAAGCCCGTTTTGGTGGCTACTGATTTATTTGCCGATTTCTTGCAAGGGTTCAGATGATCATTTCCTATGATTTAAAACTTGAGGGGCGATAAACCTGCCATTGCAAAAATGTTACCTGCCAGGGGATAAGGATAAAGATAAGACTGTCAAAATAATTCCCCTGACAGAACCCATTATCATACGAAGAATCAAGGACAAGCATGGCCAGGTTATTTCAGTAAAGTTTCCTGACCAAGTAAATCATGACCGTCAAAAGATGAGACTGACAACAAAGGTATGATGATTTTTGTGCGACCATCAGGGTCCGGATACCCAAGACAATCAAAAGCCATAACTTCATCTGGACCCACAAGGGCATACTCTCAAGCGGCCTACTCTGTTTTACAAGGGTTACATATTCCGCTGACCCGCTTGGAATGGTTAGTGTGGAAAATACAACTAAGTATACTGACGAAATGAGAAAATCAAAAGCCAAGCAAATCAGCTCAGATCCGGTATAGCCATCGACGGAATCCAGTACACGGTCAGTCTGATAGGAAAAAGCATTTGCCCGTCAGCTCCCTGACAGGCCAGTCTCAATATGCAAATATTTGAGGTATGACACAACTATACTTCCATGCACCGTTACATTGTTCATGACAAAAGGCAGTCGGATATTTGGTACATATCTCATGCTCGAGCCAAAGGAATATATCAAAATAAGTCAGTACCACCTATGGGAAGTCAGATCCAGCCAGTAGATGGCCATAAATAATTCTCAGCATTTATTGAAACCCGAAGGCCTGCATTTATTTGAAGACACCCCATGGCAGAAGTAAAAAGGTTTTCATGACCAAAACAAAAATTATGCTCAGATGCATTGGATATCACTTTAGATATGGAAGAATCAACGTTAGCAAAATGAATTGGTATATGAGCAAAAACCCGTCAGAATTTGGGGAAAGGTGAAGCAAACCACCCCCGAGCAAAGATAATCAGGTCATCTAAAATTCTCGGGGGAACAAATAAATAAAGGAAAATGGATATCCAAGTTGGAAACGGTATCCTCAAGTCATACTTGTGCCCTGAGCCAACAAATCTCGAGGACGAGATTTCTTTAAGGGGGGGAAGGTTTGTGATAGCCTGGGTTTTTGGCCCTTTTCTTTTTCTTTTTGATTTATTGGTTTTTGCTCTGTTTTTCTTTTTGGAGTGATTTTGTGGCCTTGTCACCTGGGAAATCATCTTCTTTTTCCTCCCAAGTGGCTCACCATTCTCAAATCCTTGCCAAGATCGTGTCACTCCACTGCCTGACCAAACCCTAATTTCTTTTTCTAGGGAATATTCCTTTTTCTATTAAAGGAATAACCATGTCTGCCATAGGTTGTGAAGCAACCTATATTTCTGTCACTCCTAAAATTCCCAAATAAATTTTAATAAATTGTTTGGGTCATATCTTCATGAAATATGGCACAACGTTTCATTGCCATGTTCAAAAATAATTCTCAAATATTCCTTTTCCTATTCGGCCCTAAATGGCACTTTGTGAAGCAAGTGCTATTTATACTTTCCCAATTGACCTCAAACTTGTTGGGAATTCTTTTATGCACAAATAATTGCCACATGCCAAAATTCAACTATATTTGCCTAGCCAATCTTCCTAAGTGAATTTTTAAAGTTTCTGTCAAACAGAAGCCACTGTGAAGGAAGTACTAGCTAGGAGCATCCAAATCAGTTGACATTTTTCATGCCTCTTCGTGTGATCATTTCATTTCACTAGTCTAAACTTCAGCTCCATCCAATGAACCATGTAAGCACACCTTCAAATATTAGTTTCTGTCCAAATTTTCAGTTTGTGAAGCAAGTATGTTTTATCTTGCTCCACTATGGCTGAAAATATTCCAGGACCTTCCTCAACTCATACAACATACGTCCACCAATTTTGGGCACATTTTGTGTAGCCATTTTCCCTCAGGATTTTCCCCAAGTTTCTGGACAGAAAGGATGCTTGTGAAGGAAGTACAAATTTGGCTTGTCCAATTACTATGAAAACTTTACAGCATCTCTATATGTCCAAATCCCTAAGCCTTGCCAAATGTGAGCTCAAGTGGACTCACCATTTGAGTGCAACACCTTGATCAAGTTTCTGACCAGATTTATGTGGTTGTTAAGCTACTACATTAATCCTTTGTCCAAATCCCCTCAAACTTACCAGGATGGTAGTTCTTCTTTACCTCAAACCCCCAGACAAACTCTTTTCTTCCAAGCTTCTTTCTGTGGATCAGTATTTCTCCTCAAAGTTTACTGCAGTAAAGTTCAGAGGGTCTTTACCACTCAACCATAGCTCTTTCCACCTTTCTACCACCGTAGCTTTGACTTACCCTGTAGAGACTTACCAGTAGACAACATTCTACTGCCCAACTCCGCCACTACACTTCATTACTCGTGGTGATCACGACAAGGGCGTGCCTGTGCGCGCGCTCTGTGTGCAGTGGCCGCACCTAGAGCGTCGTTTCTGCCTCGGCTGTGCGCCCCTCGTCTTCTTCGCGTGCGTGAGCCTGTCCTTTGGCCTCGCCTCCCCGTCGCAGACCTCCTAGACCCCTCTCCCCCTCCGTCCTCTTACTCCACCGACGGCGACAGACGCTTGCCGACGCTCGCTGCCAAAAACAACAGTTGCATAGTGCCCCGTTTGGCCTCGAGCTTCCCTCGTCTTCTTCTTCTGCTCCCCGGCGTCGTCTGCCTCCCCGTGAGCTTCTCCACTGTGCCCCCCCC
>LR738715.1:314005452-314059259 GCA_902687465.1 Secale cereale | reverse complement strand
CGAGATAGAGAAGAGAACTAGAGAACATGATAGAGACACCCCGGGAGAAGTAGCCTAAGCCCTGGCGTGTTTTCCTCCTTCCACCACACAGCTCAAGGAGCAACTCTGTATTGGTAAAAACATCAACCACCTCGGTAAGATTAACGGTATTATCTCCCCGGAGAGCCCCAAACCTGGGTATGTCTTGCGTCCTGCGCTCGCTCATACCAACCCCACTTTTGGAGTCCACCAGCGCCATCGAGCCGCCTCCTATCTTTAGCCGTCCCTTGGCATATGTCGTGCGCCCACCACGGCAGTTGGCGCCCACCGTGGGGTAGCTCGAGGTCCTGGCCGGGGGCATGCTTCAGACGGGGGCCCGCTCGTACTCCGACGAGCTCGTCGCAATGGCGGACGACGTCACAGATGCCCTCGTCACCTCCTTCACCACACTACGCATCTCCGATGCGCCAGCGGCCGATGAGTACCCAGGCGAGGTATTTGACTTCTCCGTCTCCACCATCGCTCCCGACGGCAGCACCCCCGACGGAGCGATGGACCTCTGCGTAGAGGTTTTCGTCACCGACACCGGCGCCACCTCTCCGTCAAGCGCGGCGACGAAGACCGCCGAGGCTGAGGCCATGGCGGAACGGGCCGCCCAGGCCGACCCGCTACGCGCTGCTATCCAGCGCCTCCGCATGCCCATCGGCACCGACGTCCACGCCTCCAACATCGCTGAGGCGTGGACCCGCCTCAACGGGGACCACCAACACCTGCTGGACCTCAACCAGTCGCTCACCACGACGGAGCACCACCTCGCATCTGCTCAGATGGAGCGCGACGCCGCCTACGGTTCCACGCCAGGTGCCGCCGAATCGATCCGGGTCGCGGACGTGCGGACCCGGGCGGCGCGATCGTACACGCCCTCGGTGCTCTCCCTCCCATCTATGAAACTCCGGTAAAGAATATGCGCGCTGCTCAGGCATCCGCGGTCGGCATGGAGCAGCTCACAGGTGAAGAACTATGGGAGCGCCTCAAGAGGGTGAGCGACCTCCTCGCGGCGGCCAACACACAGCAGGACCGCCTCACCCGGCTCGCCAAAACCAGCCGGGTCCGGCTCCGCCCGCGTCGACGGAGCCGGCGACGATCAGCACTCAGCATCCTCCCCGCAAGGCGAGGCGCACTCCAGCTGCACCCAGACCCGGCGCAACCCCGCCCTAATAGCCGCTGGCGGCTTAGGCGACGAGTCGCCTTCCGAGGCCCAGCGCCGACTCAACCCGGCTCCTCAGCCGACCCGGCAGCAGACTGCGGTCGACCCCGGTCTCGGTGTCGCGGTCACCGGCCGGCTGGGCTCGCGCGCCATTGACACCTTAGATGCTCGCCACCGCCTCGACCGACTCCCCCGCTCCCAGGAGCTAGAGGAGTCCGGTGCGGTCGGCCCGGCGTGCTTCGGTCCGCGCATCCGGAGCGAGCCCTTTGCCAAAGGGTTCACGCTTCCTCGCGACACACCTAAGTACAACGGCACCATGAAGCCAGAGGACTGGCTCACCGACTACACCAACGCCATCAGCATCGCCGGCGGCAACCATCGGTTGGCCGTCCGCTACGCACCACTAATGCTCCAGGGATCGGCCCGCACGTGGCTGAACAGCCTGCCGGTGGGTAGCATCAACACGTGGGTCGATTTCGAGGACGCCTTCATACGCAACTTCACCAGGACCTACCGGCAACCCGGCCGTCCCAGCCAGCTCGCCATGTGTGTGCAGGGGCCGATGGAAACCGGCCGGGAATACCTAGCACGCTGGACCGAGCTCCGCAACAGCTGCGAAGGCGTTCACGGGGTCCAGGCAATCCAGTACTTCGTCAACGGGTGCCGGGACGGTAACCTCCTCAAGCACAAGCTGCTACGATCCGAGCCGGCCACCATGTTCGCTCTCATAGGAACGGCGGACAAGTACGCGAACACCGACTCCGCCATGAAGATCCAGGTGGCCCCCTCTGAGCGACCTCCGCAAACAAGACCAAGCCGGTTCCCCCCTCTGAAGCCAGCTGGCGAAGGAAGCTGACAACATCAACATAACCAACAGCAGCACAAGCGCAAGGCCGAATAGCAGGCCCAGCAACACGACAACCGGCTCGTAGCGGCTGCCGAGCAGGCGCCCGCAACCGAGCCGGCCGCCTAGCGCTAGCAGACTGGCAAGACGACATGGCAAACCGCCATGAGCTTCGAGGAGATGCTTGATGCTCCATGCAAACACCACAGCGGCACGAGGCCGTCCACGCACACGCTCTGGCAATGCGCCATCACCAAGCGCATCATGAGGGGCAACGTCCCACCGCCTCCAGCGCCGGCTCCAGGAGCGGGGCGGCAGCCTCCGCCTCCCCCACCACCTCCGGCTGGCGGCGCCATGCGCAAGGACGCCTACTCGGACCCAAACGCGGCTTACGTCGTCTTCACCAGCCTCAGCGACGACAAGCGCAGCGAGTGCTCCATCCGGCAGGGAGTGAACGCCGTCACCCCGGCCAGGCCTGAGTACATGCACTGGTCGGGGCGGCCGATCACATGGACGCGGGAGGACCACCCGGCCGTCATGCCAAGTCCAGGTAGATACGCCCTCGTCCTCAACCCCACCATCGTCGCACCTCGGCGCACCTGCAAGTTCTCCCAAGTCCTCATCGACGGCGGCAGCAGCATCAACATCCTCTATCGGGACACCATGACCAAGCTCGGCATCGAGGCCAAGGACCTGGAGCCGACCAGGACCGTCTTCCACGGCATTGTGCCTGGCCACTCCTGCTCTCCGATCGGCCGGATCCGGCTCGACATCCTATTTGGCTACATCAGCCATTCCCGACGCGAGCCGATCTGGTTCGAGGTGGTGGACCTGTCCAGCGCGTATCACGCGCTGCAAGGCCGGCCCGCACTCGCCAAATTCATGGCGGTCCCCCACTATACCTACATGAAGATGAAGCTGCCGGGCCCAAAGGGCCTCATCACCATCGCCGGCGACTACCGCAAATCTCTGGAGTGCGCCCAAGATGGATCCAAGCTGGCCGAGTCAATGGTCATCGCCGAGGAGCGGCGCCAGCTCGACCGGATCATCGCCCTTGCTGGTGAGGCAGCGGCCATGCCAGTCTCGGCCAAGGAGCCGACAAATGAAGCCTCGTTCAAACCCTCCAAGGAAACCAAGAAGGTGAAGCTGAACCCAGAAGATCCCAGCTGCAGCAAGTACGTCGTCATGGGTGCTCGCCTCGGCGACAAATAGGATGGCAAGCTCGTCGACTTCCTCCGTGAGAATCGGGATATCTTTGCATGGTCCCCAAAGGTCATGCCGGGTATCCCGAGGAAGTACGCCGAGCACAAACTTCACGTCCGCAAGGACGCCAAGCCTGTTCGCCAACCCCTACGACGGTTCTCCGAAGAGAAGAGAAGAACCATCGGTGAAGAGATCGCCAAGCTCTTGGCGCCGGCTTCATCATGGAAGTATTTCGCCCCGAGTGGCTGGCCAACCCAGTCCTCATCCTGAAGAAAAACAACACCTGACGCATTTGTATCGACTACACCAGCCTGAACAAGGCCTGCCCAAATGATCCGTTCGCCCTCCCGTGAATCGACCAAGTTATCGACTCCACCGCCGGGTGCGAGCTCCTGTCCTTCTTGGACGCCTACTCCGGCTACAACCAGATCAAGCTGGACCTGGCCAACGCCCTGAAGACGTCCTTCATCACGCCCTTTGGGGCGTATTGCTACATCACCATGTCGTTCGGCCTGAAAAATGCCGGAGCCACTTTCTAGCGGTGCATGTAGAAATGCTTGCTACCGCAGCTCGGCCGCAATATCCACGTCTACGTGGACGACATCGTGGTGAAGACCAAGCAGCACCTCACGCACCTCGACGACCTGAAGGAAACCTTCGCCAACCTCCGCGAGTACAAGGTCAAGCTCAACCCAAAGAAATGCATTTTCGGCGTCCCAGCCGGAAAGCTACTCGGCTTCCTCGTCTCGAAGCGCGGCATTGAGGCAAACCCGGAGAAAATCAAGGCCATCGAGCACATGCGCAAGCCAGCTCGGCTGCGTGATGTCCAGAAGTTCACCGGCTGCTTGGCCTCGGTCAGCCGTTTCCTCAGCCGGCTGGGCGAGAGGGCCTTGCCCCTATACCAGCTGATGAAGAAGATGACACCATTCGAATGGAATGACCAAGTGGACAAAGCTTTTCGGGACCTCAAGCGCATGCTCTCCATCGCACCCGTCCTGGCCGCCCCAGCCGAGAAGGAGCCGTCGTTGCTCTACATAGCCGCAACCTCGCGCTAGGTCAGCATTATGCTTGTGGTCGAGCGACCAGAGAAGGGCAAGATCCAAGTTGTCCAGCGCCCTGTCTACTACCTGAGCGAAGTGCTCTCCGCCTCAAAGCAGAACTACCCGCACTAGCAAAAGATGTGCTACAGCGTGTACTTCACCGCCAAGAAGCTGAAGCAGTATTTCCAAGAGCATGAGATCACCGTGGTCAGTACGGCCCCCCTTGGCAAGATCATCGGGTGCCGCGACGCCTCTGGCCGGGTCGCCAAGTGGGCGCTTGAGCTAGCCGGCCACACCATCCTCTACGAGCCCGCACCATGATCAAGTCCCAAGCTTTGGCCGACTTCCTCGTCGACTGGACAGAGACCCAGTACTTACCACCGCCTCCAGACTCGACGCACTGGCGCATGCACTTTGACAGCTCCAAAATGCGCCTCGGCCTGGGAGCCGGCATCGTGCTGTCATCCCCAAAGGGCGACCCACTCAAGTACGCACTCCAGACCCACTTCGTTGCCTCCAACAACGTCGCTGAGTACGAAGCCCTTGTGCACGGCCTTCGGATGGCCAAGGAACTCAGAATCCGGTGAATCCTGTGCTATGGCGATTCCGACCTTGTCGTACAGCAGTGCTCCGGCAAGTGGGACGTGCACGACCCCAACATGGCAAGATACCGCTTCCTCGTGCAGAAGTTGTCCGGTTTCTTCGCGGGTTGCGAGTTCCTCCATGTCCCGCGAGCAGAAAATGAGGCGGACGACGCACTCGCCAAGATCGCCTCGTCTCGATAGTCCATTTCGTCCGACGTTTCCCTCGAGCACCTACGAAAACCGTCTGTCAAACCGTCTCCGGACTCAGAGTCCATCCACGTCCCAGACGAACCAGCAACTGCTCAGTCCGGCCCGACAACTGCAGAGCCCGACCCGGGGACTGCTCAGTCCGGCCGGGAAACTGCAGGGCCCGGCGAGGGGACTGCTCAATCCGGCCCGGCGACTGCAGAGCCTGGCCCGGGGACTGCATAGTCCAGCCCGGCAACTGCGAAGCCCGGCCCGGGGACTGCTCAGTCCGGCCCGGCAACTGTGGAGCCTGGCCTAGGGACCGCTCAGTCCGGCCCGGCTACCGCGGAGCCTAACCCGAGGACTGCTCAATACGACCCGGGGACTACTCAGTCCGGCCCAGCAACATCAACCCTCAGTCCGGCCAGACCCGGTTCGGATGACGCCGCCACTGAAGCAACCACAATGGCCGTTCTCTCTGCGGTGACGGCGCCATCTTGGGCCCAGCCCGTCAAGGAGTTCCTGGAGTGCGGGACCCTGCCCGACGACCAGAACGAAGCCCGGCAAGTGCAGTGCCGAGCGTCCGCGTACATCATCATCAACAACGAGCTCGTCAAACGCAGCCCCACCGGCGTTTTCCAGCGCTGCGTCGAACAGGACAAGGGCATGGACATCCTCCTCGACATATACCAAGGCGAGTGCGGGCACCACGCTGCGTCGCGAGCCCTGGTGGCCAAGGCTTTCCGCCATGGTTTCTACTGGCCCACGGCCCTTGAAGACGCCGAATCACTCGTCCTCGGATGCGAGGGGTGCCAGCGCTTCAGCAAGCGCACCCACCAACCAACATCGGCGCTCCGGACCTTACCGATTGCCTGGACTTTCGCAGTCTGGGGGCTCGACATGGTGGGGCCATTCAAAACAGCCCGAGGCGGCATGACGCATTTGCTGCTAGCAATTGACAAATTCACCAAATGGATCGAGGCAAGTCCGATCAAGAAGCTGGATGGGCCAACAGCCGTCCGATTCATTAAGGACATAGCGGTGCGCTACGGCATGCCGAAAAACATCATCACGGACAACGGCACCAACTTCGCCAAGGGCGCGCTCGCGCAATACTGCTCCATCACCGGCATCCGCCTCGACCTGGCGTCCGTTGCCCACCCACAGTCCAACGGCCAGGTCGAGCAAGCAAACGGCCTCATCCTATCCGGCATCAAGCCGCAGCTCATCGAACTACTCGTCCCCTCGCCCGGAAGCTGGCTAGACGAGGTGCCGACCGTCCTCTGGAGCCTCCGAACAACGTCGAACAGGTCGACCAGATTCACCCCGTTCTTCCTCGTCTACGGAGCTGAAGCCGTCATCCCGACCGACGTCGAGTTCGACCCCCCGCGTCACGGTGTACACTGAGGCCGAAGCCAGGGAGGCCCGCGAAGACGGCGTCGACCTACTGGAAGAAGCATGTCTGCTAGCGCTCAGCCGCTCAGCCATCTACCAGCAAGGCCTCAGACACTACCACAGCAAGAAGATCCAGCCCCTCGCTTTCTGCGAGGGAGACCTCGTCCTCCAACTCGTCCAACAGCAAGCCGGCCAACACAAGTTGTCCTCCCCATGGGAGGGCCCCTTCATCATCAGCAAGGCCCTGTGCGACCGCAACGCCTACTACCTCATCGATGCGCGCAAGTCAAGAAAGCGCAAGAGGGACACGGCCGGAGAAGAAACAATTCGGCCCTAGTACGCGGAACTCCTTCGTCCGTTTTACACATGCCGTGTATGTGTATCTATCACTACATTTTGCGCTCAATCAAAAACTATGGGGTCCCCGAACGATGCTCGGGGCCGCCCCTTTTCCGACCAAGTTATTTGCGTCTTCAGCATTCTACACTTCACTTGCCTCTTCGTCCAAACCCAACCACCGGTTCGACTCGCTCATCCCAGGGACTCGGGGGCTGGCCGGCACGGTCCCACCCGTTACCTCGCTTAGCGTCTCTTGCCGCGTTGAGATGGTCGCGGTCTTCGGCTCCGCCCTAAACCACAGATCCGGATTCGGCCGTCGATCAGCGAGCAAGAAAAGGCCAGAGCACCAACACGTCACGAGAACTAAGCCATGGAGTGCCGGGTCATCCAACCCGGCCACGCCACGAACAGTCAAGTCACCACACGACCGGCTGCCTGTCATCCGGCCACGCCGGATCACTGCAAGCCGGCCCAGTGGGTGTTTCGCTCACACTCAATGTTTGAAAAATCCTAAGTAATGTGCATCCTCGTCCAAAGGCCGAACCCCTTGTCACAGACCAGAGCCTCGGCCGTCAGACTCACGGGAGAGAGGCCCGAGGGAGGAGAAGCATAGGAAAATGGCTCGACGAACGAATAAGCAAGAGCAAAAACATCCACGACATTCATACAAATTTTAAATTCATAAATGCCCAAGGCCAAAACTCGTTACAACCAGTACACCCAGTGGGTGGGGTGGACCTGCTACCTAACAGAGATATCTACAAAGATTTTCAAACAAAGCAGGAGCTTCAGGCATCCGTATCCGCCCTCGCCGCACCCGCCGAGGTGCCGGTATCTTCATCGTCAGGACCCGTGTTGCGATAGATATCCGTCTCCTCGGAGCTACCATCCAGATCATTCAGAAGCAGGCCGAAGTCATCAGCAGGCACGACTACGCAATCTTCTGTCTGCTCTGGCCGGAACTCATCGTGGTAGGAGAAGCCGGCGATGTAGCTGGCCCGGGCGGCAATCTCGCCGGCTTGCGCCTGCAGCTGGCTCTCCGAACCGGCTCGCTGGCCCATCAGCGCCCTCAGCGACATGTCCTGATAGCAGGACAACACGAATCGGAGTGCCATCTCGGCACTAGCTCGGGCGGCGGAAAGGCGCCAGTCGTGCAGCCGACCCGGCCCCGCCTCAAGCCACCGCACAAGCCGCGAGAAGCTGGTCGACGCAGTGGAACCCGGCCAAAGGGCCGCCATCATCACTACCCCGGCCTCAGAGAACCGCACCATCTACACGCCCAAGGCTTGCAGATGGGCCTCAGCGGCGACCATGATCTCCGCGAAGGTCCAGGCCACGTGCGGGTCCATCCCAGAGCCAACCTCGCCCCCTGGATCACGCCGGAAGCGGACCGCCTCCACCGCCAAGTCCTGCGTCTCTGGGAAGACCCCTTTCGGAAGAAAATAGTCAGAAGAGATTTGCAATGAAAAAAAAGAAGACGGAACCTCAGTCCAGCAAAAGATTCAAGAAAAGCACTCACTGGAGAAGGACTCTTCCAAGTGAGGCGCCTCAAGCAACGTACCGCGCCGCTCCTAGTCAAGAGTACGGCCGCGGTCCTTGACCGCCTGCTCCAACTGGGCGACCTGGGCAAGCGCCGCCTTCAGCTCGGCGTCCTTGTCCGCGACCGCCTTTTCGGCCCCCTCCCGGCACTAGGCCTCCCCATCCCATGCCTCCTCAGCCGAATCCACGAGTGCCTCCAGGCGCTCCACCTCGGCCTGGAGCTGGCCCTTGTCATCAGCCAGCTTGTCGCGCTGCTGGTCCGCCTCGGCGAACTTGGCGGTCTCCGCCCGAAGCCGATCCACCTCGGCCTCAAGGCAGCTCTTGTCGCCCGCCAGCTGTTTCTGCAACTGACGGCTTCATCAAGCGCCTGCCGGGCTCCCGTCGCCTCCTGCCTCGACTGCTCCAATGCGGCTACAGAAGGGCGACTCAGAGACAACGCACCCTGAAGACTCACAGGAAAAGAGACAGGGAAAACAGAAAGGGAACGTACCCGTCACGGCGTGGAGCTCCGCCTCCTTGCCGTCCAGCTGCTCCTTGAGCCGCTCGTGCATGTCAAGAAGCCGACTGATGACCCCGACCGGATAGACGTCCAGTTGCTGCGCAACAGAGCAGAAATCAACAAAAGAAGACATCAATTTAAAGATTCGGCCCAACTGCTACGCAGTTGGCACAAATCTCGGGGACTACGCCTAGTGGATGCGCTGGCGCGCCCCCACTAAAAATGAATCAAGCAACGATAAGAAGACTTACGAGCACGGCGTCCTCGAGCTCCCGCGCTAGCTCCAGCTCGGCCTGGGCGTAGGCCTCAATCCAGCCCGTCCGCCCCCGCAGGCGCCGAGTCACGGCGGCCATGGCCGCCTCTTCCTGGGTTGGCGGCCTAAAGAAGACCTCGCCGGCTCCACGCTGTGGTACCAGCGGCTCAGCAGCCCGGCGACCCCCGGGCTCAAGCACCAGGGCATGCTCATCTCCAGCCGCCTCACCCGCGCCCGGTGTCCCCTCTGGCGCCGCCGTCGTCGGTGCCCCCGTGGCAGCATCACCGCCGCCTCCACCAGCCCCCGCCCGCTCGGCCGCATTGGCCCGTGGCGGTGTCTCGTCTCCGATGACCACGACCTCCTGGTCGAGGTCCATCGCGTCGGCACGGCCGCCCTACCCGTGCCCCTCCTCCAACGACGGGACGAACTCCGTCGTCGTCACCGTCGGGCCGGCCGGCATCTCCGGCCACGCCGACTCCTCGTCGGCTCGCGCCCACGCCTCCGCGGCCGTGGTCTAAGCCTGGGTCGACGCCGCCCTCAACGCGGCCTCGGCCCGGTCCCGGTCCCGCCAGGCCCGACCCTCCGCGTCGGACGTATCCAGACCGAGGTCCGGATCCACCCGCCCCTCCTCCTCTCCCGGATCAATGGTGCTGGACCGGCTCGTTCGGAACCCAGCACCATCGGGGACGCGGCATCCTTCGCCGCCAACACCAGCGACATCGGCGATCTGAAACCAAGACGAACCAGCACTAAGGGGGAGGCTCAACCAAGCTGCCCGGCTCCAAGACAAAGAAGAAGACGACTTACCCCGGCATCACCGGCACTGGGCGCCTTGACGCTTGGGTGACGTGCCTCCTCTTGGCGGCCGACTTCGCACACCCGACCGCGCCTGCGGCACGCTTCACGGGTGGAGCCGGGGGAGCGGCGCTGCCCTTCCCGTCGGGTCGACCCGCCGCCGGCGCCGCCTGGGACGATCCGGCTCCAGCCGCACCGCCACCATGGCCTCCTACAGCCGTCGTCACCACCCGGGACCCGGGACGACCTGGCCCTGGTAGCGCCTCCGCCCCGTCCACCCGACGCCGCTACACCGGCAACTCACGTCAGCACCTTCGACGCCGCCCAGAAAATGAAATGTGAAGAACTGAAGATAAACGCACCTGCTAGGCGTCCCGCGCCTACCTGTGCGACCACTCCCCCCCCCCTCCGCCATGGGGTTCGGGCTCCTCCGAGGCGGTGCACACCACCTGCGTCCCCGCCCGGTTCTAAGGATGCCGGATGGCGTTCAGAAGTACCTCCCGCGTCGCGTCCGGACGGATAAGAAGGCGGACGGCGGCAAAGTACGGAGAAAAAGGACTCACCGCCGGTGCCGGGTTCGCATGGCTATATGGAACCTTTCCGTATTTCCAATCATCTGGCGGGTTGGCCTTGGAGATGTCGTTCACTCGACGAGCGACCTGCTCCCCCCTCAGCCGTAGTCTGGACATGCGATCGGGGTCGTCGAGACCCTTCATCTCGCCGATAAGACCAGCGCGCTGCTGCAGTGGCAGCACCCACCGCGCGATGAAGGCAGTGACGAGGTCTCGGCCTTCGAGGCCTTCCCCCTCGAATAGATTGAGCACCGCCTGCGATGGCCGCTTGGGGAAGTAGGACCAGTTCCGCTTCTCTTGCGGCAGCACGCCGGTGAAAGGCGGCAGGTTGATGCGGTCCACGCCCAAGTTGCGGACATACAAGAAAGAATTCTGCCATTTCTTGGCAGAATCTTCTAGAGGCACCTTGGGGCGCTCATTCCCGGGCCGCCTGTAGATGACCGCGGCTCCGCACTCCGACATCTCCCCGGCCTTCGGCCCCTGCTACTTCAGGGAGAAAAGGCGTGCGAAGAGGTCGATGGAGGGCTCGACGCCGAGGTACGCCTCGCAGAGCGTGACGAAGCCGGAGAGCTGCACGATGGCCCCGGCTCCGAGATGGTGGGGCTGGAGCCCGTAGAAGTCCAAGAACTCGCGGAAGAAATCGCTCGCGGGCAGCCCAAACCTGCGCTTGAAGTGTGTGAAGAAGACCACGCGCTCCGAGCCCTCGGGGCGCGGCGACCGCTCGCCTCCGGGCAAGAAAACGGCGACCTCCATCTCCGGTGGCAGGCGCTTGGTGGTGCGAAGATAGTCGATGTCGTCCTCGGTGATGGTCGAGCCCATCCACGAGCCTGACGGCAGTGCCATCAAAGAGAAGCTCGAAGAAGAAAGGAGAGGGAAAGGCTGAACTCTGCTCAAGAATGACGGGTGCCGCAGTATGTGGCGGTCGCAAGAAGCTTTGGACGCAGAGGAAGAAAGGAGGGCACGGGCGAGAACGATCTCCGCCGGCCCTTCGACCCAATTTATAACCCACGGCCGAGTGTGGGGGAGTGGGATCGACTGCGCCCGCATGTCCCACTTCCAGCAATAAATGCGTGTGTGCGTACGTGCGCAATAACTGCCCCAGAAAGAGCAATCGGTTCATCGATGCCGCAATAAATCGACACACCCATCGGCCAGAAGTTGCGCGGCCGCGGGCCGACGGCCCATCGCCCCGTCCCGTCGTGCGCATGGCCTGTCAAGCCTCCCCAGCTTCCGGGCACCACGTGGCGCACGCAGGGAACCTGAAAGATCATCCAAGATTTGGCGGACTGCTCGATTCCCGTCGTCGCCCAGATGGAGCGATCCGGCTTCCAAAAGCCGGCGCACAGCGGGTGTTCCCGAGCTTGGCCCCGAGCCCGCCTTTGAGGGGAGGAAACTGCGAAGGCCCGATCACCCAAAGTCGGCGGACCTTCACAGCTTCGGGGACTACTGTCTGGGGGATGAACCCCAGGCAGGCAAAGGAAGCCGGATCCTTTTCAAAAACAACAGGGCCAGCATCGCCCCGCAGTCCGCCTCGGACTTGGCCGGATTGCTCAGTCCGGCCAAAGTCCACAATCCAGCAAGACCCTCTAGTTCGGCCATGGCCCGCAATCCGGCAAGACCCTCCAGTCCGGCCAAAGCCCGCAATCCGGCAAGACTCCCCAGTCCAGCGCACCAAGACTTCCTCAACAAACTAGACCAGCCCATGGCGTGTTCCCCAATCCGTCCATGGGTCAGCTCCCGTCCCATCTCAGCCGTATGATGGGACGAGACACACCTACCGATGACCTAGGAAACAGTGCCTCGCCCATGCCCCTAGTCAGCCGGGGCGTGGCAATAGTGTAATCATCATAGCCCATGACGCCGGCAAATGGTGACATGACGGAGCACGCAATACCCGACCTAGCTTAGCCAATCCTCGGCGACTGGCAAGATGGCACAAAGTACCCCCCATGCCCGGTGGGCCCCGCGCCCGGAGAACCCGGCGAACCCTGTACTAGGCGGGTACCAGTACCGGCTTCCCGGACAATGACAATCCGGCCCTACGGCCGTGTAACATTACCGTTGTATCCCTGGGCGGTTGGCCTATATAAAACCCTCCAGAGCCCTCATGCACAGAGGAGAGAGGCATACGAGATAGAGAAGAGAACTAGAGAACAGGATAGAGACACCCCGGGAGAAGCAGCCTAAGCCTTGGCCTGTTTTGCTCCTTCCACCACACAGCTCAAGGAGCAACTCTGTACAGGTAAAAACATCAACCACCTCGGCAGGACTAAGGGTATTATCTCCCCGGAGAGCCCCAAACCTCGGTATGTCTTGCGTCCCATGCTCGCTCATACCAACCCCGCTTCTGGAGTGCACCAGTGCCCTCGAGCCGCCTCCTATCTTTAGCCATCCCTTGGCATCTGTCGTGCGCCCACCACGACATAGACTTCGATTAGCAAAGGACCTTTGGGGAAACAATGTTACATAACATCCAATGGCCACTAAAGGAAATAGAGTTCATCGATGAGATCCCTGAAGCCCCGCCAAAAGCAACCACTGTCACCCCTCAACCGGTCACACTCTCCTTGCCACAGTAGCTCTCGCGGGCTGATGCATCAACTTGTGATCAGCCGGCCCGACTTTGTGGCATACATGCCATGTCAACCTCCTCCCTAATGCAGCCAATGGGAAGGCCTACAACTGCTGAAGACGCACCACCGATTCAGATGCTGGTCACTGAAGCAGTGGGGGAGACCTAGCCGCAACACATACTCAGCAGACCAACCTGGTGGAGCACACTGCTAAGCAGTGTGATGCTTCGGAATCGCCTGCTAAGCAGTATGTGGGTCCAGAACCGACTGCTCATCAGTCCATCGGTCCGTAGTCGCGTTATCAGCATACCAATGCGTCAGCACTTCCTTCTCAGCAAACCAATGCATTGGCACGGCCTTCTCCGCACACCGACAAGTTGGAACCACCTGCGCAGAAACCCGACAGAGTTTCAACGCATGGTCAGTAGTCCGATGCCTCTGCTCCTACAGCCCAGCAGTCCGTCACAACAGCACCACCAGCTCAGCGGTCCGGCATAGATAAATCATTTGCTAAGCAGTCCGTCCAAGCTTCACCGTCTGCTCGATAGTCTACCTAGCAGGCAACCAGATGTTCTGCCAGAAATGCTTCAAGTACCAACAAGCAAGTGGACAAAAAGGCTACACCCACGACCACGAGGAAGCACAGCGGGAAAGTGAAGAGGAAAGAGAATGATTTCCTCTTACTTAAAGCACTCATCGCCCAGAACCAAATTAACAGCAGCTTATTCGAATCGGGGAGTAATATTATTTCTGACGCCATGGATGGTGAAGAAGTATGTTTGTTGCTTGCTAAAAGTAAAGCAGACGTACTTCAATCATGCTATTACATCCATGGCTAGCCATTTCTTGTTGGCGAATGGTTTGATGAGTGCAGCTCCAGTTGTCGCGAGTTACACGAATATTCCATGGGTCCAATGTCAGCAGGTCATCATGGTTTGCTAGTCCACTACAATAGAGATCATTTCCAACACGATGCTGGTTCCATCGATGTGAGTTTTGAGGAGTTACAGCTCTTCATCAACTTCAACATGCTCAATGCCACTCTTCTTAGATGCCTGATTTTGTAAGTACTTAACAAACTCTGATCAACTTCTCCATACAAGGCTGTAAATGACAAATAGCTAATTGCATTTTATTCCTCTCAGGGGATTGAACGCGCAGAGAAGAAAAAGGGAGAGTGAGTATTTCATAGATCCTGAATTAGCAAATGGCCCAATAATACATGGTAAGGACCTATGGGACTGGGCCGTTAACACGGTCATCCGCCTCTTCAAAAACATGTCCCATGTAGAATCATTTCTCTGGCCATATCATGAATGGTAAGTCAAGTAAACAACCATGCATTCGTAAGTTCATGGCTTTCTTAATATGTAGCGATCACTAGATATTGGTATGCATTGTTCCAAACAAGAACACAATTTACTACATCGATTCTCTCAGAGAGTCAACAAATGCTCATGATTTGGCGCATCTTCAACAATTCATGGATAGGTATTGAATTCTATGATGTTGAAATTAATTTGCATTCATATCTAGTTCAATAATTGATGTTGTCATAAATTCATCATAATTTGCAGTGTGCTCGCATTGTGGAAAACTAAACCAGGGAACTTATTCAAGAGGGAACTACCTCTGCAGCACGAGATCGTTTCTCCGGTAACACAATGAAATCCGTTATTTTCGGAAAATTTATCCAACAGTCTGCAAATACCTTTCCTTACGCTAGTCAAATGTTCAAGCTTCTAAATAAACCTCTTTCTATTTTGTCCAAAGAAATAATAATACATCTAACACCGGTTAGGTTGTTCCTAACAGGAGCAATACATGACTAATTCTGTACAAAAAAAAATTCAGTGTCCTCAGCAAGAAGCAGGGACCTACCTTTGTGGATACTATGTTTGTAGACACATGATCTCCATCCGCAAATGTGCTGATAGTTGTGATGATCCTCGTGAATTAGTACCAGTAAGTCTATCTTAATTAATATCTTCTACTCCACTCATATGGCATATTCTGATCTTAAAAATACTGCAGCTCGTTTTAAAACCGAGGATCCCTGAGCCACTCCCGGCTGGTAAATTGCTGATGGTTTGGAGATTTATCAGCGACTTCTTCCTCGATCACTACATCAATCCCACTGGTGATAATGAAGATTTCAGCATGCCTTCTCCTGAAACATTGACTAAGAGTTAGCCGCTGAACATATAACGCATGGATCCATTGTTTTCCATCTGCTAAGGTCTTCATATTTTGTACAATGCGACTAATTATGTAATGTATATATGTGTGGACAAATCATTCGAATTTATCTACCATATGTTCAATTGCAATTGTTGCAAAATCTGATGAATGTTCTTCCTGTGGACACTATTTGTTCAATTGAATATTGTGGCGAATTTCTTTTTGCATGCTGATTCAAAATGGGATATTTTTTTTATTTGTTCAATTGAATATTGTGGCGAATTTGCTTTTTGCGTGCCAATTCAAAATGTGATATTTTTTTATTTTTTTCAATTGAATATTGTGGCGAATTTTCTTTTGCATGCGATACAAAATGGGATATTTTTGTTTTAATTGGCAATTGTTCTGCACACGGTTCAACTAAATGAGTGTGTGCGATCACATCGGAAAGCATACGTCAATCGTAGCGGAACCGTCGGTGATACAGAGAAGATCGCAAATGATTTGCAGCGCTACTACTTGTGCGTAGGGTCTCCGGAACCGTTTGTGATATCGCGTTATCGCACATGAGAACTCGGAGTAAACCGTGCCCATTGTAAAATACAATCCCCGTAATGTTTCAGGAAACGTGTGGGATCCCAAACGAAAAGCACACGTCACTCTTGTGGAAACCGTTGGTGATACCCAACAAATTACAAATGGTCTGCCACACTTGTATGTGTGCGAAGGGGCTCCAGAACCATTTGTGATAGAAAAATATCACAGACGGTAATTCTTGGCAAACATGTGCGATGGAGTCTTGCATGGCACACGGCTTACTCAGAAAACTCGTGTGCGATGGGGCACAAATCGCACACAGTTTATATGTTGGCCCGTGCGCCTTACATACTATTTCCCAAACGCTTCATTACGACAGACCGTATGGTTTCACTACGTCATTTGAAATGCTTAATCAGCGATACCACACATGCGAAAGAATTTAGTGTGTGTTGCATCGCACATGATTACATTTTGGAAGGCCTCTGAATCACTGCTCCATATCCGCGACGATTTCCGGGTCGTGTGGGAAGGACACCGTATCGCCCACATTCACTTGGCGACGGTCCCAAATGCCGTCGCGGAAAGGGGTTAAAAACCGTTTTTATAGCACCAACACGTACGGTGCAAAGGTATTTTCTTCACTTATGTGTCTCTCTCCCCCTGAATCTTATATTGGATAATGGGAGAAGATAGGGAAAAACAAAATCAGAGCAAAACAATCATAATGCATACTAACATGTCTTTCCCCTCTTGAAGACATGTGACTTCTCTCCTGTAGTGACCACGGTTCCAATGAACTGAAGTCTCTGTGCTCAGTGTCATCCCTGGATCGGTATGCTGACACACACAGTACTCGAGGATTTATAATAGAGGTTCAATCACACTTTATTACATCAAAAATCCTCGAAGAGGCAATATCCATTACAGGAAAATGGCTGAAGGCCATCTAGATAAAATAAACTGCGGAAGCTAAGAAGAGTAGTTGAGTCCATCCAACTCCATGGCAAACATTGAGTGCATGACAACGACCTATCGCTCCTTAATCCTCGTCTGGAAACTCTGCAACATGATACGTTGCAGCCATGTAGGTCAGCACATTGAATATGCTGGCAAGAACACACTGTAATGATAAAGAACAAAGCCTACAACTACATGCATATTTGGCTGGTGGAGGCTCTAAGGTTTATTTTTGCATAAAGCTAGTTTTTCCCTACAACAAAGGAATGCATTTATTTAACTACTTTGTTAAATTTATATCATGAACAATTGAGTATGGTTCCTCCATCTCAATCCCAAACCAAAGTCATTATTAACCCAACAAATTAGTAAAGTGATGAGATCAGTCCATAATTCAAATACCAGGATACTCAAGATGTCCATAACCGGGGACACGACTACTCATGAATAGTTTGTACACTCTGCAGAGGTTTGTGCACTTTTACCCACATGACTCAATCTCCTTCGTTTGATTTCTCGCACTACATGGTGTTTGAGAAACAGATGACCGAGACACAGTCTTTTAGAAGAATTAACTCTTAACCCTAGGTAGACCGTACCACCTACATCCGCTACATCTGCTAGTCTACCACGGAAAGAGGTCACACAACATACTCAACTATGACAGAGCCCATAATGGCATTGTGGCTGCACACGGAAGTTTCTAGGCATGAATGATATATGATCCCTTTGAGCCAGGGTGGCATTCCATAGGATATAATCACACGAGTCCTCGGGATTTCCTAGGACAACGCTGGATTCTCCAGGTGCCATGCAACCAATCCACCTAGAAGTGTATTCAAGTCCACCTTAAGAACACCTTAGTTGTTATTACTCTCACAACTTTCATGACATCACTCATACTAATCCATGTATACAAGCCTGGCTAAGCAATAAGTAACAAAGCGTATATTCCCTTGGTTGATCTCAAGTTATTGGGTTCCTACCTCATGAACTACAAAGCATCATATTATGTAACATGTCCTACTCATGCAAGTGTTTGAGGATATAACTAATGCAGTAAAAACTGGGTATTGGAAAGTATGATCAAAGTATGAACCTGCCTTGCTCAGGATCGCTGAAACCTAAAGACTCGTAGTAGCACGCTTCGCACTCCAGGAATTCTATTAAAGTCAAACAATAGCATACATAAGCAATCATGCAACAGAATCGAAGAACAAATCTCGAAAGACTTCGAAAACAACCAAATCACTCTCGCAGCTGAAAAAAAATTCTAACATTACCAAAACTAAGTGAATTTGGCCTTATCAGAAAGTTTATGTCCAGAGCTTCGATTTGCAAAAAGAATCAACTCAAACGGAGTTACAACTCAAACCACGATCAAAAGAACATCGAATTCAAATCTGCTTGAAACCAAATTTTAAAATTGTCAAAACCTTGTTCAAGTTGATTAAACAGAAAGAGGGGCTCGAGACGAAGATTTTGGCATTGGTTTCATCTAATTCCGACTAACGAGTAAAAAGTAGCAAGGGTTTTAAGATCAGGGACTAATTTGTAAAGAATTTCATCGTGGATAGGTCCTTGGCTGAAATTAAACAGAAAAAGAAAAGACTAATTTGCGAACGTTCGTTTTCTGAACCTAAACAGCGAGCGTTCGCTAGATAATAAAACCGAAAAAACAGATCTAGGTTTTCTAAAAAAACGATATAGGGTTTACCAAAAAATCGAAACAAAAATCTGTGGTTTACCTCACGGATCGGGTTCGGTCCGCGGGTCGGGCGATGGGCGGCGGATTGGGCGATGGCGGCGGCGGACGACGGCGGCGGCTCCGGCGAGGCGGGGCGGCCGCGGCGCGGGCTAGCGGTGGCGGCACGGGTGTTGAGGCGCGGCGGCTAGGGTTTTGGGCGGCGGCGAATTGGGATTCCGGGCCTCGGGGCTGCGGCTTGTAAAGCCTAAGCAGACAGAGTCCGGCTCGGGCATGGCCCGTAGGTTGGTTCGCGTTTTTTTAAAGGACGGAGTAAAACAATTAAAAGAAATACCAAATGGAGTCCAAAAATTCCGAAATAAATTTTCACCGTCCTCTAATAATATTTATAACAAGGTGAACATTTTTCCCGGACCTAAATAACTTCTAAAAAATACAAATTTTCCTAATTTAATTAAAATAACTCTGTATTAACTCCAAATAAAAACCAATAAAATACTTATTTGATTTTTAACATTTTTCCTCCAATATTTTCTTCATTTTGGAAGTCATATTATCTTCTCTCATATATTTTTATTATGAAATATTTTGGAGAGAAAAATAATTAAAACCAAATGATCCTCTTTTCGATATTTGAGAAAATTCAAATATGAAAATAATGAAATCCCCAACTCTCTCGGTGGGTCCTTGAGTTGCTTAGGATTTTTAGGATCAAAACCAAAATGCGAAATAAAATATGATATGTATATGATGATCTATGTATAACATTACAAATTGAAAATTTGGGATGTTACATGTCCTCTTTGGATGATAAGCATCTGGGGATAAGCTTTGATGTGCTCTTTCTCTCCCCTTTGTGTGATAAGCTTCGACGTGCTCTCTCTCCCCCTTTGACATCAATTTCCAAGAAGGAATCTTCTAGAGCATGAGTCAAGTAGGTTTGGTCATTGAGTCACATTACAAAGCAACATGTGATTTTAAGATGCTATTAGAGGATAAGAATCATTGAGTGGAGCTGGAACAGATATGCAGGATTCAAATGGCAAATCTTTTCTTAGTATTGAAATCGGTGCGGCCGATTTATTGTCATCAGTGACACCGAGTTGGCAGAGTCAAAGATGATACTAGTATATGACACTCTCCACTATGAGTAACCTAAGTATATATAACCTAACTAAAACACGCACATGTAGTCTGTAGTAGGGTTTTTGACATTAATTAATTATTTATGCACTAAAATGCAATGCAAGGTAAGTGTAAAGAATGACTTAAACATAGCAGATGACCTGTAATCGGCCCGAACGATGTAGCTAGTAACTGACGATTTGTAGTCTGAAGAGCCGCATCTCCTTTTGGAAACTAGTATCCTTCTTGTGAGATGTTCCAGTATGGAAAGTACGAGCACCAGAACTTGTGCCAAACTTTACCATTTTTTTCCATGCGATCGTGAGAGAACATGACAGTGACACAATGATTTTCGTTATTTTCCAGACTATATATGCATTTCCTGAAATTAAAATACCAACAAGGCCTACGCCTCTGGCCGCACCCTACGGCCGAGCTGTTTGAAGTTTTTTCCCGTTTCTCGCACAATGAATGAAAACTCGCAAAGCGACACACAAATGATCTTGCTTACACGCACGTGTAGTTGAGACTATATATACATATACATACAAACGAGATCTCTTTTTTTGCATATTCATAGTTTGAGATTGCTAGCGAGGCCTGTCGCCTGGTAAAATGTACGAGAAAATCAAACCATAGGGTACAATCGTGATTTCTTACCGTGGAAAAAAGTTGGAGGCGAAACGATGAACTCATGTTTTCATTCAAACAAAAATATGATGTTAGGTAATGTATTTTTTTTCAAAGAGCACATGGTTCACTCGCGAAAGCTGTGTGTCCATTAAACCGTGGCCGATTCCCCCCCCCCTCTACCACGCGCGCGATATGAGTCGTGCATTTTGATTTGCGAGAACCCAAACCCCACGGATCGTACGTCTGCACTATTGGATTCTACTTGATCGAATGACGATCCTCATCCCTTTCGACAGTTGTGTAAATGTTTTCAAATAGCAAACGGTTCACACACGAAAGCCGTGTGCCTACCAAACCGTGGCCGATACCCCCCCCCCTTGCTGCGCGCGAGATCTGAGTCGTGTGTTCTGATTGGCCAGAACCCAAACACCATGGATCACACGTCTGCACTATTGGATGCTCCTAGATCGAACGGAAATCCTCATCCCTTTCAATAGGAAATGCAGTCCGGCTAGGAATTGATTTATATGCCTAAATGCACGGTAAATGCCAAAACATGTCTTACATATAGCACACGAGACCTGAAATTTGCCAGCAAATCAAACCCGTGGTATAATTGTTATTGCTTTACGTGGGAAAAAATTAGAGGCGAAACGATGAACTCACATCTTCATTTCAAAATTAGTACGTCTTTAGTTCAAACGTAATTATTTTGTTTGTGCACACGAGCACTTAGAGGCAACCATTTGCATAGGCATGTCCGCGCGCGTGGCGACCGGGGATATTTTTCACCCTTTTCAGCTAGGCCACCAACACTCGGAGTCCCCAACACTCCCCACCGTCCGCCCGCGTTTCACTCAACTAGTCCACCCAATCTCCATCGCCAGCTCCCCCAGATCCACAGCAGAACCCGCTCCGCTGCCGACGTGCTAACCCTGGCTGTGTGCCCGCTCTTCGGCGTCAAGCCTACCTCCACTGCCATTCCCAACACGCGGCAACCCGCGCCTCGCCGTCTTCATTTGCTCGCCAGCCACCCTCGAGCATATCGTTGAAGTAACCCTTGCCTCTCCTGTGGTCCGGCCGTGTTTGCATTAAGAAGCCTATTAGTTACTGCTCTACATCGCGGTGAGGCATATTTCCTCGCAATCCCTCTTCCAATTTCATTCTGTATGTTCCCAAATTGGCTAGAAAATAACGGAGAGCGTATATATGTTCATTATCCACCTTCCTTACTACTCCCTCCGTTCCTAAATATTTGTCTTTTTAGAGATTTCAAATGAACTACCACATACTGATGTATATAGACATATTTTAGATTGTAGTTTCACTCATTTTACTCTGTATGTAGTCACTTGTTGAAATCTCTAGAAAGAAAAATATGTAGGAACGGAGGGAGTGCATATAATTTGTATTTGTTCCAATAAGTTACTACCTATTTACATATCACGGGCGCTAGAGTCACACAAACTTAACAAATTAGCCGTACATTTTCTAAATTATTGCATGTCATATTTAGATAGCTTGATACCAAGTTGTTAGTTTTATGCTTATCCTCCTTTCCTGAGTTTCGCATGTGTTCACTGTAGATGCCGAGTAGCAGCGACATCACTCATGCTTCAGGCGATGTATCTTCATCTGATTCAGACAACCCTAGGTCTTCAGCAGATTGTGAGGGATCAAGTAATCTTGAACTGGATATAGCTATAGCAATTACACTTCCGGTCAGGACACGGAGGCACACTCCAAGTAAGCCGACACACCAGCCTAAAGGTGTATATGAAGTAACCGAGATTGATTTTAAGTCTTGGGCTCCAACTAAACCAGATAAAGCACACACGAGGTTCAGGAGTGTGTGTGGATTTGTTGGCAAGGCAAGGCTTAACATTAATATGTCGGGGTTTCATAAGGATGTCATAGAAACACAACGAAAGTATAGTCTGGGAGATCATGGATCACTTCAACGTTCCAGAGCAATGGAGAATGCAGGTGGAACACCCTTCACTGAAGAAGGCTAGGGATGCTTGGAGAAACTGGAAGCACGTGTTGTACAAGAAGTACTTGAGTGAAGGTAAGGACCCAATCCTCGCATACCCCAAATTACAAAGGCATACTGGGTAGAATTTCAAAGGGTCAGGGCAACTAAAGTGTTTGCTGAGAAGAGTTTCAAGCAATTGGAACTTCAGAAGAAGAACATACACCCCCACCGTATGGGTGTGGTAGGATACTGCGGCATGAAACCGATAAGGGACTAGGAGGACAAAGAAGCAGTAGCGACGGGTGGGAATCCGGCCTTTAGTGAAATCAGGGGCGAACGCACCAGAGACTACTTGCGGGCACGTGCAAATAGGCATGATGATGGAACTTATTACTTTGAAAACTCACGTGACGCCGAACTATAACAAGTGATATTAGAGGCTTCGAAGATCCCTAGAAGGTTCTACAGGAACTCAGGGCCATGTGGCATTCTGTCCATTTCTTTGGAAACAAAAGAGCCCCCTGGTCGTGCAAGGGGTATAGGTGTTAATGTCCCGCACAAGAGGGCTTTCACACTCAGCAAAGAAGAGAGGCTCGACATGAAAAAAGCGAGGAGTCAAATCAAGCAGAATGCATTGTATGAAAGGTTGAGGGAGGATATGTATCCAGCTGTTCGAAAGGATGTTGAGGAGTCAATGATGATGCAGAAGACTCTAACACTGACAGATAGCCAGCCGATGGGAGGGGAGGCGGGCATGGAGGATGCTGCTTATTGCGTGACAACACTGAGACTGCAGCTGCTCGTGATGACGCTATATCTGATCTATTTAGAATGGAAGACAAACTGAAGGACGTGCTTACACATAATGAAGGTACATTAAAATGTGGAACAGCCTGGGTTTGCCCACCCTTCTTGGAAGATGGCCTCTTCTTGGACAATGTGTTATTGAAACCAGGCTGTGTGAAGTGCTACGTGACTAAAGTAAAGCCTGGATTCAATGAATTTGCCCCGAAGAATGTCCTCGGAGACTTCGGTGAGCAAATGACCTTGGGAGAAACACTGTTACATTGCATCCGCTGGCCACGAAAGGAAATAGAGTTCATGGATGAGATCCCCGAAGCCCCGCCAAGAGCAACCACTATCGCCCCTCAATCGGTGACGCTCTCCTTGCCATAACAGCTCTCGCCGGCTGATGCGTCAACCTGTGATCAGCCGGCCCGACTTTGTGGCGTACATGCCATGCCATCCTTCTTCCCAAAGCAGCCAGTGGCAAGGCCTACAACTGCTGAAGATGCACCACCGGATCAGATGCCGGCCGCTGAAGCAGCGGGGGGAGACCTAGCCGCAACACATGCTCAGCAGACCAACCTGGTGGAATAGACTGCTAAGCCGTCTGATTCTTCGGAACCACCTGCTAAGCAGTGTGTAGGTCCAGAACCGACTGCTCATCAGTCCGTCGGTCCGCAGTCGCGTTATCAGCATACCAATGCATCAGCACTTCCTGCTCAGGAAACCAATGCATTGGCATGTCCTCCTCAGCACACCGACAAGTTGGCACCACCTAAACAGAAACCCGACATAGTTTCAACACATGGTCGGCAGTCTGATGCCTCTGCTCCTACAGCCCAGTAGTCCGTCACAACAGCACCGCCAGCTCAGTGGTCCGGCATAGATAAACCATCTACTAAGCAGTCCGTCCAAGCTTCACCGTCTGCTCGGCAGTCTACCTTGCAGGCAACCAGACGTTCTGCCAGAAATGCTTCAGGTACCATCAAGGAAGTGGACAAAAAGGCTACACCCACGACCATGAGGAAGCACGGTGGGAAAGTGAAGAGGAAAGAGAACGATTGCCTCTTACTTAAAGCACTCATCACCCAGAACCAAATTAACAGCAGCTTGTTCGAATCGGGGAGTACTATTATTTCTGACGCCATGGATGATGAAGAAGTACGTTTGTTGCTTGCTAAAAGTAAAGCAGACGTACTTCAAGCATGCTATTACGTCCATGGCCAGCCATTTCATGTTGGCGAATGCTTTGATGAGTGCAGCTCAAGTTGCCTCGAGTTACATGAATATTGCATGGGTCTAATGTCAGCGGGTCATCATGGTTTGCTAGTCCACTACAACAGAGATCATTTCCGAAATGATGTTGGTTCCATCGATGTGAGTTTTGAGGGCTTACATCTCTTCTTCAACTTGAACATGCTCAATGCCACTCTTGTTAGATGCCTGATTTTGTAAGTACTTAACAAACTCTGATCAACTTCTCCATACAAGGCTGTAAATGATAAATAGCTAACTGCATTGTATTCCTCTCAGGGGATTGAACGCGCAGAGAAGAAAAAGGGAGAGTGTGTATTTCATAGATCCTGAATTAGCAAATGGCTCAACAGTACATGGTAAGTCCCTATGGGACTGGGCTGTTAAGATAGTCGTCCGCCTCTTCGAAAACATGTCCCATGCAGAATCATTTCTCTAGCCATATCATGAACGATAAGTCAAGTAAACAACCACTCATTCGTAAGTTCATGGCTTTCTTAATATGTAGCGATCACTTGATATTGGTATTCATTGTTCCAAACAAGAACACAATTTACTACACCGATTCTCTCAGAGAGTCAACAAACGCTCATGATCTGGCGCATCTTCAGCAATTCATGGATATATATTGAAATCTATGATGTTGAAATTAATTTGCATTCATATCTGGTTAAATAATTGATGTTGTCATAATTCATCATCATTTGCTGTGTGCTCGCATTGTGGAAAACTAAACCAGGGAACTTGTTCAAGAGGGAACTACCTCTGCAGCACGAGATTGTTTCTCCGGTAACACAACGAAATCCGTATTTTTGGAAAATTTATCCAACAGTCTACAAATACCTTTCCTTACGCTAGTCAAATGTTCAAGCTTCTAAATAAACCTCTTTCTATTTTGTCCAAAGAAATAATAATACATCTAACACCAGTTTGGTTGTTCCTAACAGGACAAATACATGACTAATTCTGTACAAAACATTTCAGTGTCCTCAGCAAGAAGCAGGGACCAACCTTTGTGGATACTATGTTTGCAGACACATGATCTCCATCCGCAAATGTGCTGATAGTTGTGATGATCCTCGTGAATCAGTCCCAGTAAGTCTATCTTAATTATTATCTTCTACTCCACCCATATGGCACATTCTGATCTTAAAAATACTGCAGCTCATCTTAAAACTGAGGACCCCTGAACCGCTCCAGGCTGGTGAATTGCTGATGGTTCGGAGATTTATCAGCGACTTCTTCCTGGATCACTACATCAATACCACTGATGATAATAAAGATTTCTGCTTTCCTTCTCGTAAAACATTGACTAAGAGTTAGCCGCTAAACATATAACGCATGGATCCATTGTTTTCCATCTGATGAGGTCTTCGCATTTCATACACTATGATTAATTATGTAATGCCTATATGTGTCGACAAATCATTGGAATTTAGCTACCATATCTTCAATTGCAATTGCTGCAAAATCTGATGAATGTTCTTCCTGTGGACACTATTTGTTGAATTAAAATTGTGGAGAATTTGCTTTTTGCGTGCCGATTGAAAATGAGATATTTTTGTTTATTTTTTCAATTGAATATTGTGGCGAATTAGCTTTTTGTGTGCCGATTCAAAATGTGATATTTTTGTTTATTTGTTCAATTGAATATTGTGGCGAATTTTCTTTTTTTCATGCGATTCAAAATGGGATATTTTTGTTTTAACCTGGCAATTGCTCCGCACACGGTTCAACTAAATGAGTGTGTGCGATCCACATCGGAAAGCATACATCAATTGTAGCGGAACCGTCTGTGATACACAGCAGATCGCAAATGATTTGCAGCGCTACTACGTGTGCATGGGGTCTCCGGAACCATTTGTGATATCGCGTTATCGCACACGAGAACTCGGAGTAAACCGTGCCCAATATAAAATACAATCACAGTCGTAATTTTTTCACCAAACGTGTGGGATCCCAAACGAAAAGCACACGTCACTCTTGCGGCAACCGTCGGTGATACCCAACAAATCACTAACGGTCTGCCACACTTGTATGTGTGCGAAGGGGCTCCAGAACCATTTGTGATAGAACATTATCGCAGACGGTAATTGTTGGCAAACGTGTGCGATGGAGTCTTGCATGGCAGACGGGTTACACAGAAAACTCGTGTGCGATGGGGCACAAATCGTACACAGTTTATATGTTGGCCCATGTGCCTTACATACTGTTTCCCAAACGGTTCATTATGACAGACCGTATGGTTTCACTGCTGTCAGGTCCAAGATGCGATTCTATTCCGATCACGCGATACACTCGTGATTGGGGCACAACCGCATTTCGGGCGCTTAGCAAGATAGATATCATTACATCAAAACCATTACATAAATACATGGGGATACATACAAGTCACATGAATACAACAACATCAATACAAGGCATTCGACTACGGATGCAAACATGAAAAGTATATCGACATCCATCCTGCTATCCCAGGCTGCCGACCAGGAACCTAACCCAAGACTGACGAAGCAGAAGAAGAAAGAACTCCAACACAAGTACATCGCTCTCACGTCAAGTAATCGGAAACCTGCACCTACAACTGTTGTTGTAGTATCTGTGAGCCACGAGGACTCAGCAATCCCATAACCGTGGGTATCAAGACTAGCAAAGCTTAATGGGTAAGGACAGGAAGAGTGGTGAGGTTGCAGCAGCGGCTAAGCAAAATGTATGGTGGCTATCTTATGAATACAAGAATAAGATGAGCCTCTACGCAAACGGTCGCAAACTAGTAATGATGCAAAAGAACCTGAACTACCTACGAGTTAAACATAACCACACCGTGTTCTCTTCTCAAAAAGAAAAGAGACGGTCATGGTTACTCACGCGGTTGTGTGTTTTATTTCGGATCCTCTATAAAGTTTTCTACAACCGGACATTAACAAATTCCCATTTGCCACATAACTGCGGGCACGGCTTTCGAAAGATCATAACCCTGCAGGGGTGTCCCAACTTAGCCCATCACAAGCTCAGGATCTGCGGAGTCGCAACTCCATGTTGGGAAGACCCGAGTATTCTCGGAATCCCGTGCTCAAGATATTTCGCCAAAGGTAAAACTAATCCAGCAAGACCTCCCGGCGTGCCGACACCCTGATAGTAGCCGCGCATATCTCGTCTCAGGCCACGACCGGATGGGTCAAGCTACGGGAGCCAATCCTCGAGTTTCCCCGTGGTGGCCCCGCAGGCTGCCCATTTGGGACCAACACCATCAGCACTGGCCCCCTATTATGTAGAATTAAGAACCCCGGGACGCGACCCCCAATGCAATTTAATTAATTAATTAATTTTTATTATTAGAAAATTAAAACCAAAGTTGGGCTTGCTGGAAAAGCTTTAAGCAATGCAAATTATCAAGGGGGGGGCATAAACCCCAACCATGTCAGGAACGCAAAATCAAGGAACATAATGTCGGTTTATCGGTTCTTAAGGCGGCATGAGTGGAACAAACCACTGTGAAAAAGGCCAAGCCTTCCACCCAATGCCATGTATATAGGTGTGTTAATATATATAAGATATATTGTGATATTCCAACAAAAAGTTCCAACATGGAGCAATCTTCATCTTCACCTGCAACTAACAACGCTATAAGAGGGGCTGAGCAAGCGGGTAACATAGCCAAACAACAGTTTGTTGGGAATGTGTCAAAGGTTAGAGGTTTCATGGCAACAAGGAGAGGCTGACAACAAAAGATAGGTAGCGCGACATATAGCGATAGCATCAAGACAACTAGCATAGCAATGGTAGTAAAGGTATCCAAGGTGACGGTCATCTTGCCTGAGATCCCGCAAGAAAGAAGAACGAGTCCATGAAGAAGATGAAGAAGAAGCCATGAAGACGAACCAAGTGTAGTCAAATGAATCCTCACGATTGCAACGGAATATGAACTAGCGAGAAGAAGCACACAACATGGTAAACACACCACTCAAGAACATGACAAGATGCTCAACCAAGTATGATGCAAGACAAGTCTATATGATGCAAAACATGGCAAGGGATGAAGCAAACAAGAACATCACACAAGCAAGTTTAAATGAGGCCGAAAAACAACATATAATAATTCCAGTAAGTCCTTATATGCAATTTTCGAAATTGGTCCAGATCTGAACAAACCTTAAGTTAAAGTTGTTAAATAGCAAGTTAACATGCACCAAGATGATCTACTCGAAATTCTAGTCAAGTTACATAAAAAAAGTTCATTTAATTCGGAGCTACGGCCTATAAGATATGAGCAAAACAAGTCAAGCATGGCATTGATGCAAAACACATCCAAACATCAAGCAAACACACTCCAAACGGGTTTACAACATGTTAATATGCATCTACATGAAAAACACACAAGTTTCATATAGGACACGCTCAAAACGGAGCAACGTTTCATCACATACACATGTAACAAGATATAACAACAAGTTGTCCAAAAACAGCAACATGGCACTTAGTTGACATCAAAACAACATGATACAATAACATTTCATGGCAACAAAGGGCATGGCAAACATGTACATGTCCAGCACTACAAGCATGACCAAAGAGCTACTACAAAACACCACTAGAAAATGCTCGAAAAATCATGGCAAGATTGCAAAAGATAACAGTTTCACAGACTTGGTGAAAATAAACTAGACATGGCAGCAACAACGACAAGTAGGCATGTTTGCAAGCTTGTGCAACTCATCTCAGAGCATAACATGGCAAGTGAATATAACCAACAGCAAGAAGACATGTTTATGAAGCTAATCATGGAAAGAACATGGTCACAGGATGCATAGATCACTATCAAATCACATGGCAAAACTGAACTTACTGATAACAGGCTGACAGAAACATTTTATAGCAATTTGAGAGCAAGAAATAAACAAGCTACAACAGGCCATATATGCAAACAAGGGCATGGATGGATAGAGCATAACATGGACAACAAGACATGATCATTGGAAAACCCAAAACATTCATGGATTTGAGTGGGGCATCAAGCAAACATGGCATCAGGTTATATCAGTTTCAGACTTAGCACTTTTCAACAAGTCTCAGAAAATAACAACAGCGAGTATGCCACTTCACAAGCTTGTTGCAAACACCACAAGGCATAACATGGAAAATTAATTACACCACAACAAAGATGACATGATTGTGCTTCTAAAACATATTGACATGTTGCTCCAACAAAAATCACACATAAAGATACAAAAATGACAGAATAGCATTTCATAACAAGTTTCAGCACTTAACAGCCACATACACTTTTGCAACAGAGATAAACATGACAATATGGCGCCTAACATGAATGCTACAGAAACCATCATGTAGAGCACTTCACAATGAACATTTTGACATATCATACACTCCATTTGAACCAACATGCAAAAAGATATCATCACCACAAGCATGCAACAAAACAACAGTTCTCAGCAGTTTATAACATATAGCACTTTTGCAACGATGATTAGGTTATCTAGATGAACTCAAACAAGCATGCCACAGTACAACAGTATGAAGAGCATCAGGAGACAAACATTTTGACATATTACATGCTCAATTTGAATAAACGTGCACAAAGTTATCACTACTCGAACATGCACAGATAATGTAAGAATTTCACAGACTTAGTCATTTTCATGAAGGAAAAAAAACAGGTTGAGCGTCGGATAGCTATAACGCGCATAGGGCAAGGTTTAGGTGATGCTCACATTGTGGGCTAGGCCTAGGTAGTGCAGCGGCTGGCCCAGAAGAAGCGGGCCGATGGGGAGGCAGGACCAGACGGGAGCGGGCCACTCTAGGCCAGGATGAGGCTGGCCCATGAGGCGGCGACGTTGTTGTCGTCGTTCTCGTCGCGTGCCTGCATGAGGAAGGAGGCCAAGGCGTGGCCGGCGGGCAGGGGAGGGCTTCGATGAGGTGGGCACGGTGGGGACGGGGAGATCCGGTGGGTCGGTGACAGGGTCAAGGCGGGGCTTGAACTCGGCGCCATGGAGTCCCTGAACATGGCGGCAGAGAGAGAGAGAGAGAGATGAGGCAGAGAGCCAGAGGAAGAGGACGGAGGGAGAGACAGGCGGGGCGACCTGGGAGGAGGTGGTCGTCTGCGGCAACGGGGTCGGGGTTCAGGTGAGGCTCGCCGGCCGACGCGGAGGGGCGGTAGCACTTGGTCGCGGGAGCCGCGAGCTCGGGGTTTGCGGGGAGCGGGCGAGCGGGATCTGGCGGTGGAGTGGGAGGCAGGCGCGGGCCTGCGGCGGTGGTGCTCGGGCTGGGCGGGCCGCGCCCGGGCCGGGGCGGGCCTCGCACGGTGGGGAGCCAGGAGCGCGACGCGGAAGGGCCAGGTGGCACTCGCGGAGTGGTGGAGGGAGGTGGAAGCGGCAGCGCAGGCCAATAGGGGCACGCCAAGTGGCAGCGCAGGCGGCTGGAGGAGTTGGCGGCGACAAGTGGCACATCCGGAGCAGCTGGGCACAGAATCTGAGGGAGAGAGAGGTTAGGGGTGGGTTTTAGGCCATTTTTGGACGTGGGAGTGTCCATTTATAGGCAGGAGGGGTGAGGGATAGGGTTTGGAGGTGTTTTTGAGCCATCAGATCGTGATCATGCAGCTCTGGTCGCGAGCGGGGGTAGGTGGCCTTAGATGGGCTGTGTAGATGGGGTTGGGCTGAGAGGAGAAAAGGGAAGTGCAGCCCGGCATGCGTTTCGGAGACCGAAACATCCGACGTTTTATCCGGCGATAGTGCCGCTATAGTTATCCGTTGGGCTATCAAACGGACTATGAATGCGATGAAATTTGACAGGCGGTCTACCCACTCTATAATAAGACCGCACGCCAAGTTTCGACCCATTCCGAGATCATTTTCCGGCCACTTATAAAATAAATATTCGTAGATGCCGCGGGCGCGTGCGAGTGTGTCTGGGCTCAGAATGGACAACAAAGAGGATGGGCGGACTCGGACGGATGCAAGTTTTGAAAACATGTTGATGCAATGCACATGATGACATAGCAAAATGCAACACGCATGCAAATGACATGGCAATGACGGCGAATAAATGGCTGACACCTGGTGCACCGGTCTCGGGGTGTCACAACTGTGTCATTTGAAACGCTTAATCATCGATACCACACATGCGAAAGAATTTAGTGTGTGCTGCATCGCACACGATTACATTTTGGAAGGCCTCTGGATCACTGCTCCATATCCCCGACGATTTCTGGGTCGTGTGGGAAGGACAGTGTATCGCCCACACTCACTTGGCGACGGTCCAAAATGCCGTCGCGGAAAGGGGTTAAAAACCGTTTGTATAGCACCGACGCGTACTAGTGCAAAGAGAATTTCTTCTATTAAGTGCCTTTCTCCCCCCTGAATCTTATATTGGATAATGGGAGAAGATAGGGCAAAACAAAATTAGAGCAAGAATAGAAAATCAGAGCAAAACAATCATAATGCATACTTACATGTCGTTCCCCTCTTGAAGACATGTGACTTCTCTCCTCTTTGGATGATATGCATCTGGGGATAAGCTTTGATGTGCTCTCTCTCTCCCCTTTGTGTGATAAGCTTTGATGTGCTCTCTCTCCCCCCTTTGACATCAATTTCCAAGAAGGGATCTTCTAGAGCATGAGTCAAGTAGGTTTGGTCCTTGAGTTACATTACAAAGCAACATGTGATTTTAAGATGCTATTAGAGGATAAGAATCATTGAGTGGAGCTGGAACGGATATGCAGGATGCAAATGGCAAAATCTTTTCTCAGTATTGAAATTGGTGCGGCCGATTTATTGTTATCAGTGACACCGAGTTGGCAGTGTCAAAGATGATGCATATCAGCCAGACCGGGTTTGTCCTTATCGGTTGAACCGATGAACAATCTGCAATATAGCATTGCAGTTCGGTCTAGCCGAGAGGCAAAAATCGGTGAGACCGAGTTCAATACAAAGGAAATATTTTGTCATCTCAACTCACTTATGCAAATAAGATCTCACAAAGATTTGCATGGAATCAACTGAAGGATTTGCAAATAATTTGATGAAGAAAATATCAAAGAAAAAGAAATCTAGCTGAAGTTTTTTTGAAAGGGGAACAAGCATGCAAAAGATAAATGCAAGAACACAGAGAAACACTAGAGAACTTCATCTAGAAATGGTCGGCGACAGAGTCACCTATGTTAGAGTATATTGACTTAGGAGTCAAGTGAGGACACTTGATCATAGGTCATACTGACCGTTTAAGCTCAAAATGGGGTTGCCATTTTTCGTTTAAGCATTTTGATGTATTCTCATCATGTTGAGCTGCTTTGACCCATGTCTTGGGGTAAAGCTTCTCTAAGATGGAATAACATACCTTGGGTGGTGGTGTTGATCTTGATCATTTAGTTGAACTTGTGTTGGATGCTCAAGGTTGATGTAGTTCATCAAGAGTTGGGAGCACAACTTGTAGTTTGAGTTCATCTACCTACATGGGTTACACTTGCAAGGAGGAGCACTTGTGTATACAAAATGACAATCATGAATGTTTGATACCAACTGAAATTTGATATATAGAAATCTTTAAAGGATATATTGAAAGGATTCATTCTTCCTTGTTTTCAACCACCATATTGTAGAGACTTGGTGATGTAAAGGTTGCTTAGGATGTGAGTGAGTTGCAATCTCATAGATTTAGATTCATACAAGTAACTACAAGGGTTAGATAGCATACAAGGTTACAAGTAGAGATCCATGACATATGGTCATCATCATAAGAGAAATATCAAGGATTAGTCAAATGCTCATGCCTTGCATGCGTCCAAATGGAGTTACTACTCCAAGTTTAAGGCATCAATAATGTTCAATTCACCTCTCAAAGGGAAAAATACATTCTCATAAAGTGGTTTAGTGAATATAGCCGCTAGTTTCTTATCAGTACGAACATGTTTAAGATTAATGTCTCCTTTAGTAACATGATATCGAATGAAATGATGACGAACTTCAATATGCTTAGATCAAGAATGTTGCACGGGATTGTGAGCAATCTTAATTGCACTTTCATTATTAAAAAGCAATGGAACATGTTTCACATAGATCCCATAATCTTTAAGAGTTTCGATCATCCAAAGTAATTGAGCACAACATGAACCGGCGGCAATGTATTTCGCTTCGGCGGTGGATAAGGATACTGAGTTTTGTTTCTCGGAGGACCAAGACACTAGAGATCTACCAAGAAATTGACAAGTACCCAAAGTGGACTTTCTATCAACCTTGTCTCCGGCATAGTCCGAATCGGAGTAGCCAACAAAATCAAAAGAAGGCCTCTTAGGATACCAAATGCCAAAGTTTGGTGTGTGAATTAAGTATCTCACTATCCTTTTCACAACCTTAAGATGACATTCTTTGGGGGGCGCTTGATATCGTGCACACATGCACACACTTAGCATAATATCGGGACGGGAGGCACATAGATATAACAATGAACCAATCATAGAGTGGTAAACCTTTTGGTCAACTGGTTCGCCATCCTTAGTCAAATCAAGATGTCCACTATTAGGCATAGGTGTATTCGTACCTTTGCATTCTTGCATGTTGAACTTCTTGAATAAGTCCTTGGTATACTTTGTTTGAGAAACAAAGGTGCCCTCCTTAGTTTGTTTGATTTGCAAACCGAGAAAGAACTTGAGTTCACTCATCATAGACATCTCAAACTTCTCCGACATTAGGCTTCCAAACTTTTCACTAAAATGAGGGTTAGTTGAGCCAAATAAATATCATCAACAAAAATTTGGCACACAAATAGTTCACCATTAACTCTTTTAGTAAAAAGTGTTGAATCAATTTTCCCAATTTGAAAGTGAAAGAACATGCGGTGCCCCCATGTTTGGTTTTGGTAATTGATGAAAATCTCTATGGACTAATGGTTGCCTTGAGTTATATTTGAAGGTTTTGTCCATAGACTTTTCTTTGAGTACATGTGTTGGTTTCAAGGAGAGTTTGTGATGACCATGGTGCTATTCAAGGAATTACCTAAAGATTGGTCATGTGAGAGGTTGATCCAGACTAAGTCAAAGAGTGAATCAAGTTGATTAACACACAAAGCATAGGAGATGTATCGAGAGGGGTCAAGTGATCCTATGGTACGGTAAGCATTGTCAATTACGCTTTGTGTACTAACCCATGGTTTTCGTGAGAGTTCTTTGTGGGGTTAGGTTGTGGTGTGCAAGTTCAAGTGGATCATTACGAAGAGATCATATGCTTGAAGCTTTCCATCCATTGTGGTGGCAATGGACTTGTGAAGATGTGCCAAAGAGTGGCTCACCCATAGAGGAGTATGGGGGAGCAATCAACTAGTCTTCACCGTGCCAACGCAATCAAGAAAGGTGGTCCAACTTGAGAAAGTCAAGAAAGTCATCATCTAGCTCAAGTGGACTTTGTGCAAGGCAAAGAATTGCCCTTGATAGGTTTTCTATTTTACCGGTCTCATGGTGGTAGTTGGGAAACCGGTTTATAGGATCGATTGTTGTACTATCAAGGGGGCTCTTGATGAGTAGCTTGATCGTATCGTTCATAGAGAGCTCAAACCATTGCATCCTTGCATCATCTTTGTTGGTTCTTGTTTGGTTCTTCTACTTGTGAGATTTGGAGCTTATGGTCATTTTCATGACAAGCTCGAGTTCATTGAAAACAGAGTTCACATGCATATTCTATGATGTTTTCGGTGTTAGGGTTTTTGCCGGTTCTCTTTGTGGGTCTTAGAGCTTATGGTCATCTTGATGACAAGCTTGAATTCATCGAAAACGGAGTTCACATGCATCTTTTATGATGTTTTCGATGTTGGAGGTTATGTCATATCTTCTCTGATGGAGGATTCACTCCTCTATATCCTAGGCATACCTCCCATGCCTCTTCTTACTATAGCCAACAAGCTTGAGTTTGCACAATTTGGAGCTCATTTCCAGAAGTTATGGCAGTTCTTGTTTTATTGCATCCTTTTGTGTCTTTAGTTGTGATATGAAGGTAGCCAAGTGCTAAAGCCTTAGTGGTGTGCGGTAGTACCGCTCAAGGGAGCAGTAGTACCGCAGGAGCCATCGGTAGTACCGCTCCTAGTGAGTGGTAGTACCGCTGCCCCCATCCCTAACGCAAACGCGTGCGGAAGTAGGCGCAGATGTAATTTTTTTTACATCTGCCCTCATGTGGTAGTATTGTGACTCCTGTCCGGTACTACCGTGCCAGACTTTCGCCAGCTCCAACCTCAACGGAAGTTGTCACGGAAGTAATTTATTACTTCCGAGCGTTTTTCTGGGCTAGTTGACGCCTGCCTTACGGAAGTACCATAGGGGCGCGCGATAGTACCACTCGTTGCCATGGGCAACATGCCCTCATCTGGCCTCTGTCGTGCAAGCGGTAGTACCGCAACCTTCAGTAGTAGTACCGCAGCCCTCTGCAGTAGTACCGCTGCGGTGTGCGGTAGTACCGCGTCATGCAGGCTGAGAGAGGGGATAACTGTTGGATTTCCCCCTCCTATAAAAGGGGGTCTTCTTCCCCATTGAACCTTATCCTTTGAGCTCGTGTTCTTCCCCCATTGTTGACCTTTTTCGAGCTTGCTATTTCTCAATCCCTCCATGGATTCTTCCTAGTTTTGGGGGGCAAAGAAAGAGAAGATCTAGATCTACGTTTCCACCAATCACTTTCTCCTCTATGTGAGGGGAGCCCTTTGGATCTAGATCTTGGAGTTCTTCGTGTTCTCTTCTTCGTTCTTCCTCTCATTTCCCTCCCTAGCATTAGTTGCTTTGGTGGGATTTGGGAGAGAAGGACTTGGGCACTCCGTGTGCCCTTGCCATTGCATTTGGTGCATCGGTTTGAGTTCTCCACGGTGATGCATGGAAGTGAAGTTGAGAAGCTTATTACTCTTGGGTGCTTGGTACCCTTGAGCTTGTTCCTCTTGGGTGTGTGGGCATTCTATATGGTTGTGGTCACCTCAGAGGCATATTCCATTATGGTGAAGCTTCGTGGTGTCATTGGGGGCCACCAATTAAGTTGTGGAGATAGCACCAACCTTTGTGGTGTTCGGAGCTCAATCATCATGGTGTAAAGATCCGGGCAAGAGTCGGGGCCTCCAATTAGGTTGTGGAGATCGCCCGAGCTTTTTGACGGGTTTCGGTGACCGCCTGAAGGGTTGCCAAAGTGTACGGGTTCGGTGAACGCCCCAAGGGTTGCCACTTGTATGGGTTCGGTAACCGCCCTCAAGGGTCCCTTAGTGGAATCACGGCATCTTGCATTGTGTGAGGGTGTGAGGAGAGTACGGTGGCCCTAGTGGCTTCTTGGGGAGCATTGTGCCTCCACACCGCTCCAAACGGAGATTAGCATCCGCAAGGGTGTGAACTTCGAGATACATCGTCGTCTTTGCGTGCCTTGGTTACCTCTTACCCGAGCCTTTTACTTATGCACTTTACTTTGTGATAGCCATATTGTTTCTTCCTATATATCTTGCTATCACCTAGTTGTTTATCTTACTTAGCATAAGTTGTTGGTGCACATAGGTGATCCTAGTTGTTGTAGGTTTTGTGCTTGTCAAATTAACCGCTAGGTTTATTCTGCATTTGTTCAATCCTAAACCGTAATTATTTTAAAGTTCCTATTCACCCTCCCTCTAGGCGACATCCATGATCTTTCACAAAGCCTTTTTCAATAAGGAACCTTGTCAAGCATTTATACCATGCTCTAGGAGCTTGTTTAATACCATAAAGAGCTTTGTGAAGCTTGTAAACATGATTAGATTTCTTGGGATTAACAAAGCCGGGAGGTCGTTTAACATAAACTTCCTCCTCAATTTCACCGTTGAGAAAAGCACTTTTAATGTCCACTTGATATAGAGTGATATCATGATGATTGGCATAAGAAAGTAAGATGCGTATGGACTCAAGTCTAGCAACGGGGGCATATGTCTCACCGTAATCCGTACCTTCGACTTGAGTGTAGCCTTGGGCGACGGGACGGGCCTTGTTGCGTACCACTTGTCCATCTTCATCTTGCTTATTGTAAAACACCCATTTGGTACCGATGATGTTGTGGTTGTCGCCGGGCTTCTCAACCAATGTCCAAACTTGGTTTCTCTCAAAGTTATGCAGTTCCTCGTGCATAGCATTCACCCAATCCGGATCATCAAGAATGGCTTCAACCATCATAGGTTCAAGGTTAGATATGAAAGAGTAATGTTCATAAAAATTAGCTAAATGAGATTTAGAGAGGGTGATTCTCCCGGTTTGGATATCATCATAATTTTTTTTCTACGGGATGATCTCTAGCAATCCTTGCTCTAACTCGTGAGAGCTTTTGTTTGGATTGGTGTGGAACATCCTCTTCATTATATTATTCTTCTTCTCCTTCTTCATTGTTGTTGGCGTTGTTGTCCTCTTGTGGAGGTGGAGAAGGAGGTCGATGAGGTTCATCTCGATGCACTTCCTCGTTTCCTTCATCTTGGAGTGTTCTACTTGTAGCTGCCTCCAAGTTGACTTGTGGTTCACCTTGCCGTGAAGTTGAGATTTCCACTTGAATGGATGAAGTACTCTCCTTCACCTCCGTTGGAAGGATCTTGCCAATAGACAAGTCTTGTATTGCTTTCGAAGGGTCTTTGTCTCCTACATCAATTGGCAATTGCTCTACTTGCGAGCCATTAGATTCATCAAACTTCACATCTACCGTATCTTCAACCTTTCGGGTGAAATTGTTGTAGACATGGTAAGTGTGAGAGTTTGAGCCGTAACCGACTAGGAAACCTTCATGAGATTTAGGAGCATATTTCGAACGACGATGCTTGTCAATAATTTAACACTTTGAGCCAAATACTCAAAAGTATCCAACTTGGGGTTTGTTACGTGTGAGAAGCTCGTATGCCGTCTTGCCGAGAAGCTTGTGAAGATATAGTACGTTTGTAGCATGACAAGCTATCTCAACCGCTTCTGCCCAAAAGTGTCTTGGTGTCTTGTACTCATCAAGCATCGTTCTCACCATCTCTATGAGTTTCCAGTTCTTCCTCTCAACAACTCCATTTTGTTGAGGTGTGTACGTAGCCGAGAACTCATGTGAAATCCATTCTTCATCAAGAAAGGTACCCACATTGGCGTTCTTGAACTCCGTTCCATTGTCGCTCCGAACCTTCTTGATCTTCACTTCAAATTGATTTTGGGCCTTCCTAGCAAAGTTCTTGAAGATCTTTTGGACCTGTGATTTATCATCAAGAAAGAACACCCATGTAAATCTTGAAAAATCATCAACAATGACCAATCCAAAGGAGTTACCACCGAGACTCTTGTAAGCATTGGGACCAAAAAGATCCATGTGAAGTAACCCAAGTGGTCTTCTGGTGGTCATGATATTCTTCACAGGATGACTTCCTCCAACTTGTTTTCCTGCTTGACAAGCACTACAAAGTGTATCCTTTTCAAATATAACTTCTTTAACACCAAGGATATGATCACCTTTAATAAGATTATCAAGATTTCTCATGCCAACATGACCTAACCTTCTATGCCACAACCAACCTTTAGAAGATTTAGCAAGAAAACAAGTGTGAGGTTGGGCTTTCTTAGTGAAATCAACAATGTATAGGTCACCTCTACGAATGTCGGTAAAGACCATGTTATGATTATCTCTAAGAAAAACTTGGCATTCAATATGAGTGAATAGCACATTTAAACCAAAATCATCTAATCTAGACACTGAAAAAAGTTATAGCCGAGAGATTCAACAAGCATGCCATTTTTGATAGAGCTATGATTGGATATGGCCACCTTACCAATGCCAGCAACTTTACCCTTAGAGTTGTAACCAAAGGTAACATACTTTCATGGACCATCGTTTCTAGCAAGCTCATCAAACATGTCCTTATCTCTAGTCATATGATCCGTACATCCACTATCAAGAACCCACTCCTTTCCTCCGGCTGCGTAACCACGAAGATTAGCCATAAGACCAAAGTGTCTCATTTGTTCATCAAGGTCAAAGTCACTGTCATCATCCTCATCATAATATCCATGTTCAATATCGTCTTGTGATTGATCATTACCTAGAGAGAGTGATTCATTAGTTATGTGATCATGACAATGTTCATCTTTATTAATTATAATGACTTCCGAGATGATATTACTAATGATTCCTACATCTCCTTTGGCACGCATAAGGTCACGAAGCTGAAATAGACATTCATCAAATTTAGGATCACTAGGATTCATTTTATTTAAAGCAATGGACATTTGAAGGATCACATCTAGATTTTTCTAAGGGTAGTCCGAAAATCTTTCCTCAAGAAATTTTCATATTGTAACGGGTGTCAATTCTATGCCAACATGTCACACAAGCCCGCATCCGCCTTGAAGACCATTCCACTCATCTGGCCCTTTCCTGTTTAGTGCTTGGACATGGTTGGACCCGTGCATACAGGCAAAAGCGGATTCACTCACTTGCTCGTAGGAGTCGACAAGTTCGCCAAGTGGATTGAAGCCAAGCCCATCAAGAAGTTAAACTCGCGTACAACCATCAGTTTCATGAGGCAGCTGATTTTCAGATTCGGAGTTCCACACAGCATCATCACTGACAATGGCTCCAATTTTGACTCGAAAGAATTCACAAACTTTTCCGCCACCCAAGGCACTCGGGTTGACTATGCGTTCGTTGCACACCCGCAGTCAAATGGTCAAGCCGAAAGGGCGAATGGTCTAATCCTCCAAGGGCTCAAACCCCCGACTCATGCACGACCTCGAGCATGCAGCTGGCGCCTGGGTCACTGAGCTACCATCTGTCTTATGCGGTCTAAGGATGACTCCGAACCGATCCACTGAACACTCGCCTTTCTTCATGGCTTATGAGGCCGAAGCCGTGTTGCCGAGTGATCTCCTTCACAACGCGCCCCGAGTGGAACTTTACTCAGAAGCCGAGGCAGAGCAGGAGTGGAAGGATGCCGTCGATCTCTTAGAAGAAAAGCGTGAGATGGCTCTCATTCAGTTGATTGTATACCGGCAAGATCTTCGTCGGTTCCACACGAGAAATGTCAGAGGCCGAGCCACTACAACAGGAACCCCCCTTTAGCAACGCATCGATGCGTTGTGGAATGTCCATATAAGCGTTGTTGAGGTCTACACCAACGGATGTATATGCGTTGCCGTTGGTGGCGTTGCAAGGGTCTATGACAACACATATAATTGCATTGGTAATTGCCCCGAAGAAGCGTTGCAAGACAGCAACGCATATAGTTACAACACAACAACACTTCATATGCATTGGTGATTACCCCCAACTGAGTTGAAACGGACATAGCTACATTAGTGCAAGTGTTGGTGCATAGCATGAGCAATTAGTATTTTATACATTACCAACAACAATTATTGGGTCAATATCGATGGTGCACATGATCAGCAGATCATAAATAGAAAGATCTCATATATTATATCGACTCAGGTTGCATTACATGGGGAAAAATCCAAAAATGAAAAGGTGATTTTCTATACATTGACCATCAAAACAATACATTGACCATGAAAATGTCATTCTAAAACAACAACATAAAACTATCGACTACAAGTTCCCATTCCCCGCCTTGCAATCAACTTAGCCATGCATCATCTGCTTGTCTTGGCAATCTACGTCAACAAAAAAACAAGTAACATACCATATTAGAGAAAGAAAAAAGTTGGTCAATAAAGCAATATTTAACAGAGGGGAAACATATACAAAGGTTGAAGGCCATGTTGTAACTAATCTAGCTGCATGACAATTACCTTTGACCTTTTTGACTGATCGTATTAATTGATCATATCTTTCTAATATAGCATCAACACACATTCCCCACAATTAATTTTGAAAGTTAACAAGCTCACTCTTATATTATAGGTCAGTTGCATTACATACAAGTAGCAGAGGCTGTAGTTGGCTTGACATCTAGTCTTTCAAATTGTAGATTATGGTAAGTTTGACTTGATAAAGAAGAATAGCTTTACCAATAATTTATATTATCATTTTTGACAGTTTATCAGTTTTTATGGTTCTGTCCTCAATACACTAAATACTTTGCGCAGTCACTGTTATTCAATGATTTAGAACATTTCTATCATAGTAAGTGCAGAACAATATAAATTGCCTTTGTGGAACCATGTACTGGACCCTGATTTGTTATACCAGTAAACAAGCAAGTCATTTGAAACATTTATGTTATGTATATTATGGAAAACATGTGTATAGTCTGTTATATACTGGAATCTGAGTCCAGTAGACAGTAAGCTTCTTCCAACATTGATCATTGGCATAGGAACCAAAAATATGAATTACATGTAAGCATCTTTTTTCTTAACCAGCTGAAGTGCATTGCCAGGTGATATACTTAATTTAACTTCAGTATCGTCAAGTTCAATTCATGTGTTACTTTTCTAGTGGGGACAATAGTAATCGCAATCATCTTTCACATTCAGCAAACCAGAAGAAAACATGTCAATGTACTAGAGGGTGAGAGAAGCTTATCTATATGGTGGTCGGCGTCATTGGTGCAGCTTCAGGTGGGCGACAATTGGCAGATGGCTGGTAAAAATTTCCAAATAAGTACAGAAAATTCGAGAAATCAGATGTATTTTAAGTTGAAAATAAAATAATGGCATGGAAAAAGTTGAGAGATGTGAAATTAGCTGCCATCAGATAAATTTCCAAAACTGAAGTAAAGCACATACGTATAAGAAAAGAAAATGCCTATCTTAATTAATTGCCCACCTGTCCCCCAAAGTTGAAAATGACCACCTTAACATAGTCTGCAAACTGCAATCCCTGGTTCCTTTCTCACCTGATATATGAAAAGTATAAAGGCACATCAACGAAATCAGAGAAAGCAGGCACTGTAGAAGATAAAACAATCAATTTATTCATGAGAAGTGCAAGTGAATATTTAGATCTTCGGAAATATCATCACTTGGACACAAGGGCATACAACGGTACTACCAGGGAGTCCTAGTAAGAACTCACACTTATTGTCAAGATGTGTACATGGTCTTAAATAGAGATAATAAATCCCATCTTGCATACGTTACTGTGAATAGTACAATATTGAGGATAAATATAGATGTCAAGAACGATAATTACATGCATATAGACTAAATATTCATTTGCTCAAAAGTTTTAAGAAATTTGGCTCTGAAAGGAGGATAATTTTTAGAACTTAGTACCAACCAACTAAATAACAAAGCATTTAGTAACAAAACACCCAAGGTAGAAATCTTCAAACATGAATTTAGCATGCCCAGCTAGTGTAAGCAAGTGGTACTGTAAGGAACTAAAGTCTGTAAAAAAGGGCACCTGCCACACAATTGAGTGATGATGATGTCCAGCTGTTACAACATACTCGGCGTGAATGAAATCTCAACTACAAACTGGAGATAGGACATTGGGCCATTTCTGTATGTTAGGAAACTCAAATAAGGTAACAGTGGGAAAAAAAGGTATAAAACATTTTCGTATACTGCCAGTCAGTCACAAACAAAAGTTGTAACGCAATTGCAAGGTATTGATGGCATTAAGCTGTAGAGTTTTGTGGCCTAAATCTAGCATATGACAATTTATGTGCCAAGCACAAGAAGTTACATAATACACATCAGAATGTGTGTGCAATGTCATCAAGATATTATTAGCAACAGAAAACAGTCATAAATTAGTTAATTTCACAGTGATTCCCTTGTACTTACGATCTGGTATTTCAGTGCCCAATGATTGTAGGGGAGAACTCAGACCATGGAGCGACATCGATGCCAGTGCAAGCCAGCGCCGGTAGTAGTGGATCTGGCGAGTGATCAAGGTAACATAGATAATCTTTCCGATGGCAATCCCACGCAAAGCACCAACAAGGGTAAGAGCAGAGGGGTGGAGTGCCTTACTAGACCGTAGGCGTTGGAGTCGAGGTAGCCGGGGTGGAGCAGCACCGTCGAGCCCGAGCCGGTAGGCGCTCGTGCGGAGTCGCGATGGTAGTGGGCCGAAAAACAAGAAAGAGAGCTGGCCGGCGACCATTGGCGACCAGGGTTTGTGCCGGAGTGTGTGCAGGGGTGCGTAGAACGTTGCGGAGAGGGAGAATTAGAGGAGAATGGTAAGGGGATCCGGGCCGTTGAGCGGCTGCACCGGGGAGCACCGAAGCTGCCTGGAATCGGAGTTGGTCGCGGCAGCTTTGTGTGGGAGAGAGATGAATCAGGGAGAGAGCCTTGGGCGGCGCCGAAGCGTTGTGAGAAGGGGAAATCGGGGAAGAGAGGTGGGGGAGAGAACAGATTTGTTTTTTCTTTATGTTTGGCTCCGTGATATTTGGACGGATAGGTGGAGGAGGTGGATAGAGGTTAGCCCGGCGTGGGAGAGGTGGGTTAGCCTTTTTTTTTTGAAACAACACATATGCTATCATCGTTGCTACACATGCGTTGGTATATGGGGGTGTTTGTAGTAGTGAGCCTTCCAGGAGGGAGATCTTGTGCTCCAAGTGGATCAGCAACGCCCCCATAAGCTGGCCCCCGCGAGGGAGGGTCCCTTCGTCGTCACCAAGGTGCTACACAACGGGGCTTACTACCTCTACAATATCGCGAAGCGGATCGACGAGCCACGCGCATGGAATGTCGACCTACTTCGACGATTCTTCACCTAGCTCTCAGATAGTAGGGATGTAATAAAAGTACCCTTTTTGATTGTTATCAAAACTTGACTCTCGCAGTCCATAATGACTATTTTCGTCTAAACATGTGTTCAAATCCCCCCAAGTGGGTGGCTGAGCTGCGAAATCCGATTTCGCCTAAGTTAAAAACTACTCCGAGTGAGAGCGTCCCTCTCATTTGGTGGCTTAGCCGCGAGCCCATCCCAGCCTAAGTTAAAAACTACTCTCACTGAAAGCGTCCCTTTCACTCGGGGGCTTAGCCTCGAGCCAGCCCTCGCCTAAGTTTAATACTACTCCGAGTGAAAGCGTCCCTTTCACTAGGGGGCTTAGCCATGAGCCAGTCCTCTCCTAAGTTAAAAACTACTCCGAGTGAAAGCGTCCCTTTCACTCGGGGGCTTAGCCGCGAGCCAGCCCTCGCCTAAGTTAAAGACTACTCCGAGTGAAAGTGTCCCTTCCACTCGGGGGCTTAGCCGCGAGCCAGTGCTCGCCTAAGTTAAAAGCTATTCCGAGTGAGAGTGTCCGTCTCATTCGGGGGCTTAGCCCCGAGCCTGTCGTTGCCTAAGTTTAAAACTACTCCAAGTGACAGTGTCCCTTTCACTCGGGGGCTTAGGTGCGAGCCAGTTCTTTCCTAAGCTAAAAGCTACTCCGAGTGAAAGTGTCCCTTTCACTTGGGGGCTTAACCGTGAGCCAGTCCTCGCCTAAGTTAAAAACTACTCCGAGTGAAAGCATCCCTTTCACTCGGGGCTTAGCCGTGAGCCAGTCCTCGCCTAAGTTAAAAAATACTCCGAGTGAAAGCGTCCCTTTCACTCGGGGGCTTAGCCGCGAGCCATTCCTCGCCTAAGTTACAAACTACTCCGAGTGAAAGCGTCCCTTTCACTCGGGGGCTTAGCCGCGAGCCAGTCCTTGCCTAAGTTAAATACAACTCCGAGTGAAAGTGTCCCTTTCACTCATGGGCTTAGCCGCGAGCTAGTCCTCATCTAAGTTAGAAACTACTCCGAGTGAAAGCTTCCCTTTCACTCGAGGGCTTAGCTGCGAGCCAATCCTCGCCTAAGTTAGAAACTACTTCGAGTGAAAGCGTCCATTTCACTCGGGGACTAAGCCGCGAGCCTGTCCTCGCCTAAGTTAAAAACTACTCCGAGTGAAAGCGCCCCTTTCACTCGGGGGCTTAGACGCGAGCCAGTCCTCGCCTAAGTTAAGAACTACTCCGAGTGAAAGCGTCTCTTTCACTCGGTGGGCTTAGCCACGAGCCAGTACTTGCCTAAGTTAAAAACTGCTCCGAGTGAAAGCGGCCCTTTCACTCGGGGGCTTAGTCGCGAGCCAGTCCTCGCCTAAGTTAAAAACTACTCTGAGTGAAAGGGTCCCTTTCACTCGGGTGCTTAGCCGCGATCCAGTCCTCGCCTAAGTTAAAAACTACACCGAGTGAAAGCGTCCCTTTCACTCGGGGCTTAGCCACGAGCCAATCCTCGTGTAACATCCCAAAATTCTAATTTTTGGAATTTCATATTAAATAAGTAGTTTTGATTGTTTGTTTGACTGTGGTATGGTTGTTTGTGTGAAATTGAGTGAAATTTGTAACTTTTGAAAGTTGAATGAGAGGGAATGAAATGACTTTCCCAAACTTCCACCTTGCATTTATGATCTCCATGAATTCAAATTCATTTCAACACAAAACCCTAGAGTGAAGATGATATGACTTCTTCCATTTAAATAAATGAATAGGGTTTTGGAAAGATTTGAATTCCATTTTGAAATATTTCAAATACGGAAACTTTATGCAACTCAATGAGTTTCATGAAAGAAGATAAAATGACTTCTTCAAATGCTAAGAAAGAGAGTTGGAAGTTTCAAAATATCAAATTGAAAGTCCCTTTGAAGTTATTTTGAAACCCACTTTCAATTTGGAGTTATTTGGTTTTATTCAAATTATTTTTCTCCAGGAATAAAATATATGGAAAATAGGGTAAAATGATTCCTTACACTAGATAAGTAGAGAAAAATGAGTTTGAAATCAGTTTGGTATTTTAAAATATTTTTATTTGGTTTTTAAATGAACCAGTAGTACAGTTTGCTTTATTTAATGTTTTGTTAAATTTAATTGGCTTGCAGAAAATGTTCATCACTTAGGAAATCTTTTTCTTAAAATTTCCGTATATAATATGCCTATATAAAATTTACTTTATTTTCTTTATTCAGTTTTCTTGTTTGGTTTTACTAAAAAAAGAAAACTGCACGTGCGCCCTTAACTAACTGTCGCCCATATGCGCAACGTAGTAGACAGGCCGGCCCGTATTTTTTTCTCTTTTTATTTTCCTTAAGGTTTACAATTTTTCTTTCGAAAAAACATTTTCAGGGAAAAAATTATCTAAAAAGAAATCGCATGTGCTCGGCCGGCCGTGATGTTTGTTTTAGGCCCGTGCGATTTCCTTTTCGTTTATTTGTTTGTCCATGTTTAGTCCCACATTGCTTAGTTTTTGATCCCTAAACCTATTTTGCACCTGTAAATATAGACCCATAGAGCCTACAAAAATTATCCACAACGGGTTAAATCAATATTTTGGTTTGACTTGCTTCCCACAAAATAAAATATTATTTCTTCCCTTCGGCGGGAATTCTGTAAGTCGTCTCCTCTCTTCGAAGTCGTCTTTTCCCTCCCTATAAAGGTATCTTTCTTCGTATTTTTTTATATACTGCCGTAGCTTATTATTTCTAGACTAGTATGGTACAATAATTAGATTTATAAACTAGGCTTGTATCTACATTTTAGGCCTAGAATTCTTTTAGCCATAGATATTTTTTCATCCGTAAAACAACTTGACCCTGATTTTTCAAATAGCCATAACTTTTTACTCGTTCATCCAAATTAGATGAAACCAATGCCTAGATTTTCGTCTTGATCTCACCTATCCAGTGAATGTATCAAATAAACTTTTTGCAACTTTTAAATTTCAAAATTTGCTCAGATTCATATTCAAACTTCTTTTTGCCATAACTTGAGTTTCGTAACTCCGTTTGAGTTGATTCTTTCTGTAAATCGCAACTCTTGACCTAAACTTTCTGATAAGGCCAAATTCACTTAATTTTGGTACTGTTACAAATGGTTTTATGTTGCAAGAGCTATTTGCTTATTTTCGAAGTTTTCCGAGATCTTATCTTCAATTTTTTTGAGTGATTGATTATGCGTGGTTTTAATTGCTTGCTTGCGATAGATTGATCGGAGTGTGACGAGTAGAACTGTCAGGAATTATGAGTGCGAAGAATTTTCATCAACAGTACAAGGCAAGTTCACACTTTGTTCATACTCTTCAATACCCAGTTTTATTTGCATTTGTTATACCCTCAAAGATTTGCATGAGTAGGACTTGGATACATGTGGGATTGCTTTGTAGTTCATGATGTAGGAACCTATGACTTGTGGTCAACCCCGGGAATATATGCTTTGTTACTTATCGCTTAGCCATGCTCGTAGACGTGGATTGGTATGTGAGATTCATGAAAGTTGCGAGAGTAATAATAATTAAGGGAAAGTTTAAGGTGCCAACATTAATACACATCTGGGTGGAATGGTTGGGGCACCCTGGAGAAACCAGTGGCTTGCCCGGGCACCTGGAGAAACTAGTGTTTGCCGTAGGGTATCCCGGAGGACCCGTGTGATCACCCTATGAAATGCCACCCAGGCTCAAAGGGATCATATGATATTTCTTGCCTAGAAACTTCCTTGTGCAGCCACAAGCCATTATGGGCTCTGGCATAGTTTAGTACGTTGTGGGAGACCTTTCCATGATGGGCTAGCAGATGTAGGGGGATTGTAGGTGTACCGGCCTATCTATCGGTTAAGGGGACCTCTTCGGAAAGACTATGTCTCCTTCATCCGGTTCTCAAACATAAAGTAGTGCGAGGAATTCAACGGAAGAGATCGAGTCTTGTGAGGAAAAGTGCACAAACCTCTGCAGAGTGTACAATCTATTCATGAGTAGTCGTGTCCCCGGTTCGTTGACGACTTTGAAGAGATATTGACCTTTAGAAAACCAAACCGTTGTTATGTACTTACGTTAGATGCGATGATTGTGAGCCGTCATTTGTTTATGTTTTTCCGACGGCCACAAATTAAACCCGTCTCTTCAAAAACTATTGTTTGTATTGAGTGTATCTATCCCCATCTCCCAAATCTCATCCCAAAAGCCTTGGACCCAATAGAGGACGAATGAAGATAGACTTGTATTCTCTGAACCGATGACCCAGCCGGAGGCAGAGCTATGGATACAAAATACTGAGGATCACTTCAGGAGAATTTGATTGCAAGGAAGTATGAAGTTCAATACGCTCTTCACTACTTTACAAAAAGTGCTGCAACATGGTGGAAAATGCATCAAGTCATACAAGGATGTAATGGAGCAAAAAGTTCGGAGGAATTAAAGAAGACTTTGTTAAAATTCTATCTCATCCGAAAGCGTGGTGACAACCTGAAGGAGAAACCTTGTGCCTGCAGGATTTGTGGAGAAATAGGACACACCCAGGAGGAGCACAAGGATGAATGCCCTAGTTGTGAAGAAAGTCACCCAGCTAAAGAATGCCCAACTAGGCAGGTTACTTGTTTCTTGTGTGAAGGGACTACCCACAACCCTGCTCAGTGTCACATTTACCACATGGTACAACGAACTATCCAGCAGAAGAAAGAAGCAATGAAAGAAGCCCTTGTGGAAATTTTAGAAGAACCTGTGATGAAGGAAGATGTGGAGGGTACACAAGAAGAAGATCCAATTAAATTTTGCACCAAGTCATGCTATTCATGTGGAGAAGAAGGACACATTTCCCAGCATTGTCCGAGAGAGTATCTAGTAGAATTTGCGATAGTGGAACTTGAGTATGACCTACAGGAGATAGAAGCCCTGATTGGTATGGAAAGGTCCAGGAAGAAAAATCGAATGGATTTCAAGAACAACCCAAATTCTGAAAGAAGGATCTGATTCATATCACATGCTTCAGATGCAAAGATCCAGGGCACTACTCCAGCTGTTGCCCAGAAAGGAAGCCGAGGACCCAAGGAGGCTATGTAATCACAAGGAAAGCACGAGACTTGTCAGAAACAATATGTTTCCGCTGTAATGAAGTAGGGCACTTTGCTAGAGATTGTCACAATGAGAAGGAGACTTGTGCTAAATAGTTGAACTAAGGCATGTAATGGGAATGCAGTAGATTGTAATGATTTGAGAATCATTAAAGTTAGCATCATTCATATTGATTGGAATTTTATGAGTTGTACTATATAGGAAGTGAGTGAAATCATGATACATGGAATAAGATTTTGAAGAAACTAGTATTCTTCATTTTAAGGGTGGTAGAATCCAACACGATTACCCAAATACAAGAGCTTGTTAGGTCAGACTTTGGAATGGACCACTCAATGATGAGTCTGAGTAAATACAACTTAGTTTTGAACCAATGGAAGGAACAGATAGAGCATAATTGGATGGAATTAAAAATGCTAAGGAAGCTGGATGTTGGAATAATGATTAGTTTCAACCGATGATGAGTTCAAGGTTTACAAGTGATGAGATGGGCCATAACCCACATGCCCCAGGAACTATCGAGAAGCAAGCTCACTCTTGCTGAAGGAAAACCCCTGGAAAAAGTTACAACTTTGTCAACAGGCGATCTTATAGGAGTTTACAGAAAATCCGAGAGTTGTGAAGAAACGATAGATGTTTGTTTGGCTTGCAGAATCCATGGAGTTATCCGAACTTAGTTCGTCGACAAGAGAAATTCTATAATGCTTATGAGGATGACCGAGTGCTAGAATGCGAGATTCACTAAACCATATACAAGGTAATGATTTAGGTGCGGAATGGATTGATCACCATGCCAACTTACTCTTAATATTCGCCTCTGCTATATGGGATGGTAAGTCTGAGTGACTTACCCATAGTAGAGAGACGACGATATCAAAACCTTGTTTAAACCTTAGAATGGTATGAAAATTTTCCCTCATACAAGGCAGTTGTTGCCAACCGTAGGATATACGGCGAGAATGAAGCCCAGACCCATTTTCTGCAGGGACCCAGTCAATTTTTTTTATGATCACCAAGAGATATCGATATTTGTTTAGTATTGGCGCCAGACCTGTCACCTAAGAAGATCTAGTCTCGAAAGAACCTTACCAAGATGAAAGAACACAAGGTTTGACGAAAAGGTTAAGTCGCTATCGGAAGAGCCCAGAGAAGGTTTTATCCTGAAGATTTGAGAAGATCGACACTGTCAACAAAAGGATGGGGTACATAAGTTTTGAAGGAACTGTAAGCATGCTTCTAAGGGTGGTAGCACCCTAGACCCCGTGTCAATCGATTGGATTTTTACGGAGAACCCGAACCCCAACCTATTTCTTGCTAGCCTCTCCGAATCTCGAGGGCGAGATTCAATTTAAGGGTGGTAGGTTTGTAACATCCCAAAATTCTAAATTTTGGAATGTTTTATTAAATAAGTAGTTTTGATTGTTTGTTTGACTGTGGTATGGTTGCTTCTGTGAAATTGAGTGAAACTTGAAACTTTGGAAGTTGAAAGAGAGGGAATGAAATGACTTTCCCAAACTTTCACCTTGCATTTATGATCTCCATGAATTATAATTCATTTTATCACAAAACCCTAGAGTGAAGATGATATGACTTCTTCCATTTAAATAAATGAAAAGGGTTTTAAAAGATTTGAATTTCATTTTGAAATATTTCAAATTCGGAAACTTTATGCAACTCAATGAGTTTCATGAAAGAAGATAAAATGACTTCTTCAAATGCTAAGAAAGTGAGTTGGAAGTTTCAAAGAATCAAATTGAAAGTCCCTTTGAAGTTATTTTGAAACCCACTTTCAATTTGGAGTTATTTGGTTTTATTCATATTATTTTTCTCCAAATATAAAATATATGGAAAATAGGGTAAAATAATTCCCTATAGTAGGAAAGTAGAGGAAAATAAGTTTGAAATCAGTTTGGTATTTAAAATATTTTTATTTGGTTTTTAAATGAACCAGTAGTACAATTTGCTTTATTTAAATTTTTGTTGAATTTATTTGGCTTGGAGAAAATGTAATCATTTGGGAAATCTTTTTCTGAAAATTTCCATATATAATATGCCTATATAAAATTTTATTTTAATTTCGTTATTCAGTTTTCTTTTATGTTTTTACTTTAAGAAAAAGAAAATTGCACGTGCGCCCTTAACTAACGGTCGCCCACATGCGCAGCATAGTAGACAGGCCGACCCATATTATTTATCTCCTATTATTTTCGTTAAGCTTTACAATTTTTTTCCGAAAATAAAATGTCAGAAAATAAAATACAATTTTTCGCATGCTCTCGGTCGGCCGTGATGTTTGTTTTAGCCCCGTGCGATTTCCTTCTCGTTTATTCGTTTGTCTATGTTTAGTCCCACGTTGCCCAGTATTTAATCCTGAACCTATTTTGCACCTATAAATATAGATTCATAGAGCCTTCAAAAATCATCCACAGCGGGTTAAATCAATATTTTGGTTTGATTAGCTTCCCACAAAATAAAATATTATTTCTTCCCTCCGGCGGGAATTCTAGAAGTCGTCTCCTCTCTCCGAAGTCGTCTTTTCTCTCCCTATAAATGTATCTTTCTTCGTATTTTTTATATACTCCCGTAGCTTATTATTTCTAGACTAGTCTGGTAGAATAATTAGATTTATAAACTAGCCCTGTATTTACACTTCATGTGTAGAATTTTTTTAGCCATACCTATTTTTTCTTCCGTAAAATAGCTTGGCCCTGACTTTTCAAATAGCCATAAATTTTTACTCGTTTATCCAAATTAGATGAAACCAACACCTAGATGTTCGTATTGATCTCACCTATCCAGTGAATGTATCAAATAAACTTTTTGCAACTTTCAAATTTCGAAATTTGCTCAGATTCATATTCAAACTTTTTTTGATCATATCTTTTTAACCGTAACTCAGTTTCCGATAAATCCAATTACGTTGGGTTCGTATTGAAATAATCTTTCCGTTCGCACAATTAGTGTCATATTTCCAACATATAATTTTGATATTTTGAAATTTGAACGATTCAATTTTGAACTCGAAGCTTCACTTGATCATATCTTGTAAACTGTAGCGCTTTTTCAATTGATTCTTTTTTCAAAGTGAATCCCTAGGCGTAATCTAACATTTTGACCCATCACCACACTTTTTCGCCGAAATTAGGATATGATTTTGCAAAATAATTTGATTTGGTTCTTTTGAAATTTTTGCATTCTTCCTTTGCATTTTCTTCTCGATCTTTTGAGTGATTGCTTATGTGTGGTTACAATTGCTTGCTTATGATAGATTGATCGGAGTGTGACGAGTAGAACTGTCAGGAATTGTGAGTGCGAAGAATCTTCATCAACAGTACAAGGCAAGTTCACACTTTGGTCATGCTCTTCAATACCCAGTTGTACTTGCATTAGTTATACCCTCAAAGATTTGCATGAGTAGGACTTGTATACATGTGGGATTGCTTTGTAGTTCATGAGGTAGGAACCTATGACTTGTGATCAACCCCGGGAATATACGCTTTGTTACTTATTGCTTAGTCATGCTCGTAGACGTGGATTGGTATGTGAGATTCATGAAAGTTGCGAGAGTAATAATAATTAAGGGAAAGTTTAAGGTGGCAACATTAAACACATCTTGGTGCAATGGTTGGGGCATCCTAGAGAAACCAGTGGCTTGCCCGGGCACCTGGAGAAACCAATGTTTGCCATAGGGGATCCCGGAGGACCCGTGTAATCACCCTATGGAATGCCACCCAGGCTTAAAGGGATCATATGATATTTCCTGCCTAGAAACTTTCATGTGCAGCCACAAGCCATTATGGGCTCTGGCATAGTTAAGTAAGTTGTGGTAAACCTTTCCATGATGGGCTAGCAGATGTAGGGGGATTGTAGGTGTACCAGCCTATCTATCGATTAAGGGGACCTCTTCGGAAAGACTATGTCTCGATCATGCGGTTCTCAAACATCAAGCAATGAGATGAATTGAACGGACGAGATCGAGTCTTGTGGGGAAAAGTGCACAAACCTCTGCAGGGTGTACAATCTATTCATGAGTAGCCATGCCCCCGGTTATGGACAACTTTGAATATCTAGAAGTGGATTATTTGTTGATCTCATCACTATATTTATGAAATTGTTGGGTTGCTAATAATTTGGATGGTTTTGGGAAATGAGTTGGAGGAACCTTCTCAATATTGGTATTTTAATCTAGTAGTAATTAAAATTTATTCCTTTGTTGTAGGGAAAAATTAGCTTTTTGCAAGATTGAACTTAGAGCCTCCACCACCCAAATATTCATATAGAGATAGACATTTTCACTATTATTCAATGGTGTGAATTTGCCAGTACATTCAATGTATTAACCTACATGGCTGCAACATCTCATGTTGCAGGAATTATCCGACGAGTAAGTGATACTTTAAGGCTGCGATGTCTACACTGAACTTTGTCGTTGGTGTTGATGGCACTCCACAACCTTGTTGTTACTTCTGCTATGTTGATTGAGGTAAGAGTATTTACTTTACTTTATACATGCGATTTACCCCTGTTATAATTCCTCGAGTACTGTGTGTGTCAGCATACCGATCCACGGATGACACTTAAGCACAGAGACTTGATCCATTTGAGTCGGATCGCTACACCTCGCCTAAGTTAAATACTACTCCGAGTGAAAGCGTCCCTTTCACTCGGGGGGCTTAGCTACGAGCCAGACCTCGCCTAAGTTAGAAACTACTTTGAGTGAAAGCGTCCATTTCACTCGGGGGCTTAGCCGCGAGCCAGTCCTTACCTAAGTTAAAAACTAATCCGAGTGAAAGCGTCCCTTTCACTCGGGGGCTTAGCCGTGAGCCAGTCCTCGCCTAAGTTAAAAACTACTCCGAGTGAAAGCGTCCCTTTCACTCGGGGGGGCTTAGCCGTGAGCTAGTCCTCGCCTAAATTAAAAACTACTCCAAGTGAAAGCGTCCCT
>LR738715.1:313822214-314005234 GCA_902687465.1 Secale cereale | reverse complement strand
GAGCCAGTCCTCGCCTAAGTTATGAACTACTCCGAGTGAGAGCGTCCCTCTCACTAGGGGACTTAGCCGCGAGCCAGTCCTCGCCTAAGTTAAAAACTACTCCGAGTGAGAGTGTCCCACTCACTCAGAGACTTAGCCACGAGCCAGTCCTCACCTATTTTAAAAACTACTCCGAGTGAGAGCGTCCCTCTCACTCGGGGACTTAGTCGTGAGCCAGTCCTCGCCTAAGTTAAAAAATACTCCGAGTGAGAGCATCTCTCTCACTCGAAGACTTTGCCGCGAGCCAGTCCTCGCCTAAGTCAAAAACTACTTTTGTTAAGAGCACATCAAGGATCACTCGAATGAGCGAATAACCAGATAATTTTTCCAAGTCACAGCGCATCCAAAGCAAAAGTATTTGGGCAAAGCACCCGAGCAAGTTTCAACCATTACAAGATCGCTGGGCATCCTGAGGAAAATAGGGTCATATCATAGAATATTTTTCACTCCGTAGGAGGGCTGGCAGGCTCGACGAAAGTTCCCAGATCAGTGCCATCAGCGATCCGAGTCTTCAACTTGTCTTCCCTGATCTCCTTGCAATGGAGGCGCACAAGTGAAAGCGCAACATCAGCTCCACAGCGGGCGGCATATTTCTTCCACGCCTGCACTCGGTTCGGGAGGTCACTGAGTCGAGTCATTAGTGACTCGAGGTCATTCTAAAGTTTATCCTCCGGGCATAACTCATTATCTATCCCCACTAGTGCAGCTTTCAGTTGTGCAATATATCCTACGACACCCTCGGGACGCGCTTCAAGCCTCATCACATTCATTGCAGCGGCATCACCGATGAGGGATTTAGGGGGGTCCAGGCCAGTCTCGATCTGCCCCGTCTCCTGGTCAAAGCTCTGGCAAAATTCTGCACAAAGAGCAAAAATATGAGTCGACTACATTCCATGTTCGAGCATACCTACAAGCATGTTCAATCAGTTGAAGGAAAGTACCTTCGAGCATGATGTACAACTTCTGCGCAAGGCTCCCCAAGTATTCTTCCAGCTTGTTTCTCCTCTGAGTGAGTTGGTCGACCTTGTCAGACAGAGCTATCTTCTCCTCTCGCAATTGAGCGGCTTCCTTTTTCGCTTCGTCGAATGTAGTCTTCAGAGTTGCGTTTTCCTCCTCAAGTTTGCTGACTGAAGCCAGTTTCCTATCAGCTTCTCATTCTTCCCTCTGGTCGTCTTCTGCGCCGTAGTAGGATCATTATCCTTCTCTTCCAGGGCCTTCTTCACCGTGTCTAAAGAAACAACAGTCCTGAGTCGAGCTTGCAGCCGATGATTTTCAGTACGCACATCTGTTTGAGTGGAATTACTAAATCCAAGGAGTAGAGTGATATAGCAATGGAGCTCTCAGTCGACGGGAAAGTTACCTCCCATGGTCTTCACCTCAGTATGAGAATGCTCCAACTTTTTCTGGGTGGCCTCCAGGTCCACCTGGAGCGAGATCTTCTCCTTCTCCAAGGCAACATATTGAGTCCCGGGTTCACAAGATTTATGTAATCAACCGAAGGACAAGTCAATCGATGGGAACAAATAAAAATGGGCAAGTTCAGATCTCCACGGCAAAAACGAGTTCTAAGACCACCTCCGAATCAAATATTCGACGACGGTCTGATACGTCTCCAATGTATCTACTTTTCCAAACACTTTTTCCCTTGTTTTGGACTCTAACTTGCATGATTTGAATGGAACTAACCCGGACTGACGATGTTTTCAGCAGAACTACCATGGTGTTGTTTTTGTGCAGAAATAAAAAGTTCTCGGAATCGCCTGAAAATCAACGGAGAATTATTTCAGAAAATATAAAAAATATCTACAAGAAGATCTGCACCGGGGGGCCCCCACCCTATCCTCGAGGGTGGGGGCGCGCCCCTCTTCCTAGGGCGCGCCCCCTGATGCTCCACCGACGTATCACCGGGTCCTATATATTCCGTTTCGTGGAGGAAAAAATCAAGGAGAAAGAATTATCGCGTTTCAGAGACGGAGCCGCCGCCAAGCCCTAATCTCTCTCGGGAGGGCTGATCTGGAGTCCGTTCGGGGCTCCGGAGAGTGCAGATCGTCGCCATCGTCATCATCAACATTCCTCCATCACCAATTCCATGATGCTCACCGCCGTGTGTGAGTAATTCCATCATAGGCTTGCTGGACGGTGATGGGTTGGATGGGATCTATCATGTAATTGAGTTAGTTTTGTTAGGGTTTGATCCCTAGTATCCACTATGTTCTGAGATTGATGTTGCTATGACTTTGCTATACTTAATGCTTGTCACTAGGGCCCGAGTGCCATGATTTCAGATCTGAACCTATTATGTTTCCATGAATATATGTGTGTTCTTGATCCTATCTTGCAAGTCTATAGTCACCTACTATGTGTTATGATCCGGCAACCCCGAAGTGACAATAATCGGGACCACTCCCGGTGATGACCATAGTTTGAGGAGTTCATGTATTCACTAGGTGTTAATGCTTTGGTCCGGTACTCTATTAAAACGAGGCCTTAATATCCCTTAGTTTCCAATAGGACCTGCCACGGGAGGGTAGGACAAAAGATGTCATGCAAGTTCTTTTCCATGAGCACGTATGACTATATTCGGAATACATGCCTACATTGCATTGATGAACTTGAGCTAGTTCTGTGTCACCCTAGGTTATAACTTCTACAAGATGAATTGCATCCGACGTAATTTGCCATCACCGATCCAATGCCTACGAGCTTTACCTATATTTCTTGCCGCTTGTTTACCTTTCCGTTGCTATTATCACAAAACCTACAAAAACACTATCTTTACTTTTATTGCTGCTACCACCACTATCATATTACTGTGCTGCTAAACTATCTTGTTGTAGATACTAAGTTTCCAGGTCTGGTTGAATTGACAACTCAGCTCCTAATACTTAAGAGTATTCTTTGGCTCCCCTTGTGTCGAATCAACAAATTTGGGTTTAATACTTTACCCTCGAAAACTATTGCGATCCCCTACACTTGTGGGTTATCAAGACTATTTTCTGGCGCCGTTGCCGGGGAGCATAGCTCTATTCTTTAAGTCACTTGAGATTTATATCTGTTCATCACTATGAGGAATTTGAAGGACTCAAAAACCAAGATCTTACCCTCAACTACGAGGGGAGGTAAGGAACTGCCATCTAGCTATGCACTAGATTCTCCTTCTGTTATGAGTAAACTTGCGACACCTACTCCTGCTATTGAATCTGATAGGTCATATGTTCTTGATGATGCTACTTCTGCTATGTATGATGAAACTACCTCTATGCCTGATACTGTGCCACTAGGTGAATTTCTAGATGAACAAATTGCTAAGGTTAGGGAGAGTGCAAATATTGATGATATTTATGAAAGTGATGATGTAACTACTCCCAATAGATATGAATTTCCTGTAGTGCCTGAGGGTTATGTTATGGATGAAGAAACTGCTAGAGACTTTCTTGCTTGCAATGATAGATATGATCTTAATAAATTATTAGCTAAGTTGAAAGAAAAGTCCTTGAATGCTAGAATGAAACATGACCCTGCTTTTGCTACTTCACCTATATGTGTCACTGATAAGGATTATGAATTCTCTGTTGATCCTGAGTTAATTACTTTGGTTGAATCTGATCCTTTCCATGGCTATGAGTCTGAAGATGTTGTGACACATCTTACCAAGTTGAATGATATGGCCACCCTGTTTACCAATGATGAAAAGATTCGCAACTATTATACACTTAAGTTATTTCCGTTCTCGTTAAAGGGTGATGCTAAGACTTGGTTTAACTCTCTTGATCCTGGTTGTGTGCGTAGTCCCCAGGATATGATGTATTACTTCTCTACTAAATATTTTCCCGCTCATAAGAAACAAGGTGCCTTACGGGAAATATATAACTTTTGAGGGTGGAATGCCTAAGAAATTAGGAGATGCAGGAGTACCTACTATAGCTTGCTCCATTAAGAGAAACTATGTTAAAACTGCTTTGTGTGATCTTGGAGCTGGTGTCAGTGTTATGCCTCTCTCTTTATATCGTAGACTTGACTTGAGTAAGTTGACACCTACTGAAATATCTTTGCAAATGGCTGATAAATCAACTGCTATACATGTCGGTATTTGTGAGGATGTGCCTGTTGTAGTAGCAAATGTTACTATTCTAACGGACTTTTTTATACTTGATATTCCCGAGGATGATAGTATGTCTATTATTCTTAAAATACCATTTTTTGAATACTGCAGGGGATGTTATTGATTTCAACAAAGGCAATGTCACTTTTCATGTCAATGGTAATGAGCATACGGTACACTTTCCTAGGAAACAACCTCGGGTTCATAGTATCAACTATATTGGAAAAAATTCAACTATTACTATTGGAGGTTTTGAGTTTCCTATTCCTACTATCAAGAAGGCATATGACATACTTATTGTTGGGGACATGCATATCCCCATTGAGGTAACATAGTGTTATTCGAAAATTCTCCGGTTTCATGTTACTCGGAAAGAGTTTATTAACAAGACTTGATCAACCTGGTTAATGGATTTCTTTTGATGAGCATGGGATAGGTGAATCTAGATAGCACAAATCTTCTGTACCCTCCTGTCAGGGATATTACTACCAGGTATAAACCGGCTAGGAGGGTCCGGTTTAAGTTATCAAGATTGTATTATCAGAAGCCCAACAGAGTATGGAGTAGGAAGTTATAGCCCAGAAGGCTTAGAGCCCATACGATAGGGCCCATAACTTGTAAACCGTCATGTTATGTAAACTTGGGATGTAAGGTAGAAAGAGCAAAGACCGAGGCAGACACGATTATGAGCCGGTCTCGGGACTCTGTAAACCGGACCGGGCGTCACCTCTTATATAAAGGGATGACCCTGCGACGGTTCAGGACAAGAAACACAGCTCGAGACACAGGCAAAGCGGATTCGCTCCTTGGTCATCGAAGCCCAAGCAATACCACACCAAACTAGATGTAGGCTTTTACCTTCATTGAAGGGGCCGAACTAGTATAAAATCCCTGTGTCCTTCGTCCGCTTAACCCCTTTAAGCTAACCCGTAGCAATGGCCTCACGACTAAGTCCTTTTGCTCGGACATCTGCCGTGTTAAATCCACGACAGTTGGCGCCCACCGTGGGCTATCGCATGATGGTTTCGAGTTCTTGAAGGGTAGCTTTGAAGGACTCAACGGCTATGCAGTGGGTCGGATGACTAAGAGTCGTCCTGGCCGGATCTACATCGATGATGCAGGCTGGGGCCCCGAGGCCGATTCAATCGAATATGGATATTGGGTCCCCTTTGGCGGCATCCACGTCTTCATCAGCAAGATCGGCGAACTGGGCCCTAAGCCGGACACTTTCCCCAACATTGTCGAGTCGGCTCAGCGTGCGAGACTAGCCAGGATTCAGCCCGCCGTGAAGCACGTCTTCGTCGGAGCAGTGCATGGCGTACATGCCGAGGACAGATCGGATTCTGGCGGCGAGACTGTTATTTATTCCAGAGATGAATCTTAGTCCGGAGAGACCGAATCTCTGTATCTGGTACAGGACGGCCGATATGAGGGTTGTTCCGATGGTGAAGTATTCCGGACCCCCTCAATCCGCCAAACAGGGTTGCTGTTTTCATGGCCGGAGCACAATCTATGCAGCAGCCCTCAATGACAGGGGCGTTAATATCAGAAGCGATGGGAGCCAGAGCTGGAGATCTTCCCCCGTCGCCCTCTGATGCTCTATCCACCTTAGTCGACACTTTGACAGTGCTTGCAATAGCGGAAGTGGCCCAGGCCGACAAGGAGCAGCATGATGCAGAGATGGCTCAGGTGAAGAGCCGGACTGAACAAACCAAGTTGGATCTGGCTGCTGAGAAAGCTAGGATGGCTACAAGGCAGGCATAGCTGGATTCTCAAGCTTATCGGCCCAGGTTAGATCAGAACGCCTCACAAGAGGTAATGTGGAGAAGACAACGATCTCGTTTGCCGCCTGTTTATGAGGCGACGAATCTCTTTGGCACGCCAGGCGCAGGAACCAGTAACCATCCAGAGGTAAACCGGGGAGGAGCGCCAGGAACAGGCGCGTCGGTTCAGCCACCGGCCACAGAGACGAATCGCCAAGTTGTGCCGACCCCGCATGTGCCCACCCCTCTTGGTCATTATTCTAATCCGTTGGACAACATAGTTGCTGCCGCTTCACGGCTGGCTTCCCTTCCCATTGAGGGTACGTCCCCAATAGCAGTGGAGGCACGACGGGCCAAGGAGTTGCTGGATACGGCGCTAACTCAGCAGCAAGCTTATTCATATAGCCGGGAGAGGATACATTCAACTACCCGCCCAAGCTGGAGTTATACGAGGCGTATGGACAAACCGGTTGTGTCAAGCAGCGCACGGAGACGTCATCGGCAAAGGCAGGATGATCCGGTAGGAGAGGAAGCACATGTGCAAGAGGCGGTGGATCAGGCCAGACATACTGCCCAATACAACGCCCGTCAGGTGACGCCGGTTCATCCCACCGCCACAGCCGAACAGGGGGTCATGTCCAGTTCCTTGGGCGTGCCCTGTCTCATCCCCGCTTTACGAGGGTAAAGCTGCCCAAGGATTTCAAGGGGTCGTGCAAGGTGCCCAACTACACGGCGGATCTGGCTCCGGAGGCGTGGATTGAGAGTTATGAGATGGTAATGGAGATGCTCGATGTGGATGAGGCGGCGTGCGCAAAGTATTTCACAATGATGCTTGAGGGCACGGCCCGAACGTGGCTAAAGGGCTTATCACCTAATTCCATAGGATCATGGGCTGACCTCAGGAGCCGGTTTATCAAAAATTTCAAGGACACATGCAAGTAGCCAATGTCTGTCGTCGACTTAGCTGCCTGCGTTCAAGGAGAATAAGAGTCTACAAGCAGTTGGGTGCGTCGAGTGTCAGAAATCTTGCACTCCTCCAATAGCATCAATCCAAGTACAGCAGTGGTGACATTGGAAAATAACTGCCGATTTGAAACTTTGAGACAGAAGTTGGGACGGCTCAAACGTGACTGCAATGACATGGGCACCCTCATGGGAGCTTTGGTGAAGTATGGAGACTCTGATAACACCAAACATCTAGACACCGATGGAGATAAGTCAGGGAAGGCGAACAAGAACGGTAAACCGCCGGAGGCCAATCCGACGAATCAAGGATACAGTGGCAAGCGTAAAGCGGAAGGAAGCTCAGATTTTGTGGCCAATACCAATGCTCAGGATAATGGGCAACGCCGCATGGGTAGACCGCCCCCACGTAATGGGAGACCACCTATTAATCTAGAGCGCCAGTTGAACGTGCCCTGCCCAAAGCACGGTACTGCAGAAAACCTGGCTACGCATCTTTGGAAGGACTGTTTCATTATGCAAGGAAGATCCGGTTTTCAAGGTCCGGGTTCCCCCGGCGGATCAGGCCCCGGTTTTCAAGGTCCGGGTTATCAAGGTGGCGAATCCGGTTCAGGATACCACGTCGGTAACGGTAACCACAATGGCAACAATCAGCATCAGCATAACCAGCAACATGGTCAGGGCGGATACAACAACCAAGGGAATCAGCAGTGTCAGCAGCAGCAGCAATTTGGATATCAGAATAATTTGAAGGAGCTGAGCAGTGGGCAGTATCATGTCTTCACCACAAGTTTATGCAAACGGGATCAAAAGGTTCTCAAGAGGGCAGTGTATTCTGTTGAACCGGCGATACCATGCTTTTTGTGTTGGTCTGAGCAACCCATTGTGTGGAGCAAAGAAGATCACCCACCCTGGGTTGATAATCCGGGTCAGTTAGCTCTGGTGGTGGCACCACAGGTGGGTGGTTATAAGTTCACCAAGGTGCTTATGGATGGAGGCAGCAGCATCAACATCCTATATTATGAGACTTTTCGACGTATGGGGTTGACAGATAAGAAGCTCCGACAGTCCAACACAGTGTTCCATGGGGTGGTACCTGGTAAATCGGCCTATCCAGCTGGCAAAATCGATCTGGAGGTTACCTTTGGAGATGAGCATGATTCTAGGTCCGAGACTGTGACCTTTGAGGTAGTCAAGATCAGAAGTCCATACCATGCCTTGTTTGGGCGGCCGGTTTATGCCAAATTCATGGCTAGTCTGTGCTATGTTTATCTACAGCTCAAGATGCCAGGCCATAAAGGAACTATTACGGTTCATGGGAGCCACAAAATTGCAATGGAGTGCGAGGAAGGAGATGCAGCTTATGTTGAGGCGGTTTGTGCCATGGAGGAGCTGAATTTTAATAAGGACAATGTTGATCCGGCAAATATGTCCCTGCTGAAGTAGCCAACCACAGAGCATGATCCGGCGTTGAAATTTAAATCGGCCGAGGAGACTAATCGGGTGGACTTGGGCGATTCATCCAAGCAGTTCACTATCAGTGCTAACCTAGATCCGAAATAGGAAAGCGCGCTCATCGAGTTCATCCGTGAGAACCGGGATATCTTTGCGTGGAAGCCTTCTGACATGCCAGGAATACCGAAGGAACTCGCTGAGCACAGTCTTAATATTGATCCTAAGTTTAAACCGGTCAAGCAGTATTTGCGCCGCTTCAATTAGGAGAGGCGCAAGGCTATAGGAGAAGAAGTGGCTAGGCTTTTGGCTGCAGGTTTTATAGTTGAGGTGTTTCATCCAGAGTGGTTGGCTAATCCGGTGCTAGTACTGAAGAAAAACGGAACTTGGAGGATGTGTGTTGATTACACAGACTTGAACAAGGCTTGCCCGACTGATCCTTTTTCTCTCCCCCGTATTGATCAAATTATTGATGCTACGGCAGGATGTGAGCGGCTAAGTTTCTTGGATGCATATTCAGGTTATCATCAGATCAAGATGGCAGTTAAGGACCAGGAGAAGATGGCCTTTATAACTCCCTTTGGAGCCTTCTGCTACGTATCTATGCCGTTTGGGCTCAAGAGTGCCCAGGCAACATACCAGCATTGTGTGCAGAACTGCCTACAAGGGCAGATTGGGCGGAATGTCCATGCATATGTTGATGACATTGTGCTAAAGTCTAGGAAGGAGGAAACACTGATAGATGATCTGAAGGAAACCTTTGACAACCTCTCAGTTTATAAAATGATGCTCAATTCGAAGAAGTGCGTCTTTGGTGTTTCGGCGGGCAAGCTCCTGGGGTTCTAAGTGTCAAACAGAGGGATTGAAGCTAATCCGGAGAAGATCAAGGCGATCACGTCCTTGGCTAAACGGCTTGCATCAATGATGTCCAACGCGTGGCGGGCCGTATTGCAGCACTCAGCCGGTTTATTAGCCGTTTGGGGGAGAAGGCAATCCCACTTAATCAGATGATGAAGAAGACAGAAAGGTTCGTCTGGAGCGACGTTGCTGATGCTGTGTTCGAGGATTTAAAGAGGCAGTTGGCAGAACCGCAAGTCCTTGCTGCTCCGGTTGACAATGAGCCCCTGCTGTTATACGTGGCTTCCAATGCCCGTGTAGTAAGCGTGGCCATTGTGGTAGAGCGCAAGGAGGCAGGCAAAGAATATTCGGTTCAACGGCCGGTTTACTACATTAGTGAGGTGCTTATTGAATCAAAACAGAGATATCCACATTGGCAGAAACTGGTGTATGGAGTGTTCATGGCAAACCGAAAGCTGAAGCACTATTTTCCGGGCCACCCAATCACTGTGGTCAGTTCAGCTCCATTAGGGGATATAATACAGAACAGAGAAGCCACTTGTAGGGTTGCAAAGTGGGCCATTGAGCTTAGCCCGCATGGATTAAAGTATGTACCCCGTACTACAATAAAATTCCAAGCACTGGTGGATTTTATTAACGATTGGACAGAGTTGCAAGCACCTGAGTAGAAGCCGGATCATACATACTGGACTATTCATTTTGACGGATCAAGGCAATTGGAGGGCTCGGGGGCTGTAGTCGTGTTAACTTCCCCACGAGGTGATAAGTTCTGCTATGTCCTCCATTTAATGTTCCCTTGTACTAACAATGCTGCTGAGTATGAAGCTCTCCTCCACGGTCTGCGGATGGCCAAGGAGATGAACTTGAGCCGGGTCAAGTGTTTTGGCGATTCAGATCTGGTGGCACAGCAGGTTTCGGGCAAGTGGGATTCCAAGGATCCACTCATGGCAGCATATCGACAAGAGGTAGACGTTGTTGCTGGATACTTTAAAGGATATCAGGTGGATCATATAGACCGACGGAAAAATGAAGCAGCTGACACGTTAAGCCGGCTGGGCTCTCAGCGTAAACCGGTTCCACCTAATACCTTCTTGGATGAGTTGCATAAACCGTCGGTGCAGGTACCTTCAGAGGAGGATTTGGCTGTTCCAGATCCGAAGGCACAATTGGTGGCAGCACTTCATATCATTCCGGATTGGACGCTCCCTTACTTTGCATATATGGACCGATGTGAGTTACCAAAAGACGAAGTTGAGGCCCGGCAGATAATCCGGTGGTCTAAATCCATGACTATTGTCAATGGAGAACTTCATCATCGTAGTGTTTCTGGAGCTTTTCAGCGGTGTGTATCATCAGAAGATGGCTGTGAGATTCTCAGAGAGATTCATGAAGGCGATTGCGGCCATCACGCCAGTTCAAAATCTTTGGTAGCTAAAGCTTTTCGTCATGGGTTCTAATGGTTGACGGCTCACGCCAACACAGAGGAACTGGTCTGGAAATGTGATGCTTGCCAGAAATTCTCATGACGTGCTCATATACCGGCTCAGGAGCTGAGGATGATCCCAATTACTTTGCCGTTTGCGACTTGGGGGCTTGATATGGTTGGACCCTTCAAGAGATCCCAAGACAAGAAAACCCACCTGTTGGTAGCAGTGGACAAGTTTACAAAATGAGTTGAAGCAGAGCCTATCGGTAAGTGTGATGTAGCAACAGCGGTTCAGTTCATCAAAATGGTGATTTTCTGGTTTGGCTTTCCACACAACATTATAACTGATAATGGCACCAATCTATCCAAGGGGGCTATGGAGGAGTTCTGTCAACGAGAGCATATTCGTCTTGATGTATCATCAGTAGCTCATCCTCAGTCCAATGGCCAAGCGGAAAGAGCCAATCAAGATATCTTGAGAGGTATCAAACCCCGGTTTATGGTTCCTTTGCAAACAACACCGGGTTGTTGGGTGGAAGAGTTGCCTTCTGTCTTATGGAGCTTCAACACTACACCTAATAGATCCACAGGGTACACGCCTTTCTTCATGGTATATGGAGCTCAAGCGGTCCTTCCTAGTGATATCCGTCATGATTCACCACGGGTGGCAGCTTATGTTGAAGCGGATAATGAGCAAGCAAGACAAGACGCCTTGGACTGGCTGGACGAGGAACGAGACACGGTAGCAGCTAGATCGGCGATTTACCAACAAGACCTGCGCCGATACCACAGTCGTCGGGTTAAGACCAGGACGTTCCAAGAAGGAGATCTGGTGCTCCGGCTTATCTAGGACCAGACAGATATGCACAAACTATCCCCACCTTGGGAAGGACCCTTTGTGGTCAGCAAGAACCTGCACAACGCATCATACTACCTCATCGACGTTCGAGAACATAAGGACTCACGCACGGCGGAGGAGGAGACCAAATGGCCGTGGAACATCGCTCTTCTTCGACCTTACTATACTTGAGCCATCAGGCTCCACTTTATGTACAATGTATATATTATGATTAATAAAATAAACCGGCGCCCCCGGTAAACCAGGGAATCGACCATCTTCTTCATAAGAGTATCACATGGGGGCTTCCGTGCAAAGAAGTGTTCCATGGCCTCTTAAACCAGCGCCCTTGATAAAATCAAGGAATCAGCCATCCTCTCTGTACAAAAAGAATCACATGGGGGCTTCCGTGGGAAGTGTTCCATGGCCTCTTTAAACCGGCGCCTTTGCTAAGTCAAGGAATCAGCCGTCCTTTCTATACAAACAAGAATCACATGGGGGTTTCCGTGGGCAAGGAAGTTTTCCATGGCCTCTTGAACCGGCGGCCATATGAAGCCCATCATAAGAGCACTACTCTGGTTGCTTCGGCAATTTCCACATGATGATGAAGGGGCAAAATAGGGTTTGATGCCTAACATGACTCAAACATATGCCCCGACGAGCAATGCTCACGCGCTACCTGGGGGCTGATGATGCAAGTTCATCAGCGAGTTGAAAACCCTTGTAGTGAACACGGCTTGGAAGCCCGGTGTATACACCTAAAAACCCGGATTAACCTGCCTACATCAAGTAAATCGCGCCGTCTAGGTAAACCTGGTATGACCCGTCGAACGTATCACAAGTCAATCCTTCGGGACCCTGAACTTGGTCACGTTAAATTGACGATCATCAAGTGATTACCCAAGCCAAAATCCTTATGAGATTTTGAACATTGGGTAGCTGTTGACATTGATGATTTGGTTAAAGATTGCGGATCATCTTAACAGGCTTTGCTAAAATGGTTAATGACAGTACCCTCCTTTTACTTTCTGTTAATTAGGTTAAATAAAAAATAGCATTATCTGTCTGTTTTCAGACTTATCCGTGCAATAAGAAAATATCCCGAAAATAAAAGTTCTCCAAATGCCATGAAAATGAAATATGATTTTTTCTAGAATATTTAAGAAAATATGGCACTGAACACACAACGAGGGGAGCCAGCACGTGGCCTCGAGGGCACAGGGCGCGCCCCCCTTCACAGGGCGTGCCCCCTGCCTCGAGGGCCCCACGTGCCCCCCTCCACTTATCCTTTCACCCATACTCTTCTTCTTCCTCCCAAAAAAATACCCAACCAGCTCAAACCCGAGTTCTAGCTTATTTTGCTGCCATTTTCGATCTCCTTGCTCAAAGCACCATTCACCAAACTGTTTGGGGAGAATGTTCCTTGGTATGTGACTCCTCCATTGGTCCAATTAGTTTTTGTTCTAGTGCTTTATTTGTTGCAAATTTATGCTGCTGTGGTGACCTTGTTCTTGAGCTTGCATGTCAAATTTTCTTGGTCCCAAGTAGTTCTAATGCATGATATAGCTTCTAGGCACTTACAGGAGTTGTTGCTATCATTCTTGTTGAGCTTGGTTAACTTTTATTGTGAGTTACTAAAAATTTCAGAAAATTTCAGAAAAATGTCTAGGAAAAACTTCCAAGGTGGTCCTTCAAGGAAGCAAGAACCGAGGCTCGCGTTCTGTGAGCCGCACGATGAACCACCAAGGGATGCTGATGTAAGGCCTTGTGAATGGCCGTCAGATGAATTTATGAGTCAAGCGGGCATTAAAGATGAATTTTACGCATATGTGCGTAACGCCGACCTCAAGGACTTCATGCAAGATAAGTGCCTCCAATACCGTGGCTTAACTGGTAGCTTTGTGAGAAGGTTTAAATTTTCATCTTCACGTAATTCTCACACTGTCCTATTAGATCTTTATTATGATAAATCTTATACCATCGACTTAGAGGATTTTAATGAAGCCTGCAAGCTCCCACAGTGGGGCAGTACGAGTGATCCTCGTAAATCTGAATTTAGAGAATTCCTTGCTAGTATTACAGTGGGAGAATCTAGTGACATCACACAAGCCACCACGGGGAGCATACATTTTCCTGCTATTCATTACTTTGCTCTCTTTATTGGTAGATGCATAAACGGTAAAGATGAAGCATGTCACATGTGTGTCCCTGATGTCAGCATTCTCAAGAGTGATGTACTAGGTGATAGGCAATATAGTTTAGGAGCAATTGTTGCACGTAGACTACACCATAATGGTTTGTATGGAGATTTATTTGGTGGGATCTATGCTACTCGCACAGCCTGCTACCTTGGTGTATCTGTGCACCCGTATGATGACCCTTTACCTCCTGTTTATTTAGACTGTGATGCTATGGCTAGTCAACGGTTTATAGAGTGGGATAATCAAACTCTCAAATATCGACTAATCTTTAACCGGCAACATGCCATCCCTATTGTTCTTCCTACCCCTACTTTGTTTAACTTTCAGGAAAAGGGGAGATACACTATAACTATGGAGGAGGTGAATGCCCATTACAACATGACGGAGGCAGCCCGCCTTCGAGCTGCAGCTCAGCAGGCAGCATCTGTTGCATCTTAGTACGACCCCAACTACAACTTTGGATATCCGTCAGGCCAGTACTAGCCATAGACCAACTTAGGCCAGAAGCTTAAGCTTGGGGGAGTACGTGTTTCTCACCGACTTACTTTCATGTTCACACTTATTCTAGTTGTCGGTGCTCACACTCTTTCACTGTACCATCCATGTTTAGTTTCAATTTCTTTTTCTTTGTCTTTTTCTTGTGTGCTAGAAAAAACCCAGAAAAACAAAAAAATATTAGTTGTAGCTTCCAACTAGTTTACTTTCTTTGCTTGTGGTAGTAACTAAAAATGAAAACCCCAAAAGATTTCCCGTTCTTCTTTTGCTTGTTGGGAGCTTTCCTGTGTAAATAGTTTCTTTTCTTTTCTTTAGGGGTTAAGAGTAGAAGACCAAGATGAAAATGCTTAGTGGATCTCATATGCTTTGTTGTTGATTTAATCTTGGGCCATATTACCTTGTCTTCTCTCTTGTATTACGTGTCTGAAGATTCCAGCTTAGTCTGATGCACATGCACTATTGTTATTATACACATCGTTCGGTCGTGCGAGTGAAAGGCAATAAGGATGATATATGATGAACTAATTGAGATGAGAGAAGCTGGTATGAACTCGACCTCTCTTGTTTTTGTAAATATGATTGCTCATCATTCCTGATTCAGCTTGTTATGAATGAAACATGTTTGCAATGACAATTAGAGATCATAGCTCCTTATGCCATGCTTAATTAGCTCAGAGTTTATAATGGTCTATCTTGCGTGCCAACATGATATTAAAATGGTTGTGATGTGGTATTATGGGTGGTATCCTCCTATGAACGATTTAAGTGACTTGACTTGGCACATGTTCACGCATGTAGTTGAAACAAATCAACATAGCCTTCATGATATTTATGTTCATGGTGATTTATATCCTACTCATGCTTGCATTCATTGTTGATTAATTTTTATGCATGTTCATGACCGTTGTTGCTCTCTAGCTGGTCGCTTCCCAGTCTCTTTCTAGCCTTCACCTGTACTAAGCGGGAATACTGCATGAGCATCCACTTCCATATACCCCAAAGTTATCCCACATGAGTCCACCATACCTTCCTATGCGGTATTTACCTGCCGTTCCAAGTAAATTTGTATGTGCCAAACTCTAAACCTTCAAATGAAATTCTGTTTTGTATGCTCGAACAGCTCATGTATCAACTAGGGATGTCTATATCTTCCATACTAGGTGGGTTATTCTCACGATGAGTGGACTCCGCTCATCATTCATGAGAAAATGGCTGGTAACTGGGATGCCAAGTCCCATGCTCAAAATCATAATAATTAAACAAAACTCCGCCAGGGCTGTTGCCTGTTTGGACGGTAACCCGTGGATTCTGCTGGCCATGGAGTGTGCTTGTTGGTGGTTGGGGGAGTATAAAATTTACCATTCTGTTTGGAAACCGCCTATAATGTGCGTAGCATGGGAGATATCGAGATTCTTGGTTGTTATGTTGACAATGAAAGTATACCGCTCAAAATGTTATCCAATCTCTATTTAAAAATCGAGCTCTGGCACCTCTACAAATCCATACTTCCCTCTACGAAGGGCCTATCTATTTACTTTTATGCAGAGTCATCATCCTCTTATCAAAGAGCACCAGTAGGAGAGCACCTATGTCGTTGCATGTATTACTATTAATTTGCATTGAGTATGATCATGATTGGATCTCTTTTACCATGAATTACAATGTCTAGTCTGTCCTTGATCTTTAAAGGTGCTCTGCATTTATGTTTTGCGGTCTCAGAAAGGGCTAGCGAGATACCATCCTGTTATATCATATCATGATTGTTTTGAGAAGTGTTGTCATCCGAGGTTTATTATTATTGCTCGCTAGTTGATTATACCATTGATGTGAGTAGTCTTGAGACCTGAAAGTTATTGTGAATGTGGTTAGTTCATGATCTTGTTGAAAACCTGAATGCTAGCTTACATATTTAAAACAACAAGAGCAAACAGGGTTTGTCAAAGTTTTTCTTTATCACTTTCAGTTTATCAACTGAATTGCTTGAGGTCAAGCAAAGGATTAAGCTTGGGGAGTTGATACGTCTCCAACGTATCTACTTTTCCAAACACTTTTGCCCTTGTTTTGGACTCTAACTTGCATGATTTGAGTGGAACTAACCCGGACTGACGCTGTTTTCAGCAGAACTACCATGGTGTTGTTTTTGTGCAGAAATAAAAAGTTCTCAGAATCGCCAGAAAATCAACGGAGAATTATTTTAGAAAATATAAAAAATATCTGCAAGAAGATCTGCACCGGGGGGCCCACACCCTGTCCTCGAGGGTGGGGGGCGCGCCCCCCTTCCCAGGGTGCGCCCCCTGCCTCGAGGGCCCCCTGATGCTCCACCGACATATCCCCAGGTCCTATATATTCCGTTTCATGGAGAAAAAAATCAAGGAGAAAGAATTATCGCGTTTCACGAGATGGAGCCGCCGCCAAGCCCTAATCTCTCTCGGGAGGGCTGATCTGGAGTCCGTTCGGGGCTCCGGAGAGTGGAGATCTTCGCCATCGTCATCATCAACCTTCCTCCATCACCAATTCCATGATGCTCACCGCCGTGTGTGAGTAATTCCATCATAGGCTTGCTGGACGGTGATGGGTTGGATGGGATCTATCATGTAATCGAGTTAGTTTTGTTAGGGTTTGATCCCTAGTATCCACTATGTTCTGAGATTGATGTTGCTATGACTTTGCTATGCTTAATGCTTGTCACTAGGGCCCGAGTGCCATGATTTCAGATCTGAACCTATTATGTTTCCATGAATATATGTGTGTTCTTGATCCTATCTTGCAAGTCTATAGTCACCTACTATGTGTTATGATCCGGCAACCCCGAAGTGACAATAATCGGGACCACTCCCGGTGATGACCATAGTTTGAGGAGTTCATGTATTCACTAGGTGTTAATGCTTTGGTCCGGTACTCTATTAAAAGGAGGCCTTAATATCCCTTAGTTTCCAATAGGACCCCGCTGCCACGGGAGGGTAGGACAAAAGATGTCATGCAAGTTCTTTCCCATAAGCACGTATGCCAATATTCGGAATACATGCCTATATTGCATTGATGAACTGGAGTTAGTTCTGTGTCACCCTAGCTAGGTTATAACTTCTACATGATGAATTGCATCCGACATAATTTCTCATCACCGATCCAATTCCTACGGGCTTTACCTATATTGCTTGCCGCTTATTTACTTTTCCGTTGCTATTATCACACAACCTACAAAAACACTATCTATACTTTTATTGCTGCTACCACCACTATCATATTACTGTGCTACTAAACTATCTTGCTGCAGATACTAAGTTTCCAGGTGTGGTTGAATTGACAACTCAGTTGCTAATACTTAAGAGTATTCTTGGGCTCCCCTTGTGTCAAATCAACAAATTTGGGTTTAATACTTTACCCTCGAAAACTGTTGTGTTCCCCTACACTTGTGGGTTATCACGGTCTCAGGGACTACACCCAATAGGTGCACTCAGCGTGCCCTACTGGTTTTGATTTCCCACTCGGCACAGCCAGTCCAGCCCGAGTTGATATATGTATATAAAAAAGGCAACACAAAGAGAAATAATTAGTTCTAAGACCACCACCGACTGCCAGCAGTCGACAGCGGTCTCGGGGACTACACCCAGTGGGTGCACTCAGCGTGCCCCCACTGGTTCGATTTCCCACTTGTTACGTGATACATATCCAACGTATCTATAGATTTTGATTGTTCCATGTTGTTATATTATCATTCTTGGATGTTTTGCAATCATTTTATAGTCATTTTAAATCATTTTTGGTACTAACCTATTGACATAGTGCCAAGTGCCAGTTGCTGTTTTCTACATGTTTTTTACATCACAGGAAACCAATATAAAAACGGAGCCCAAACACCGTGAAACTTTTTGGCGATTTTTTTCTAGGCCAGAAGAACACTATGGGCCCTAGTGGTACCTGGGGGGAGTCCCGAGGAGGGGACAACCCACCAGGGCGCGCCAGAAGGCCTAAGCACGCCCTGGTGGGTTGTGCCCACCTCGGGTGCCCCCCGGACTGCCTCTTTGCTCTATAAATACCCCAATATTCCATAAACCCTAGGGGAGTCGACGAAATATTCATCCAGCCGCCGCAAAGTCTAGAAACACCATATCCAATCTAGACACCATCACGGAGGGGTTCACCACTTCCATTGGTGCTTCTCCGATGATGCGTGAGTAAATCTTGGTAGACCTACGGGTCCGTAGTTAGTAGCTAGATGGCTTCCTCTCTCTCTCTTTTGATTCTCAATACAATGGTCTCTTGGAGATCCATATGATGTAAATCTTTTTGCGGTGTGTTTGTTGGGATCCGATGAACTTTGAGTTTATGATCAGATCTATCTTTTTATATCCATGAAAGTTATTTGAGTTCTTTGGTCTCTTATATGCATGATGTCTTATAGCCTCGTATTTCTTCTCCGATGTTGGGTTTTTTTTGGCCAACTTAATATATTTATCTTGCAATGGGATGAGGTGCTCGGTAGTGGGTTCGATCTTACGGTGCTTGATCCCAGTGACAGAAGGGGAACCGACACGTATGTATCGTTGCCACTCAGGATAAAACGACGAGATTCATATCTAACGCCATAGATATACGGATCTTGTCTACATCATGTCATCGTTCTTAACGCATTACTTCATTTTTCCATGAACTTAATACACTAGATGCATGTTGGATAGCGATCGATGTGTGGAGTAATAGTAGTAGAAGCAGGCATGAGTCGGTCTACTAATTTTGGACATGATGCCTATGTAATGATCATTTCCTGGATATCGTCATGATTATTTGAAGTTCTATCAATTGCCCAACAATAATTGTTTTCCCACCGTTTGCTATTTTTTTTGAGAGAAGCCACTAGTGAAACCTACAGCCCCCGGGTCTTCTTTCTCATATATTTGCCTTTGCAATCTATTTGCCTTTGCTTCTATTTTCAGATCTACTAAACCAAAAACCCAAAAATACCTTGCTGCAATTTATCTTATTTATCAACCAATCTACCAATATTAATCTCTCTCTCTCACGTTCATTACCCGAAAGGGATTGACAACCCCTTTAACACGTCGGGTTGCGAGGGGTTGTTATTTGTGTGCAAGTGCTGTTTACGTTATGTTGCTTGGTTCTCCTATTGTTTGATAACCTTGGTTTCACATCTGAGGGAAATACCTACCTCCATTGTGCTCCATCATCCCTTCCTCTTTGGGGGAAAAACTGACGAAGCTTTAAGCGACATCAAAATGAATTTCTGGCGCCGTTTGATACGTCTCCAACGTATCTACTTTTCCAAACCCTTTTGCCCTTGTTTAGGACTCTAACTTGCATGATTTGAATGGAACTAACCCGGACTGACGCTGTTTTCAGCAGAATTGCCATGGTGTTGTTTTTGTGTAGAAAAAAAGTTCTCAGAATGACCTAAAAACCCACGGAGAATTATTATGGAAAATATAAAAAATACCTGCAAGAAGATCCATACCAGGGGCCCACACCCTGTCCACGAGGGTGGGGGCGCCCCCCTAGGGCGCGCCCCCTGCCTCGTGGGCCCCCTGGTGATCCACCGACGTATCCCCAGATCCTATATATTCACTTCCGGGGAGAAAAAAATGAGAGAGGAAGAAGTATCGTGTTTTACGATACGGAGCCACCGCCAAGCCCTAATCTCTCTCGGGAAGGTAGACCTGGAGTCTCTTTGGGGCTTTGGAGAGTGGAGAATGTCGCCATCGTCATCATCAACCTTCCTCCATCACCAATTCCATGATGATCACCTCCGTGTGTGAGTAATTCCATCATAGGCTTGCTGGACGGTGATGGGTTGGATGAGATCTATCATGTAATCGAGTTAGTTTTGTTAGGTTTTGATCCCTAGTATCCACTATGTTCTGAGATTGATGTTGCTATGACTTTGCTATGCTTAATGCTTGTCACTAGGGCCCGAGTGCCATGATTTCAGATATGAACCTATTATGTTTTCATGAATATATGTGTGTTCTTGATCCTATCTTGCAAGTCTATAGTCACCTACTATGTGTTATGATCCGGCAACCCCGAAGTGACAACAATCGGGACCACTCCCGGTGATGACCGTAGTTGGAGGAGTTCATGTATTCACTAGGTGTTAATGCTTTGGTCCAGTACTCTATTAAAAGGAGGCCTTAATATCCCTAGTTTCCAATAGGACCCCGCTGCCACGGGAGGGTAGGACAAAAGATGTCATGCAAGTTCTTTTCCATAAGCACGTATGACTATATCCGGAATACATGCCTACATTACATTGATGAACTGGAGCTAGTTCTGTGTCACCCTAGGTTATAACTTCTACATGATGAATTGCATCCGACATAATTTCCCATCACCGATCCATTGCCTACGAGCTTTTCACATATTGCTTGTTTCTTATTTACTTTTCCGTCGCTACTATTACAAAAACTACAAAAACACTACCGTTACTTTTATTGCTGTTACCGCTACTATCATATTACTTTGCTACTAAACTACCTTGCTGCAGATACTAAGTTTCCAGGTGTGGTTGAATTGACAACTCAGCTGCTACTACTTAAGAGTATTCTTTGGCTCCCCTTGTGTCAAATCAATAAATTTTGGTTGAATACTTTACCCTCGAAAACTGTTGCGATCCCCTACACTTGTGGGTTATCGAGACTATTTTCTGGCACCATTTCCGGGGAGCATAGCTATATTATTTAAGTCACTTGGGATTTATATCAGTTGATCACTATGAAGAATTTGAAGGACTCAAAAACCAAGATCTTACCCTCAACTACGATGGGAGATAAGGAATTGCCATCTAGCTCTGCACTTGATTGACCATTTGTTATGGGTAAAATTGCGACACCTACTCCTGCTATTGAATCTGATATGTCGTATGTTCTTGATGATGCCACTTCTGCTATGTATGATGAAACTGCTTCTATGCTTGATAATACTGTGCGAGTAGGTGAATTTCTAGATGAACAAATTGCTAAGGTTAGGGAGAATGCAAATATTGAAACTGATAATATTTATGAAAGTGATTATGAAGCTTCTCCCAATAGATATGAGTTGCATCTTGTTCCTGAGGGTTATGTTATGGATGAAGAAACTGCTAGAGACTTTCTTGCTTGCAACGATAGATATGATCTTAAGAAATTATTAGCTAAGCTGAAAGAAAAGTCTTGGAATGCTAGAATGAAACATGACCCTGCTTTCGCTGCTTCACCTATCTTTGTTACTGATAAGGATTATGAATTGTCTGTTGATCCTGAGTTAATTACTTTGGTTGAATCTGATCCTTTTCATGGCTATGAATCTGAAACTGTTGTGGCACATCTTACTAAGTTGAATGTTATGGTCACCCTGTTTACCAACGATGAAAAGATTCATTATTACTATATCCTTAAGTTATTTCCTTTCTCGTTAACGGGTGATGCTAAGACTTGGTTTAATTCTCTTGATCCCGGTTGTGTGCGTAGTCCCCACGATATGATGTATTACTTCTCTGCTAAATATTTTCCCGCTCATAAGAAACAAGCTGCCTTACGGGAAATTTATAACTGTGTGCAAATTGAAGAAGAGAGTCTCCCACAAGCTTGGGGGAGGCTTCTTCAATTACTTAATGCTTTGCCTGATCATCCTCTTGAGAGGAACGATATACTTGATGTCTTTTATAATGGACTAGCCGATGCTTCCAGAGACCACCTGGATAGTTGTGCTGGTTGTGTTTTCAGGGAAAGAACAGTTGATCAAGCTGAATTACTATTGAATAATATGCTGGCCAATGAAAGTAATTGGACACTTCCGGAACCAGCCCCTAAGCCAACTCCGAAGAAGAGAGGTGTTCTATTTTTTAGTCCTGAAGATATGCAAGAGGCAAAGAAATCTATGAAAGAAAAAGGTCTTAAAGCTGAAGATGTTAAGAATTTACCACTTATTGAAGAAATACATGGTCTTGATAACCCGACATTGGTAGTAAAGGTAAATTCTCTTTATAGATTTGATGAAGGTGATATTCCTCGTTATAAGTCTGCTAGCCAATGCTTAGATGAGTTTGACAATTTTATTGTGAAACAAGAAAACTTCAATGCTTATGTTGGTAGACAATTGCAACACAATGCTTATATGATTGAACGCTTGAGTGATTATCTATCTAGAGTTAAAGGTGAACTAAAACTCATTAGTATACATGCTTCTATGGTCACCACTCAAGTAGAACAAGTCCTTATGGCTCAGGATGATTTGCTCAATGAATTAAATAGTAAAAATAATGACTATGCTGTTAGAGTTGCTACTAGAGGTGGTAAAATGACTCAGGAACCTCTGTATCCTAAGGGCCACCTTAAAAGAATTGAGCAAGATTCTCAGAGAGCTAATTTATATGCACCTAGTTCTTCTAAGAAGAAGAAAAAGAAAAATGATAGAACTTTCCATGCTTCTAGTGAACCTGTAGCTGACACACCTAAGAACCCAAATGATATATCTTTTTCTGATGCTGAGACACAATCTGGTAATGAACATGAACCTAGTGATAATGTTAATGATGATGTTCAGGATGATGCTCAACCTAGCAATGATAATGATGTACAGATTGAACTTGCTGTTGATCTTGATAACCCATCATCAAAGAATCAACATTATGATAAGAGAGACTTTGTTGCTAGGAAGCACAGTAGGGAAAGAGAACCATGGGTTCAGAAACCCATGCCTTTCCCTCCGAAACCATCGAACAAAAAGGATGATGAGGATTTTGAGCGCTTTGCTGAAATGATTAGACCTATCTTTTTGCGTATGTGTTTGACTGATATGCTTAAAACAAATCCTTATGCTAAGTATATGAAAGATATCATTACCAACAAAAGAAAGATACCTGAAGTTGAAATTTCTACCATGCTTGCCAATTACACTTTTAAGGGTGGAATACCTAAGAAACTAGGAGATCCAGGAGTACTATACCTTGCTCCATGAAAGGAAACTATGTGAAAACTGCTTTATGTGATCTTGGAGCCGGTGTTAGTGTTATGCCTCTCTCTTTATATCGTAGACTTGACTTGAGTAAGTTGACACCTACTGAAATATCTTTGCAAATGGCTGATAAATCAACTGCTATACCTATCGGTATTTGTGAGGATGTGCCTGTTGTAGTTGCAAATGTTATTATTTTAATGAACTTTGTTATACTTGATATTCCCGAGGACGATAGTATGTCTATTATCCTTGGTAGAACCTTTTTGAATACTCCAGGGGATGTTATTGATTGCAACAAAGGCAGTGTCACTTTTCATGTCAATGGTAATGATCATACGGTACATTTTCCGAGGAAACAACCTCAGGTCCACACTATCAATTATATTGGAAATATTTCAACTATTACTATTGGAGGTTTTGAATTTCCTCTTCCTACTATCAAGAAGACATATGACATTCTTGTTGTTGGGGACATACATATCCCCATTGAGGTAACCTAGTGTTATTCGAAAATTCTCCGGTTTCATGTTATTCGGAAAGAGTTTATTAACAAGACCTGATCAACCTTGTTAATGGATTCCTTTTGATGAGCATGGGATAGGTGAATCTAGATAGCACAACCTTCTGTACCCTCCTTTTACTTTCTGTTAAATAGGATAAATAAAGCAAAAATTGTATTTCCTGTCTATTTCCAGACTTATCCGTGCAATAAAAAAATACCCCGAAAATAGAAGTTCTCCAAATGCCCTGAAATTTAATATGATTTTTTCTGAAATATTTGAGAAAATATGGCACAGAACACATAGCGAGGGGAGCCAGCACCTGGCCACGAGGGTCCAGGGCGCCCCCCCTCACAGGGCGTGCCCCCCTGCCTCGTCGGCCCCACGTGGCCCCCTCCACTTATTCATGCACACACACTCTTCTTCTTCCTCCCAAAAAAACCACCAACCAGCTCAAACCCGAGTTTTAGCTCATCTTTGTGCCATTTTTGATCTCCTTGCTCAAAGCACCATTCACCAAACTGTTTGGGGATATTGTTCCTTGGTATGTGACTCCTCCATTGGTACAATTAGTTTTTGTTCTAGTGCTTTATTTATTGTAAATTTTTGTTGCTGTGGTGACCTTGTTCTTGAGCTTGCATGTCAAATTTTCTTGGTCCCAAGTAGTTCTAATGCATGATATAGTCTCTAGGCACTAGTAGGAGTTGTTGCTATCAATCTTGTTGAGTTTGGTTAACTTTTATTTTGAGTTACTAAAAATTTCAGAAAATTTCAGAAAAATGCATAGGAAAAACTTCCAAGGTGGTTCTTCAGGGAAGCAAGAACTGAGGCTCGTGTTTCGTGAGCCGAACGATGAACTATCGAGGGATGCTGACGTGCAACCTTGTGAATGGCCGTCAGATGACTTTATGGGTCAGGTTGGCATCAAGGATGAATTTTACGCATATGTGCGCAACGCTGACCTCGAGGGCTTCATACAAGATAAGTGCCCTCAATACCGTGGCTTAACTGACACCTTTGTGAGAAGGTTTAAATTTTCATCTTCACGTAATTCTCACACTGTCCTGTTTGACCTTTATGATAAATCTTACACCATGGACTTAGAGGATTTTAATGATGCTTGTAAGCTCCCACAGTGGGTCAGTTTGGGTGATCCTCGCAAATCTGAATTTAGAGATTTCCTTGCTAGTATCACAGTGGGGGAATCTAGAGAAATCACACAGGCTACCATAGGGAGCATTCATTTTCCTGCTATTCATTACCTTGCTCTCTTTATTGGTAGATGCATAAATGGTAAAGATGAGGCTTGTCACATGTGTGTCCTAGATCTTAGTGTTCTCAAGAGTGTTGTACTGGGTGATATACAATATAACTTCGGAGCCATTGTTGCACGTAGGCTACACCATAATGGTTTGCATGGAGATTTATTTGGTGGGATCTATGCCACTCGCATAGCTCGCCGTCTTGGTGTGCCTGTGCACAAGAATAATGAACCTTTACCTCCTGCTCGTTTGGATTGCCATACTATGACTAGTCACCGGTTTATAGAGAGGGATGATCAATCCCTCAAATATCGACTAATCTTCAACAGGCGTCATGCCATCCCTATTGTTCTTCATGCCCCTACTTTGTTTGACTTTCAGGCAAAAGGGAGATACACTATAACCATGGAGGAGGCAAATGTGTATCATAATTTGACGGAAGCAGCCCACCTTCGAGCTGCAGCTCAGCAGAAAATAGCTGCTGCAACCCAATACAACCCCAACTACGACTTTGGATATCCGTTAGGCCAATACTGGCCATAGACCAACTTAGGCCAAAAGCCTAAGCTTGGGGGAGTACGTGTTTCTCACCGACTTTACATTCATGTTCACACACTTATTCTAGTTTTCGGTGCTCGCACTGTTTCATTGTACCATCCATGTTTAGTTTATTTTCTTTTTCTTAGTCTTTTTCTCGTGTGCTAGAAAAACCTTAAGAAAAACAAAAAAATATTAGTTGTAGCTTCTAGCTAGTTTACTTTCCTTGTAGTAGTAATTAAAAGAAAAACCAAAAAGATTTCCCGTTCTTCTTTTGCTTGTTGGGAGCTTTCCCGTGTAAATAGATTCTTTTCTTTTCTTTGGGGGTTAAGAGTGGAAGACCGTGATTAAACTGCTTAGTGGCTCTCATATGCTTTATTGTTGATTTAACCTTGAGCCATATTACCTTGTCTTCTCTCTTGTATTAAATGCTTGCAGATTCCAGCTTACTCCAATGCACGTGCACTATTATTATTATCCACACTGTTCGGTCGTGCGAGTGAAAGGCAATAAGGATGATATATGATGAACTAATTGAGATGAGAAAAGCTCGTATGAACTCGAACTCTTTTGTTTTTGTAAATATGATAACTCATCGCTCCTGATTCAGCTTGTTATGAATGAAACATGCTTGCAATGACAATCAGAGATCATAGCTGCTTATGCCATGCTTAATTAGCTGAGAGTTTATAATGGTCTATCTTGTGTGCCAACATGATATTAAAATGGTTGTGATGTGGTATGATAGGGTGGTATCCTCCTTTGAACGATTCAAGTGGTCTGACTTGGCACATGTTCACGCATGTAGTTGAAACAAATCAACATAGCCTCCACGATATTTATGTTCATGGTGATTTATATCCTACTCATGCTTGCATTCATTGTTGATTAATTTTAATGCATGTTCATGACTGTTGTTGCTCTCTAGCTGGTCGCTTCCCAGTCTCTTTCTAGCCTTCACCTGTACTAAGCGGGAATACTGCTTGTGCATCCACTTCCATAAACCCCAAAGTTGTTCCATATGAGTCCACCATACCTTCCTATATGCGGTTTACCTGCCGTTCCAAGTAAATTTGTATGTGCCAAACTCTAAACCTTCAAATGAAATTCTGTTTTGTATGCTCGAACAGCTCATGTATCAACTAGGGTTGTCCATATCTTCCATGCTAGGTGGGTTATTCTCACAATGAGTGTACTTCGCTCATCATTCATGAGAAAATGGCTGGTAATCGGGATGCCCAGTCCCATGCTGAAAATCATAATAATTAAACAAAACTCCCCCAAGGCTATTGCTGGTTTTGACGCTACCCGTTGTTTCGGGATAGCTGTGGAGTGTGCTTGTTGGTGGTTGGGGGAGTAAAAACTTTACTATTCTATTTGGGAACCGCCTATAATGTGCGTAGCATGGGAGATATCGAGATTATTGGTTGTTATGTTGACAATGAAAGCATACCGCTTAAAATGTTATTCACCTCTATTTAAAAATCGAGCTCTGGCACCTCTACAAATCCCTGCTTCCCTCAGCGAAGGGGCTATCTATTTACTTTTATGCAGAGTCATCATCCTCTTATAAAAGAGCACCAGTATGAGAGCACCTCTATCATTTGCATGTATTACCATTAATTTGCATTGAGTATGATCATGACTGGATCTCTTTTACAATGAATTACAATGTCTAGTCGGTCCTTAATCTTTAAAGGTGCTCTGCATTTATGTTTTGCGGTCTCAGAAAGGGCTAGCGAGATACCATCTTGTTATATCATATCATGATTGTTTTTAGAAAGTGTTGTCATCCGAGGTTTATTATTATTGCTCGCTAGTTGATTATGCCATCGATGTGAGTAGACTTGAGACTTGAAAGATAATGTGAATGTGGTTAGTTCATGATCATTGCTGAAAACATGAATGTTGGCTTACATATTTACAACAAGAGCAAACAGAGTTTGTCAAAGTTTTTCTTTATCACTTTCAGTTTATCAACTGAATTGCTTGAGGACAAGCAAAGGTTTAAGCTTGCGGGAGTTGATATGTCTCCAACTTATCTACTTTTCCAAACCCTTTTGCCCTTATTTTGGACTCTAACTTGCATGATTTGAATGAAACTAACCCAGACTAACCCAGATTGATGTTGCTATGACTTTGCTATGCTTAATGCTTGTCACTAGGGCCCGAGTGCCATGATTTCAGATCTGAACCTATTATGTTTTCATGAATATATGTGTGTTCTTGATCCTATCTTGCAAGTCTATAGTCACCTACTATGTGTTATGATCCGGCAACCTCGAAGTGACAACAATCAGGACTACTTCCGGTGATGACCGTAGTTTGAGGAGTTCATGTATTCACAATGTGTTAATGCTTTGGTCCGATACTCTATTAAAAGGAGGCCTTAATATCCCTTAGTTTCCAATAGGACCCCACTGCCACGGGAGGGTAGGACAAAAGATGTCATGCAAGTTCTTTTCCATAAGCATGTATGACTCTATTAGGAATACATGCCTACATTACATTGATGAACTGGAGCTAGTTCTGTGTCACCCTAGGTTATAACTTCTACATGATGAATTGCATCCGACATAATTTCCCATCACCGATCCAATGCCTACGAGCTTTTCACATATTGCTTGTTGCTTATTTACCTTTCCGTCGCTACTTTTACACAAACTACAAAAACACTACTGTTACTTTTATTGTTGTTACCGCTACTATCATATTACTTTGCTACTAAACTACTTTGCTGCAGATACTAAGTTTCTAGGTGTGGTTGAATTGACAACTCAGCTGCTAATACTTAAGAGTATTCTTTGGCTCCCCTTGTGTCGAATCAATAAATTTGGGTTGAATCCTTTACCCTCGAAAACGGTTGCGATCCCCTACACTTGTGGGTTATCATCATTGCCGGGGAGGATCTTCAACATAACCAGGTTCCTAATCACAAGTCTCATCTCCTCACAATTTACATTATTAGCCATTTTCTTCTCGTTTTCCTCTCCCCCACTTCACAACATTTGTCGTTTCTATTTGTCATTTTTTCTATTTGCCGTTTTCCCGGTGGATCTATCGCCACTTGTGTTCTTGTTTATAATTGCTCAAAATTGACGCAAGAGAACACTAAGTTGTGTGAATGTTCCAATACCAACAACAATGATTTTATTGGCACTCTGATTGCTCCTCCCGCCACTAGTGCGGAGACTTGTGATATTAATATTGCTTTGTTGAATCTTATCATGAAAGATCAATTCTCCGACACTCCTAATGAGGATGTCGCGTCCCATCTCAATACCTTCGTAGAATTATGCGATATGCAAAATAAAAGAGATGTGTACAATGATATTGTGAAATTGAAATTGTTTCTGTTTTCTTTGCGAGATCACGCAAAAATTTGGTTTTCTTCTTTACCTCGCAATAGCATTGATTCTTGGAACAAATGCAAAGATGCTTTTATCACTAAATATTTTCCGCCCGCAAAAATTATATCCCTTAGAACCCAGATCATGAATTTCAAGCAACTTGAACATGAGCATGTTGCACAATCTTGGGAAAGGATGAAAACGATGCTAAGGAATTGCCCAACTCATGGGTCAAATCTTTGGATGATCATACTTTTTTTTACGCGGGATTGAATTTTGTTTATTGAAATCTTTCAGATTCCGCCGCTGGTGGCACCTTTATGGAAAACACTTTGGGTGAAGCCACCAAATAGCTTGATAATGTTATGGCGAATTATTCGCAATGGCATACCGCAAGGGCGCCTACAAGCAAAAAGATTAATGCCGCTGAGATTGATTCTTTGAATGAAAAAGTTGATGCTCTTATGGAAATGGTTGCTACTAAAAGATCTCCTATTGATCCTAATGATATGCCTTTGTCTACCTTGATTGAGCAAACTAGTGATGCTATAGATGTGAACTTTATCTCTAGAAATAATTTTAATAACAATGCTTATAGAGGTAATTTTAATCCTAGGCCTTTTCCTAGTAATTCTCTAATAATTATGGTAATTCCTATGGAAATCAATCTTACAATAATAATAGGAATACGTCTGATCTAGAGAATAATGTTAAAGAATTTATCAATACTCAAAAAGTTTTCAATGCTTCCATAGAAGAAAAATTGAATAAGATTGATGATATGTCTAGGAGTATTGATAGGATTTCTCATGATGTGGAAAATCTCATGTTGAATTTTTTTTTTGCCTAAAGTTGAAGAATCAATTAAAGCTCTTTATGTTTCTATGGATTAAAGTAAGAAAAGAACCGCCATGCTTAGAGCTAAACGGGAATTTTTAGAAAAGGCGTTTTCTAGTGATTGCTTTCATAAAAATGATGAAGACATTAAAATTATTGGTGTTTTTCCATTGATTCTTTGTTTAGTAAAGTTCAACTTGATGATAAAGAGACTGAAGAAGAGTCAACTTTAGGTAGAAGGCGTCCCAATATTTTGGAGGGTGATAATCTTGTTGAAAATTTGGATAAAAGTGGGTTTGGAGAGGTCAAGACTTTAACTAGTGATGCACCAACTATTTTGGATTACAAAGAATTTAATTATGATAGTTGCTCCTTGATTTATTGTATTTCTTTGTTGCAATCCATGATTAATTCACCCCATGCTTATGAAGGAAATAAAGTTTTTACTAAACATATTGTTGATGCTATGATAAAAACTTTTGAAGAAAAATTGGAATTGGAAGTTTCAATTTCTAGCAAATTGCATGATGAATGGGAACCTACCATCACAATCAAAATTAAAAATTATGAGTGTTTTGCTTTGTGTGATTTGGGTGCTAGTGTTTCCACCATTTCGAAATCTCTTTGCGATGTTCTTGGTCTTACCAATATTGAAGAGTGCTCTCTTAATTTGCATTTGGAGGATTCCACTATTAAAAAGCCTTTGGGAAGGATCAATGATGTTCTTATTGTTGCAAATAGGAACTATGTACCCGTAGACTTTATTGTTCTTGATATCGATTGCAGTCCGTCTTGCCCTATTATACTTGGTAGACCGTTTTTGCGCACTATTGGCGCGGTGATTGACATGAAAGAAGGGAATATTAAATTCCAATTCCCCTTGAGAAAGGGCATGGAACACTTTCCTAGAACCAAGATCAAATTTCCTTATGAATCTATAATAAGGGCAACTTATGGAACATCCAACAAGGATGACAATACTTGAAATCTTGGTATTATGCCTAGCTAACGGCGTAACACGATAACGCTTGTTGGGAGGCAACCCCAATGATTTTTTTTGCTTTTTGATTGCTGTTCTTGAGTGTTTACACAATTATGCTACTGGTATGATTGTGTTTTTTGTGTTTTAATTAGTGTTTGTGCCAAGTAGAACCGATAGGATCTTCTTGGGTGATAGTAGTTTGATCTTGCTGAAAAAGACAGAAACTTTGCGCTCACGAGAAAAATTCCCATTTTTAATAGAAAAGTGATGTTTAGTTGATTCTTTTGGAAGAAGATTAATATACAAATTTCTCATGTGGCCGTAATTGTTTCTAGATTTTTAGAGGTCCAGAAGTTTTCAGAACTTCCAGATTACTACAGACTGTTCTGTTTTTTGACAGATTCTATTTTCTTTGTGTTGTGTGCTTATTTTGATGCCTCTATGGTTTTCTTCGATGAGTTTCTGCCATAGAAAAGTTGGAATACAGTATATATAATACGAAAACTAAATATGAATTGGTTTGACACATCACTTATAGTAGTGGTTTGCTTTCTTTTACTAACGGATCTCACGAAATTTTTGTTGAAGTTTTGTGTGATTGAAGTTTTCAAGTTTTGGGTTATCTTACGATGGATGAAGGAAGGATGTAAGAGCCTAAACTTGGGGATGCCCTGGCATCCCAAGCTATTAATCCAAAGATGAGCAACCAACTAAGCTTGGGGATGCCCCCGAGTTTCATCCCCGCTTTCTTCCAGCAACTATCGGTATTTCACTCGAAACTATATTTTTATTCGTCATATGATATGTGTTTTTCTTGGAGCGTCTTGTATGATATGGTTATTTTCTTGTTTTGTTTTGCTTTTTAAGTCATCAATACTTGTTGTGCACAACTATTTGAGAAAGCCAAATTTATGCCATGACTTGTTAGAATAGCTCTCTATGCTTCACGCTAGGACTTGCTCTAGTGCTTCACTTATATCTTTTTGAGCACGGTGTGCTTAGAATTTTTAAAGAAATATTCTCTTGGCTCACTTAGATTTATTTGAGAGTTAGTAAATTTTTAAAGAAATTCTCTCTTGCTTCACTTATATTATTTTCAGAGAAGAAGAAAAATCATGCTCATGATCTTCACTTATATTTGTTTGAGCTTATCAAAAGCAGCACATGAAAATTAGTCCCAAAGTGATAGATATCCAAGAACGATATAATAAAAACTTTCATGAAGATCATTGGACAAAATAAACTTGATTCCTTGTAATAGTTTTGATACATGATGATGTGATATGTGAGTTATGTTGATGAGTAATTTTTCTCTAGTAAGAATATTAGTGTTAAAATTTGTGATTCCCTATGCAAGCACGAAAGTCAATAATTATGCAATGAAATTATATCCTACTTGTGTAGCATTATTTGGTGTTATTTATGCTCAATGTTCGCTTACGAGATTATTTGTTTCATGGTTGGTCGCTTCCTAGTCTTTAGCTAGCCTTCATTTTGCACTAAGTATGATCTCTACTTGTGCATCCAAAATCCTCTATCCCGGTTTTGCCACATGAGTCCATCATACCTACCTATATGCGGTATTTCCTTGCCGTTCTAAACAAATTTGTATGTGCCATCTCTAATTTTCAAAATAAATTTCCCTTTTGTGTGCCCGTACCGCTCGCGAGGCGGTGAGGGGTGGCCAATATTTTCCATGCTAGATGTGTTATTCTCATGATGAGTGTTTATTCACTTGTCATTGCACGAGAGTACGACAAAGGTATTAGGGATGCCCAGTCCCAAAATGAAAAACAAATTTACTATTGAAAGAGGTATTGAAGTTGACAAAGCTAAGGTGGATGCTATTGAAAAGATGCCATGCCCTAAGGACATCAAAGGTATACGAAGTTTCCTTGGTCATGCCGGGTTTTATAGGAGATTCATAAAAGACTTCTCCAAAATCTCTAGGCCTCTGACTAATCTATTACAAAAAGATATTCCTTTTGTCTTTGATGATGATTGTCTAGAAGAATTTGAAACACTTAAGAAAGCATTGATCTCTGCACCCATTGTCCAGCCTCCTGACTGGAATTTACCCTTTGAGATTATGTGATATGCTAGTGATTATGTTGTAGGTGCTGTCTTAGGACAAAGAGTTGATAAGAAATTAAATGTTATCCAATATGCTAGTAAAACTCTAGATAGTGCCCAGAGAAATTATGCTACTACTGAGAAAGAATTTTTAGCAGTTGTATTTGCTTGTGATAAGTTCAGACCTTATATTGTCGACTCTAAAGTAACTATTCACACTGATCATGATGCTATCAAATACCTTATGGAAAAGAAAGATGCTAAACCTAGACTTATTAGATGGGTTCTCTTGCTGCAAGAGTTTGACTTGCATATTATTGATAGAAAGGGATGTGAGAACCCTGTTGCAGATAACTTGTCTAGGTTAGAGAATGTACTTGATGACCCACAACCTATTGATGATAGATTTCCTGATGAACAATTAGCTGTCATAAATACTTCTCGTACTGCTCCATGGTATGCTCATTATGCTAATTATATTGTTGCTAAGTTTATACCTCCTAGCTTCACATACCAGCAAAAGAAAAAGTTCTTCTATGATTTGAGACATTACTTATGGGATGACCCACATCTTTATAAAGAAGAAGTAGATGGTATTATTAGACGTAGTGTACCTGAGAATGAATAGGAACAGATCCTACGCAAGTGCCACTCCAAAGCTTATGGAGGACACCATGTGGGAGATAGAACTGCACAGAAGGTATTGCAATCCGGTTTTTATTGGCCTACTCTCTTCAAGCATGCCCGTAAGTTTGTCTTATCTTGTGACGAATGTCAAAAAATTGGTAATATCAGTAGATGTCAAGAAATGCCTATGAATTATTCACTTGTTATTGAACCATTTGATGTTTGGGGCTTTGATTATATGGGACCGTTTCCTGCCTCTAATGGGTACACTCATATTCTAGTTGTTGTTGATTACGTTACTAAGTGGGTAGAAGCTATTCCAACTAGTAGTGCTGATCATAACACCTCTATTAAGATGCTTAAAGAAGTTATTTTCTCGAGGTTTGGAGTCCCTAGATATCTAATGACTCATGGTGGTTCACACTTTATTCATGGTGCTTTCCGTAAGATGCTCGCAAAGTATGATGTCAACCATAGAATTGCATCCCCTTATCATCCACAGACTAGTGGTCAAGTAGAACTAAATAATAGAGAGTTGAAATTAATCTTGCAAAAGACAGTTAATAGGTCTAGAAAGAATTGGTCCAAGACACTTGATGATGCATTATGGGCCTATAGAACTGCATACAAAAATCCTATGGGTATGTCTCCATATAACATGGTATACGGAAAAGTTGTCACTTACCTCTTGAGCTAGAACATAAGGCATATTGGGCTATTAAAGAGCTCAATTATGATTTCAAACTTGCCGGTGAAAAGAGGTTATTTGACATTAGCTGTCTCGATGAATGGAGAACCCAGGCTTACGAGAATGCCAAGCTGTTTAAGGAAAAATTTAAAAGATGGCATGACAAAAGGATACAAAAGCGTGAGTTTAACGTAGGAGATTATGTCTTGCTATTCAACTCTCATTTAAGATTTTTTGCAGGAAAACTTCTCTCCAAGTGGGAAGGACCTTACGTCATCGAGGAGGTCTATCGTTTCGGTGCCATAAAAATCAACAACTTTGAAGGCACAAATCCGAAGGTGGTGAACGGTCAAAGAATGAAACATTATATCTCAGGTAATCCTATAAATGTTGAAACCAATGTTATTGAAACCGTAACACCGGAGGAATACATAAGGGACACTTTCCAGAACGATTCAACCTCCGAAAAGGAATGGGTATGTGGTACGGTAAGTAAACCGACTCCAAAACAGTTCTAAAGGCAATTTTTCTCCATTTTGGAATATTTAGAAAAATAGAAAAATAAGTAGTAGTCCGGAAGAGACACGAGGTGTCCACGAGGGTGGAGGGCGTGCCTGTGACGCCCGAAGACCGACGCTCCAGAAGATTCCAGATGTTCCGGGTTTTGCCGTGTGTTTCTTGTGCTTGCTTTATTTATTTTGCATTTCATCATGTCATCATTCCTTCATGTCATTAATCTTTTGCATCTCAACTTAAATAAATCGTGTGGATCCTCGATCCATTTAAATTGAGGGATACTCACTATGGTGACTTCTCTTTATAATATATAAAGACCTCTCAATATTATTAGGGAGCTATATTAAATATTCCATTGTTGGAAGCAACCATCACACACTTGCATATTTTTTCCCATGTCTGTTTCACTCCAAGTTTTGACTCCCACAACCTTGCTTGATCATCTTCTTCTCCTTCTTCGTTAGTCCATTTAAATTGTGGCATTCTATTTCCTGCACCAATTTAATGTTCATTCTTTTCCTATCAATTCTCAACCATGCCTTCAACATCCTTGCCAATTTTTAGTTCCTTTGGACTTGTTTTGGTTGGGTTCAAAAATGGCTCAAGTTTGAATTTAATTCAAACTTGAATTATGTTTATATCCTTAAAAATGTCCAAACTAGTTTATTAAAATTGTGCATAAATCTAGGCGTTCAAGTATATTTTTACTTCCTTCTTATTCTTCATATAACCCCCTGTCCATTTTCCTTTTCATCAATGGGTCTTTGAGACTGCTTTTGTTTTTTTAAGGGGAAAGGGCCCCTTGCGCTGCTTTGGGCGTCCCAGCCGCAGGCCGGCCCAACTCCTTCCCGTGGCCCACGGCCCAGCCACCCCTAACCCTAGCTGGCCCGGACCCGTCGCTCCCCCGCTCTCTCATCGAGCCCTCTGCTCGATCCCTCTCTTCCCTCAGCACGCAGCCACCATTGCACGAGGCCTCGAGCCCTCGCTCCCTCGACCCCGTCCTCTCGCCTGCTCGTCCCCTCCTTGTTCTCCCTCGATCTCCTCCAGTATCGCCGTCGCGCCATGCCCCTCTTCCCCTTCCTGAGACCGCTGCTGCCGTCTCCTGCGCTGTTGCCCACGCCGGCGAGCGCCAGCTGGACCCGCCGTCCCCTGCGCCTCCTTCCCGCGCCCGAGGAGCTCCCCGAGCAAGCTGTTCGTCGCCGGCCCCTCTGCTTCCCGCGCAGGCCGCAGCAGCGTCGCGGCGCTCTGCCGCACCAGGGGAGTGGAGCCCCGTCGGCCCCGTCGGCCCACTTCGAGCCCCCGCGCCCGGACCTCACCTGCCTCCTCCCTCGGCCGTCTTCTTCTGCTGCTTCGTCAACCTCGTCCTCCTTCGAGACGGATCCAACAATTTCTGCCCGGATCTGGTGCTGCCCCAAGGCCGTCGCGTTCCGTCGTCGTGGACTGAAGCTGTCGCTTGCTCTGCCCCTGCTGCTCGTGGTGTGCCAAGTACCTCGACGCCGAAGACCAAGACCGCAAGTACCACGACACACGCTCGGAGCCCTTGGTTCCATCAAATACGACTACACGATGTGACGCTAAGTACATCTACAAAACGAGTGCCACTACCGTCGTCGAAGACCGCGTGTACCTCTCCGAACGAGAACGACTACACGAGACATCGACCATCACTCGCCAAGTTCGACTACCGTCGCCAAGACCCGAGACTGCCAAGTCCGAAGACCCAAGTACCATGACTACTAACGTTGCCCCAAGTTCCTCTTCGGAAATGTATAACTACCCTCGAAGACCCGTGGTTGCGCCAAGTACCCCTTCGGTTCGGAACGCGGCAAGTACCACGACACGATAACGTGAACGGCTACAAAACATGTACCACGACCCGTGAGTACCACTACTTCCCTCGACGATCTCGATCCTCCCCAAAACGAATGTTCCAAAGGTATAACCCTGAGACGATGACCCGTGGACTGCATGTGTTGTCTGAGATGAATCGGATGTTTGCATCGTGTCCGTTGTGGCCGTCGTTTGCCTTGACGCCGACCCGTGGGAACCGGGCAACCGGGTTCACCCCATCTCTTTTGCATGTCACTCTCTCCGCTATCTTTTGCACCAGTCTCTCAACGAGTTACCGGAACCGATATGTTGCGTGGCATCATTTTCGGATTCGCCACCGTGGCCCCTTTCTTTCCACCACGGTGACAAATGCATCATATCTCTTCATGTCAACTTTAAAAAAAATGTATAAAACTTGCATATGTCATCCGCATCATGATAACAACATTAATATGTTTAAAATGTTGTTTGCTTTAAGAATTGCTACTTATGCACATGAGGAGTCCGGAATTGTTGTTGTTATTTCCGGCCTCATTTAAAATGCCTAGATAGCTAGTTTTTCTGTGCTTCCTACCTTGCCATGTTTTGCTTCCTATATGGACTTGTAGTGCATCATATATAGAACTGTCTTGCATCATACTTGGTTGAGCATATTGTCATGTCTTGTGTTGTGTGTTTACCGTATTGCTTGCTTCTTCTCGTTAGTGCTTGTTCCGTTGTGATCGTGAGGATTCGTTCGTCTTCTCGTGGTTCGTCTTCAAGGCTTCTTCTTCGTCTTCTTCATGAATCCGTTCTTCTTCCTTGCGGGATCTCAGGCAAGATGACCATCACCTTGGATACCTTTACTATCATTGCCATGCTTAGTTGTCTCGATGCTATCGTTATATGCCGCGCTACCCATCATTATTGTCAACCCCTCTCCTTGTTTCCATGAAACCTCTAACCTTTGACACCTTCCTAGCAAACCATTGTTTGGCTATGTTACCCGCTTGCTCAGCCCCTCTTATAGCGTTGTTAGTTGCAGGTGAAGATGAAGATCATTCCATGTTGGAACTTGTTGTTGGAATATCACAATATCTATTATTATTATTAACACACATATATACTTGGCATGGGTGGAAGGCTTGGCCTTTTGCTCGGTGTTTTGTTCCACTCATGCCACCTTAGAAGCCGATAAACCGGCATTATGTTCCTTGATTTTGCGTTCCTTACACGGTTGGGTATATGGGGACCCCTTGACACTTCGTCTTTGAATAAAACTCCTCCAGCAAGGCCCAAAATTGGTTTTAATTTGCCTCATAATAACAACTTAATTAATTAATTAAATTGCATAGGGAGTCGCGTCCCCGGGTATTCTTTCTACATAGCAGGGGGGCCAGTGTTGATGGTGTTGGTCCCAAACGGGGGTTATGCGGGGCCACCACGGGGAAACTCGAGGATTGGTTTTACCTGTAGGATCGCCCATCCGGTCGTGGCTTGAGACGAGATACGCGCGACTACTATCAGGGTGTCGGCACGCCGGGAGGTCTTGCTGGACTTGTTTTACCATTGTTGAAATGTCTTGTGCACCGGGATGCCGAGTCTGATCGTATTTCCCTAAGATAAGGGGTAATAATTATTATTACTTCAGCTGATCGTGAGAGCTTGTGATGGGCTAAGTTGGGACACCCCTGCAGGGTTATGATCTTTCGAAAGCCGTGCCCGCGGTTATGTGGCAGATTGGAATTTGTTAATGTCCGGTTGTAGAAAACTTGATAGAGGATCCGAAGTAAAACACACAACTGTGTGAGTAACTGTGACTGTCTCTTTTCACTTTGAGAAGAGAACACGGTGGGGTTATGTTTGACTCGTAGTTAGTGCAGGATCTTTAGCGATCACTACTAGTTGCGACCGTTTGCGTAGATGCTCATCTTATTCTTGTACTCATAAGTTAGCCACCATATTATGCTTAGCCGCTGCTGCAACCTCACCACTACCCTCTTCCATACCCATAAAGCTTTGCTAGTCTTGATACCCATGGTTATGGGATTATTGAGTCCTCGTGGCTCACAGATACTACAACACCAGATGCAGGTACCGCTGAGATCAGCGCAGGAGTTGGTCAGAGAACTTCTTTGGGAGCTCGATGAAGAGAGTGGCCGTATGTATGTGACGTTTCTCGACGATCAGTAGTGGTTCCTACTAGGGGCGATCGGGACCTTGTGTTTTTTATTCATTTGGTGTCTTTCATTTGGATCTTCGTCCGTAGTCGGACTATGATGTTATTTGGATGATGATTGCTTATGTAATGTATTGTGTGACATGGCGAGTGTAGGCCAACTATCCTTTTGCAATTTCATCCCTATTTTTACATGAGTCGTGCAAAGATACCAAACTTTAGATCATTCTAGAATGGGCTTATACCTTTAAGTCGTGCCTCGACACGTAGGAGGTATAATCCCATCCTGGGCATTACAAGTTGGTATCAGAGCCTTCTCCGACCTAGGAGCCCCCACTGATTGATCGAATCATTGACGGTGGAGTCTAGGCACACACTTGAAAATGTTTTGAGTCCTATATTTATATATCGAAGCGTAGGATTTCTTTTTACTCCTCATCTCTTTTCACTCTGGTGAGGACTCCTGACGATTACTTGTCTCTTCTACTCTCAAAATTTCACAATTTTTTTAGGATCACGCGAGTATTGTTTGGATTGTTTCGATGTCTTTGTGACGAGAACATTGTTCTCGATGCCTCCTGTCATTTAGGGGTTGTGGCAGTGTCCCGGGGAGTTGAGCTCCGAGGTGTTGTCGTCACAAATATATCGCAACAGTTATGGAATACTTAAGACGGCCGACATCGAAAACTCTCCTATGCGGTTAGTGGCAAGATAACCCCGACATCACCCAGTACTGGGGAGGTAGTTCGGGAGTATTGCCATAGCTTGTATAGCAGATGCGTTTCGATGGTCCGAAGTAGACGGTTTCCGGAAATAACTGGTTATGTGTAATGCCCAGGATGGGACTATACCTCCTACGTGTCGAGGCACGACTTAAAGGTATAAGCCCATTCTGGAATGATCTCAAGTTTGGTATCTTTGCACGACTCATGTAAAAGAGGGATTAAATTGCAAAAGGAGATAGTTGGCTTACACTCGTCACTTCACACAATACATTACATGAGCAAAACATCATTCAAAACATCACAACCCGACTACGGGTAAGATCCAAAAGAAAGAGACCAAAACAACATAAAGCCACAGGTCAGGATCGAATCCTAGTAGAAACCACTACTAATCGTCGAAACGTCACAAACATACGGCTACTCTCTTCATCGGGCTCCCAGTGAAGAACTTGAACCAGCTCCTGCATCAAACTCGGCTGAACCTGCATCTGGTGTTGTAGTATCTGTGAGCCACGAGGACTCAGCAATCCCATAACCATGGGTATCAAGACTAGCAAAGCTTTATGGTTAGGAAGAGGTAAAGTGGTGAGGTTGCAGCGGCGGCTAAGCAAGAATATGGTGGCTAACTTACGAGTACTAGAATAAGATGAGCATCTACACAAACGGTCGCAAAAGTAGTGATCGCTAAAGATCCTGAACTACATACGAGTCAAACATAACCCCACCGTGTTCTCTTCTCAAAGTGAAAAGAGACAGTCACAGTTACTCACACAGTTGTGTGTTTTACTTCGGATCCTCTGTCAAGTTTTCTACAACCGGACATTAACAAATTCCAATCTGCCACATAACCGCGGGCACGGCTTTCGAAAGATCATAACCCTGCAGGGGTGTCCCAACTTAGGCCATCACAAGCTCTCACGATTAGCTGAAGTGATAATATAATATCATCACCCCTTATCTTAGGGAAATCCGATCAGGCTCGGCATCCCGGTAGCACAAGACATTTCGACAATGGTAAAACAAGTCCAGCAAGACCTCCCGGTGTGTCGACACCCTGATAGTAGCCGCGCGTATCTCATCTCAGGCCACGACCGGATGGGCGATTCTACAGGTTATACCAGATACCTCGAGTTTCCCCAAGGCGGCCCCGCAGACTCCCCGTTTGGGACCAACACCATCAGCACTGGCCCCCCTGCTATGTAGAAAGAATCCTCGGGTAGCGCTAACTCCCTATGCAATTTAATTAATTAATTAAGTTGTTATTATGAGGAAATTAAAACCAATGTTGGGCCTTGCTGGAGGAGTTTTATTCAAAGTCGAACTGTCAAGGGGTCCCCATCCACCCATCGTGTAAGGAACGCAAAATCAAGGAACATAATGCCGGTTTATCGGCGCCTAAGGTGGCATGAGTGAAACAAAACACCGAGCAAAAGGCCAAGCCTTCCACCCATGCCCAGTATATAGGTGTGTTAATAATAATAATAGATATTGTGATATAACAACAACAAATTCCCTCCTGGAACGATCTTCAACTTCACCTGCAACTAACCATGCTATAAGAGGGGCTGAGCAAGCGGGTAACATAGCCAAACAGTGGTTTTGCTAGGAAGGTGTCAAAATGTTAGAGGTTTCATGGCAACAAGGAGAGGCTGACATAAAGATGGGTAGCGCGACATGTAACGATAGCATCGAGACAACTAAGCATGGCAATGGTAGTAAAGGTATCCAAGGGTATGATCATCTTGCCTGGGATTCCGCAAGGGAGAAGAACGGGTCCATGAAGTAGACGGAGCAACATAGATGAGAGAATCCTCACAACTCCGGAACGAAACCGGAGCTAACAAGAGAAGCAACCGGAAAGAAGCAAACGACACGGTAAACACACATATCATAAACATGGCATACGATGCACAAACAAGTATGATGCATGTCCGGTTTAATTATGCATGGCATGGCAATGTGCACAAACAACACTACAATTTAAGTGGAGCTCAATATGCAACGAGTTGCATATTGACGAAACACCACATTATAATTATTTAATTGACTCTCGTTATTTACAAGACAAGATTAATTGTTTTTAACATGGCAAGAGGTGAAGCATAATAAAACTACACTATTTAGGCATTTTAAATGAGGCCGGAATAACAACAACAAATTCCGGAAAATCTCCATGAGCATGTTTAGTAATTATAAGCAAACAACAATTAAACATTCTCATGTTGTTATCATGATGCGGATGACATGATTAAGTTTATGCAATTGTTTTTAAAAGTTGACATGAAGAAGATATGAAGCATTTGTCACCGTGGTGGAAAGAAAGGGTGCCACGGCAACGATCCGAAAATGATGCAACGCAACATCTCGGTTCCGGTTACTCGTTGAGAGACCGGTGAAAAAGAAAAGGTGGAGTGTGCGGAACAAGATGAAAGGTGGGGTGATCCCGTCACCGGGTTCCCATGGGTCGGCGACGAGGCAACCGAGGAGCAAGACAAAAGAAGGGCACAACGGGCACGGAGCACACAAGGGATGCATCTCATACAACACACATTCACAAGCGATCATCCACGGGGTCGACTCGGGGTTATACCTTCGGAACAAGCGTTTCCGGGCGGATCGAGATCGTAGAGGAAGTAGTCGTTCCGTGAGTCGTGTCGGGGTACTTTTCGCGGCATCGGACATCTTCGGGGCAACGGTAGTGGTACACGGAGCTCGTTATCCCGTAGATGTTCGGGTCGGTGTTGTGGTACTTGGGGGTTCTCGTTCTTGCGACGGTAGTGGTACTTGACGTTTCGCCATGTAGTCGAACTTGGCAAGCAATGGACGTCGTGGTACTTGTCGAAGCAACACCGGATGAAGTGGTACTTGAAGAGGACTTAGCGGATCCAGCCGTCGCGGTACTTGTTCACGGTTCGTAGGCGTTCGGGGCCGTAGATGTACTTGCCAATCTTGCCGGTCTTGCTGATTCGAAACGAAACACCACAAAAGGGCAACCAAAAATGGCAGCACGGAGACGACGAGACCATGGCAGCAAGACAGCACCGAAGGGGCCGGCGAGCTGCTCATGGCCGAGGCCGGTCTTGCTGGAGGACGGGGAGGACGGGCTGCGGGTCGCAGGTGCTGCACGAGGGGGCTCCTCCCCTCGCGAGGTGGCGTAGGGGCCTTGCTGGAGGAAACAACCGAGGAGGCAGAGGCGGCCTCGATGCGGGGAAGGGCCAGCGGCCATGGCGCTCGCGGAGAAGAGGGAAGGCGGCGGCTGGAGTGCGGCGCTCCTGGCGCGGAGGCAGCAGGTCTTGGGGCGGACGACGCGACACCCCTGGCCGGCGCTGGAGGATGCGGCGGCTTGGGCGCGCTACGAAGCGGAGCGGCTCGCAGGGAGGGTCGGCGCGGCTCCGTGCGGGGAGAGCCCGCGAGCTCCGGCCACCGTGGTGGCGAGGACGGCGCGGAGGAGGAGAGGTCGGTGCTGGGCTCGGGGTGGCCGGCTCGCGCCAGAGGAGGAGGGGGGCGCGGTCGCGCTGGAGGGAGGCGCTGGAGATCCTCTCCCTGGCGATGCGGGCGCGGCTTGAGGGAGCTATGGGGAGGCTCGGGGTTCGAGAGGATGGAAAGGGGCGCTGCGCGAGGGACGAGCGATCGAGGGAGATGGGAGATCGGGAAGAGGGACGAGGCGAGAGGTGCTGGCGGCGAGGGAAAGGAGAGCGAGGGGAGAGGCTCTCGGGCTAGGGTTAGGGGAGTTGGGCCAATGGGCCTGAAGGAACTGGCCAGGGAGGCCGAAGGGCCTGCAGCTAGGATGGCCTAGAGGCCATCTCTCTCTTCCTTACTGTGTTTCCAAAACACAGAAAAACATCAAGACGAAAGAAAAAGGAAGGGGGGCTAGGAATAGGCTTAGGGCATAGGGTAAAAATCCCTGGACTCACAAAAATGTAAGGAATTTAATTAAAATAGTTGGAGGGTTTTTGGAAGATGAAAATTTCAAACAAGTTCGAATAAAAGTCTAACTATTTGAATTTAGAAATCCCTTTAGATGACATCCAAAAGGCTAGAATTGAGAACAAAGTTTGAGGCCGGGAATTAAGATAACAAAGGCATGAGAATTAACTGCAAGTGTGTTTTGGTCAATTCCAAAACAATGGAATATTTATATAGCTCCATATATTAGGAGGATATGTTTTAAAGAGAAGACATTCTTCCCTCGATTTAAATGGACCGAAGGCCCACACAATTTATTTAGGTTGAGATGCAAAATAAATATGACATGATGGCATGATGACATGATGCAATGCAAAATAAATAACGCAAGCACAAAGAAACACACGGGAGAACCCGGAACATCTGGAATCTTCTGGAATCTTCTGGGATCTTCTGGGACGTCGGTCTTCGGGCGTCACAACTCTCCCACACTAACAGAGGATCTCGACCCGAGATCCTAGAGATAGCACCGGGTAAAAACGGAAGAGGAAGAGGTAAAATATAGTTGCTTCTTTGACAGACGAGTGAAACCAAAGAACCTTGAGAGGTTGAACAAAATGAAAGAAGAATACAACGGAGATGAACGAAGTTAAGAGCACTCCGTTAGAAAGAGTAACAAGGAACATTATGAGAACCTTATAGGTTGGAAGGCATGAAACAAAAGCTTAAGAACCAAAAGTATATGAAACTGCAAGGGTACAACCAAGGAATAAGAATGACATAATTTGGACAGCACTCCGTCTGAAAATGGAAGGAATTAACAAGAACTTGCCAAGTTGGGATGATACTTGATGAAAACAACAACACACTGCCTCTGAAACAATTGAAAGAAAGGCACAAATGGTAAAAAGGATTCAGACAGCACTCCGGTTGAAAAGTGAGGCAAAACTAGATAAGATGAGAGAACTTGAATGAAGAATACAACAATCCGGTTGAATGATAAGCAAGGGAAAGAACATGATCTCGATAAAACGATATGATGGTTTGGAGAGAGCAACATCACAAAGCCTCCGGAACGAAAGAATAGATGCAAGATCGTTGGGAAGAAAGAACGGAGAAGAAAATGACAACTTCTCTCAAAATTGAATTTGAAAGAGCATCCTTACAAAGAAGGGTTGAACGGAGTTGTTGGAAAAATCAACAACGAAAACGAATAAGCTTGATGTGGGCTTATGGAAAACATCTCAAAATTAAGAGGTGACAACCAGCCACTAACAGAAATGAATTGCTTGGATTGAGATCAACAAGGAGATGAAAAACTTATTTCGCCGGAATGATAAATGAAGAACTTGGGTCATTTATAAGGACCATAATTAGCAACAATTCTCAAGGAAAGCTTTTAGGTGAATTATAACCCAAGATAACTCCAACGAATAAATTGAAGGGTTGGAAAGATCTCCTGAACAAAGAAAATGATGGGTTTAAATATCTCATTCTTGATAACTCGTGAATCATAAAACATGGAGGAAAATTATCAAGAATGACATAACACCACCTCAACAGATAAGGGAGCAAGAATTGCACTTCAAAATGCAAGAAGAAGAATATTTGAACTCCAACAAGAATCTTGATGAAGACTTCGAGGATGAATTAAAACATGATGAACCACCATGAAAACTCCGTAATGAAAGAATGAGAAGTGAAAGATGAAAAGAATAAGATTCAAGGCCTGCGGTGAATTAGATGGAGGTTGAAATGATATAATTGAAATAACTTGGAGCTCCGGAAAACAAGATGAACAACTTAGAACCAAGGATATGGTATGATGAACAAGCTCCAGACAAAAGAATTAAATCACCTTGAAGGAATAAGAATAAGAATTATGTCATGCATATCCTTCACCAATTTAAATTGATGACAACCAAAGGATTTGGCATACTACTTATTCTCGTTGCAAAGAATTAAAGAGAGATCTCGCACGAACTTGGGTAAATCTTCAACGAACCACCGGTAGGATTACGAAAAGAACAAACGAATTAATAGGATAACAACGGAAGAGTAATCTTGAAAGAACCACCGTAAAATATGGAGACGAATGAAGAGACATCAATGAAGAATATTTGGAGGACGAGGTTGAAAACTAAGAACGAAGAAATCTTCTGAAATGATGGCCTTCGGAGGATCACAATGGAAAGAATTCATGAAATGCTTCGGACGGATATAAAAAGAATTCCTCACAATCGGAACAATAATGAGGATGGCATGAAGGTAGAACCACAACTCTGAGAGAACGGGCCAAGATTTAAGAGAAACACTTCTTCGGGTCTTCAAAATCTGAGAAGACGATGAGATACACCACCATGAATTGTATAGGCACTCCGTAATGAAGAATGAAAAGGTTGAACCAATGATGAACAAGAATTTGAAAGCGGTCTTGGAGAAGGACTGTGACTGATGGGATTCATACTTACGTCACACTTTGAAAAGAATTTTGAAAATAACTCCGAAAAATAATTAGAAGAGTCAGGTAAGATCCTGGGAAAAGACCTGTGGGTTAGGGCCCACTCAAAAGAAATCACCGTTGAAAAGATTGCTTGAGATATTGCACCGGTTGAATTGAATGGCTTGAATAAGATAATAATCCTCAAAATAGCTTGAACGGATTAAGAATGGAATTATGAATCTTCTGAGATGTCTTCAACACTCCGGATAAGAATAAAGAGATGTGAAGAAATAAGAGAGCCTTCGGATAAGAAATTTCAACATGTGAAAACATGTGAAACAAAAAGGAAGATATGATCATGACCGAAGCTTGAACTTAGTCCACCGGAGAAGAATGTTAGAATTAAGAATGATGAACTTGAAGCTCTTGAGCATCTTCACGATAAAGCACCGGATAAGAACATTGAAGGAAAAGAATGAAGAAACATCACATGAATAAAATGGATACTCCATTTGAGAATTTCTGGCTCCAAGAAGAAGAAGGGTGGGAGGGTGGGGAAAACAAAGACAATTTGAGACGAACAAAATGGACACCGGTTGAAAAAGAATTTAACATGACCATCTTGATGATCAAGAAGAATTAGCACTCCCATATAAATATGAGAACATCGATTAAGAAAGGTATGGAATCAACATTTGACATCGAAGCAACTCGAATACCAGAATCAAAATGAAACAAAAGATAGATATGTTTATGAAGAAGATTATGTTGCAACATATCTATCCGAACGGAGAATTGAATGAATGAATTCCGTAGGTACATCAACTAGTCGAGAAGCCACTTGGAGAACAAAAGGTAAATAAAAAGGAACAAGGATCAGATAGAACAAATACAAGATAGAAGCTTCGTTTGACAAATTCGTGCTGAAAGCTCATGGAACGCGTTAGAAAAGGGTTTTGCAATCCCCGGATCAGCATAGCCAAGGACCCTTTAAGATGCAACTCCCGATCAGAACAAGCCCATAAAACCACTTCACTCAATGTAGAACCCCGAACTTCATATCGTGCATCCGTTGGAAGAATGCCTAGAACTACTAGATGAACCCACCTATTAATTTCCGAAAGTTTCCAGTTATGCAATCAGGTGTTGGGGATACAGGGGAAGCACTGCCCAATCAACTCCAAACCTACATCCAGCTGTATCCATCCTTCAACACATAACCAGTTATTCTCGGAAACCGTTTACCTCGTACCTTCGAAACGCATCTACTATACAAGCTATGGCAATACTCCCGAACTACCTCCCCAGTACTGGGTGATGTCGGGGTTATCTTGCCACTAACCGCATAGGAGAGTTTTCGATGTCGGCCGTCTTAAGTATTCTAGTACTACCGCGATGGATTTGTGACGACAACACCTCGGAGCTCAACTCCCCGGGACACTGCCACAACCCCTAATGACAGGAGGCATCGAGAACAATGTTCTCGTCACAAAGACATCGAAACAATCCAAACAATACTCGCGTGATCCTAAAAAAAAATTGTGCAATTTTTGAAAATAGAAGAGGCAAGATTAGTCGTCAGGAGTCCTCACCAGAGAGAAAAGGGATGAGAAGCAGAGAAATCCTACTCTCCGATATAAATATAGGACTCAAAACATTTTAAGTGTGTGCCTAGACTCAACCGTCAACGATTCGATCAATCTGTGGGGGCTTCTAGGTCGGAGAAGGCTCTGAATACCAACTTGTAATGCCCACGATGGGACTATACCTCCTACGTGTCGAGGCACGACTTAAAGGTATAAGCCCATTCTGGAATGATCTCAAGTTTGGTATCTTTGCACGACTCATGTAAAAGAGGGATTAACTTGCAAAAGGAGATAGTTGGCTTACACTCGCCACTTCACACAATACATTACATGAGCAAAACATCATTCAAAACATCACAACCCGACTACGGGTAAGATCCAAAAGAAAGATACCAAAACAACATAAAGCCACAGGTCAGGATCGAATCCTAGTAGAAACCACTATTGATCGTCGAAACGTCACAAACATACGGCTACTCTCTTCATCGGGCTCCCAGTGAAGAACTTGAACCAGCTCCTGCATCAAACTCGGCTGAACCTGCATCTGGTGTTGTAGTATCTGTGAGCCACGAGGACTCAGCAATCCCATAACCATGGGTATCGAGACTAGCAAAGCTTTATGGTTAGGAAGAGGTAAAGTGGTGAGGTTGCAGCAGCGGCTAAGTAAGAATATGGTGGCTAACTTACGAGTACCAGAATAAGATGAGCATCTACGCAAACGGTCGCAAAAGTAGTGATCGCTAAAGATCCTGAACTACATACGAGTCAAACATAACCCCACCGTGTTCTCTTCTCAAACTGAAAAGAGACGGTCACGGTTACTCACACAGTTGTGTGTTTTACTTCGGATCCTCTGTCAAGTTTACTACAACCGGACATTAACAAATTCCAATCTGCCACATAACCGCGGGCACGGCTTTCGAAAGATCATAATCCTGCAGGGGTGTCCCAACTTAGCCCATCACAAGCTCTCACGATTAGCTGAAGTGATAATATAATATCATCACCCCTTATCTTAGGGAAATCCGATCAGGCTCGGCATCCCGGTAGCACAAGACATTTCGACAATGGTAAAACAAGTCCAGCAAGACCTCCCGGTGTGTCGACACCCTGATAGTAGCCGTGCGTATCTCGTCTCAGGCCACGACCGGATGGGCGATTCTATAGGTTATACCAGATACCTCGAGTTTCCCCAAGGCGGCCCCGCAGACTCCCCGTTTGGGACCAACACCATCAGCACTGGCCCCCCTGCGATGTAGAAAGAATCCTCGGGTAGCGCTAACTCCCTATGCAATTTAATTAATTAATTAAGTTGTTATTATGAGCAAATTAAAACCAATGTTGGGCCTTGCTGGAGGAGTTTTATTCAAAGTCGAACTGTCAAGGGGTCCCCATCCACCCATCGTGTAAGGAACGCAAAATCAAGGAACATAATGCCGGTTTATCGGCGCCTAAGGTGGCATGAGTGAAACAAAACACCGAGCAAAAGGCCAAGCCTTCCACCCATGCCCAGTATATAGGTGTGTTAATAATAATAATAGATATTGTGATATAACAACAACAAATTCCCTCCTGGAATGATCTTCAACTTCACCTGCAACTAACCATGCTATAAGAGGGTCTGAGCAAGCGGGTAACATAGCCAAACAGTGGTTTTGCTAGGAAGGTGTCAAAAGGTTAGAGGTTTCATGGCAACAAGGAGAGGCTGACATAAAGATGGGTAGCGCGACATGTAACGATAGCATCGAGACAACTAAGCATGGCAATGGTAGTAAAGGTATCCAAGGGTATGATCATCTTGCCTGGGATTCCTCAAGGGAGAAGAACGGGTCCATGAAGTAGACGGAGCAACATAGAAGAGAGAATCCTCACAACTCCGGAACGAAACCGAAGCTAACAAGAGAAGCAACCGAAAGAAGCAAACGACACGGTAAACACACATATCATAAACATGGCATACGATGCACAAACAAGTATGATGCATGTCCGGTTTAATTATGCATAGCATGGCAATGTGCACAAACAACACTACAATTTAAGTGGAGCTCAATATGTAACGAGTTGCATATTGACGAAACACCACATTATAATTATTTAATTGACTCTCGTTATTTACAAGACAAGATTAATTGTTTTTAACATGGCAAGAGGTGAAGCATAATAAAACTACACTATTTAGGCATTTTAAATGAGGCTGGAAATAACAACAACAAATTCCGGAAAATCCCCATGAGCATGTTTAGTAATTATAAGCAAACAACAATTAAACATTCTCATGTTGTTATCATGATGCGGATGACATGATTAAGTTTATGCAATTATTTTTAAAAGTTGACATGAAGAAGATATGAAGCATTTGTCACCGTGGTGGAAAGAAAGGGTGCCACGGCAACGATCCGAAAATGATGCAACGCAACATCTCGGTTCCGGTTACTCGTTGAGAGACCGGTGCAAAAGAAAAGGTGGAGCGTGCGGAACAAGATGAAAGGTGGGGTGATCCCGTCACCGGGTTCCCACGGGTCGGCGACGAGGCAACCGAGGAGCAAGACAAAAGAAGGGCACAATGGGCACGGAGCACACAAGGGATGCATCTCATACAACACACATTCACAAGCGATCATCCACGGGGTCGACTCGGGGTTATACCTTCGGAACAAGCGTTTCCAGGCGGATCGAGATCGTAGAGGAAGTAGTCGTTCCGTGAGTCGTGTCGGGGTACTTGTCGCGGCATCGGACATCTTCGGGGCGACGGTAGGGGTACACGGAGCTCGTTATCCCATGGATGTTCGGGTCGGTGTCGTGGTACTTGGGGGTTCTCGTTCTTGCGACGGCAGTGGTACTTGACGTTTCGCCGTGTAGTCGAACTTGGCAAGCAATGGACGTCGTGGTACTTGTCGAAACAACATCGGATGAAGTGGTACTTGAAGAGGACTTAGAGGATCCAGCCGTCGCGGTACTTGTTCACGGTTCGTAGGCGTTCGGGGCCGTAGATGTACTTGTCAATCTTGCCGGTCTTGCTGATTCGAAACGAAACACCACAAAAGGGCAACCAAAAATGGCAGCACGGAGACGACGAGACCATGGCCGCAAGACAGCACCGAAGGGGCCGGCGAGCTGCTCATGGCCGAGGCCGGTCTTGCTGGAGGACGGGGAGGACGGGCTGCGGGTCGTAGGGGCTGCACGAGGGGGCTCCTCCCCTCGCGAGGTGACGCAGGGGCCTTGCTGGAGGAAACAACGGAGGAGGCAGAGGCGGCCTTGACGCGGGGATGGGCCAGCGGCCATGGTGCTCGCGGAGAAGAGGGAAGGCGGCGGCTGGAGTGCGGCGCTCCTGGCGCGGAGGCAGCAGGTCTCGGGGCGGACGACGCGACACCCCTGGCCGGCGCTGGAGGATGCGGCGGCCTGGGCGCGCTACGAAGCGGAGCGGCTCGCAGGGAGGGTTGGCGCGGCTCCGCGCGGGGAGAGCCCGCGAGCTCCGGCCACCGTGGTGGCGAGGACGGTGCGGAGGAGGAGAGGTCGGTGCTGGGCTCGGGGTGGCCGGCTCGCGCCAGAGGAGGAGGGGGGCGCGGTCGCGCTGGAGGGAGGCGCTGGAGATCCTCTCCCTGGCGATGCGGGCGCGGCTTGAGGGAGCTATGGGGAGGCTCGGGGGTTCGAGAGGATGGAAAGGGGCGCTGCACGAGGGACGAGCGATCGAGGGAGATGGGAGATCGGGAAGAGGGACGAGGCGAGAGGTGCTGGCGGTGGGGGAAAGGAGAGCGAGGGAAGAGGCTCTCGGGCTAGGGTTAGGGGAGTTGGGCCAATGGGCCTGAAGGAACTGCCAGGGAGGCCGAAGGGCCTGCAGCTAGGATGGCCTAGAGGCCATCTCTCTCTTCCTTACTGCGTTTCCAAAACACAGAAAAACATCAAGACGGAAGAAAAAGGAAGGGGGGCTAGGAATAGGCTTAGGGCATAGGGTAAAAATCCTTGGACTCACAAAAATGTAAGGAATTTAATTAAAATAGTTGGAGGGTTTTTGGAAGATTAAAATTTCAAACAAGTTCGAATAAAAGTCAAACTATTTGAATTTAGAAATCCCTTTAGATGACATCCAAAAGGCTAGAATTGAGAACAAAGTTTGAGGCCGGGAATTAAGATAACAAAGGCATGAGAATTAACTGCAAGTGTGTTTTGGTCAATTCCAAAACAATGGAATATTTATATAGCTCCATATATTAGGAGGATATGTTTTAAAGAGTTCTTCCCTCGATTTAAATGGACCGAAGGTCCACACAATTTATTTAGGTTGAGATGCAAAATAAATATGACATGATGGCATGATGACATGATGCAATGCAAAATAAACAACGCAAGCACAAAGAAACACACGGGAGAACCCGGAACATCTGGAATCTTCTGGAATCTTCTGGGATCTTCTGGGACATCGGTCTTCGGGCGTCACATTATGTGTTGAAGGATGGATACAGCTGGATGTAGGATTAGAGTTGAGTGCGCGATGCTTCCCCTGTATCCCCAACACCTGATTGCATAACTGGGAACTTTCGGAAATTAATAGGTGGGTTCATCTAGTAGCTCGTAGGCATTCTTCCAATGAATGCATGATATGGAGTTCGGGGTTCTACATAGAGTGAAGTAGTTTTATGGGGGTTGTTCCGATCGGGAGTTGCATCTTAAAGGGTCCTTGGCTATGCTGATCCGGGGATTGCAAAACCCTTTTGTAACATGTTCCATGAGCTTTCAGCACGAATATGTGGAACGAAGCTTCTATCTTGTATTTGTTCTATCTGCTCCTTGTTGTTTTTATTTACCTTTTGTTCTCCAAGTGGCTTCTCGACAAGCTGATGTAGCTATGTAATTCATTCGTTCAATTCTCTGTTCGAATGATATTGTGAAGATTATGTTCCAACATATCTATCCTTTGTTTTTGTTTTGATTCTGGTATTCGAGTTGCTTCGATGTCAAATGTTGATTCCATACCTTTCCTAATCGGTGTTCTCATATTTCTATGAGAGTGCTAGTCCTTCTTAATCATCGAGATTGTCATGATAAATTCTTTTCAACCGGCGTGCTTCTCCTCAAGTTAACGTGATCCTTTTAATGTGTGCAAGACCAATTCTTGGTTTTTTCTCAACAGTGTCTATTTCATTCACCCCAAGTTATCTTTTGTTTTCCCCACCCTCCCACCCTTTTCATTACGGAGCCAGAAATTCTAAATGAGTATCCATTTTATTCATGTGCTGTTTCTTCAGTCTTTTCCTTCAATGTCCTTATCCGATGATTTCTCAGGAAGATGCTAAGGAAGCTTCAAATTCATTGTTGTTCCATTCTCATTTTGTTCTCCGGTGAATTTAATTCGAGATATCGGTGTTGATCTTATCATTTTCCTCATTTCACAATGATTTCTTATTCTGGTGCACCAATTAATCACTGCCCTCTCTCTATTCATATCCGGAGAGCTGAAGACATCTCGGAAGATTCATAATTCCATTCTCAATCCGTTCAAACTATTTTTAGGATTGTCATCTTATTCAAGCCATGTAATTCAACCGGTGCAATATCTCATAAGAAATCTTTTTCAACGGTGATTTCTTTTGAGTGGGCTCTAACCCACATGTCTTTTCCATGATCTTACCTGACTCTTCTTTTTCCGGAGAATTCTTTTCAAAGTGTGACGTAAGAATGATTTCCACCAGTCACACGCCTTCTCCAAGCTTGTTTTCAATTATTTCCATCTTTAGCTCTACCTTCCTCTTGTCATTCGTCCGGAGTATCTTGAAATTCTTCATGGCATTTCTCGTCTTCAGTCTCAACATTTGAAGACCGGAGATGTGTTTCTCTTAAATCTTGGCCGTTCTCTCAAGATTCGTGGTTCTAGCTTCATGCCATACTCATTATTCTTCAGATTGTGAGGAATTCTTTTATACCATCTGAAGCATTTCATGAATCCTTTCCATTGTGATCGTCCGAAGCCATCATTTCAAAAGATTTCTTCATTCTCAGTTTTCAACTTCGTCCTCCAAATATTCTCCATTGATGCCTCTTCCTTCGTCTCCATATTCTTCCGGTGCCTTGTTCAAGTATTCTTTAATCAGTCTATGATCTCTTCGTTCTCTTGTATCGAAATTTCCTCAAGTGCTTATTGTTCCTGGTGTTTATTCTCTTTCATCACCCAGTTTCAATTCTTACGGCGGTTCATTCAAGATTACTCTTCCGTTGTTATCGTATTAATTCATTTGTTCTTTTCATAATCCTACCGGTGAGTCGTCCAAGATTATTCTCAAGTTTCGCTATATCTATCTCCAATCCTTTTCAAGAAGAATAAGTAGTAGGCTAATTCTGTTGCTTGTCATAAATTTAATTTGATGAAGGATAAGCATACAGTAAATCTTATTCTTATCTCCTCGAAGTGATTAATCTCTTTTTTCCTGAGCTTGTTCATCATATCATATCCTTGGTTCTAAGTTGCTCATCTTGTTTCCGGAGCTCCAAGTTATTCAATTATATCTTTTCAAAACTCCATCTAATTCATTGTAGGCCTTGAATCTTATTATTTTCATCTTCCGCTTTTCATGCTTTCATTACTGGAGTTCTCATGGTGGTTCATCATGTTTTAATTCATCCTCGAAGTCTTCATCAAGATTCTTGTTGGAGCTCAAGCATTCTTCATCATGCATTCCAATTGCAATCCTTTCTACGTTATCTTTTCAGATGGCGTTATGTCATTCTTGACAATTCCTTCATGAATCATGATTCACGAGTTGTCAGGAATGAGATATTTAAACCCATCATTTTCTTTGTTCAGGAGATCTTTCCAACCATTCAATTTATTTGTTGGAGTAATCTTGGGTTGTATTTCACCTAAAAGCTTTCCCTAAGGATTGTTGCTCTTTATGGTGCTTATAAATGACCCAAGTTCTTCATTTATCCTCTCAGTGAAAGAGTTTTCATCTCTTCGTTGATCTCTAGCAACAATTGCTCTCCGTTAGTGGCTGGTTGTTTCCTCATAAATTTGAGATGTTTTCCATAAGCCCACATCAAGCTTATTCGTTTTCGTTGTTGATTTTCCATCAACCCCATTCAACCCTTCTTCGTAAGGATGCTTTCAAAATCATTTACAGTCGAAGATGTTCTTTTTCTTCGATCTCTTCACTCCATTATTCGTTCCGGAGGCTTTGTGATATTGCTCTCTTCGAACCATCATCTTGTCATATCAAGATCATGTTCTTTTCTTTTCTAGTCCATTTAACAGGAGTGTCGTGACCTCCATTCTAATTCTCTCATCTTATCAAGTTTTGCCTATCTTTTCAACCGGAGTGTTATCTGAAATCTTTCTTAACCTTGTGCCATTCTTTTAATTGTTTCGGAGGCAATGTGTTGTTGATTTCATCAAGTATCATTCCAATCTTCTCAAGCTCATGTTAATTGCTTCCATTTTTAGACGGAGTGCTGTCCAAATTATTTCGTTCTTATTCCTTCTCAATTATGGTTAATCGGAGTGGTTTTGAAATTCTTTCATCATCTGTGAGCTCTTGTTTCATGTCTTTCAACCTGCAAGGTTCTCGTGGTGTTCCTTGTTCCTCATTTTACCGGAGTGCTCTTAAGTTCGTTCATCTCTGTTGTATTCTTTCTTTCAAGATTGTTCTACATCTCAAGGTTCATGGTTTCACTCGTTTGTCAAAGAAGCAACTTTGTTTTACCTGTTCCTTTTCCGTTTAATCCGGTGCCATCTCTAGGATCTCGGGTCGAGTTCCTCTGTTAGTGTGGGAGAGTTGTGACGCCCGAAGACCGACGCTCCAGAAGATTCCAGATGTTCCGGGTTTTGCCGTGTGTTTCTTGTGCTTGCTTTATTTATTTTGCATTTCATCATGTCATCATTCCTTCATGTCATTAATCTTTTGCATCTCAACTTAAATAAATCGTGTGGATCCTCGATCCATTTAAATTGAGGGATACTCACTATGGTGACTTCTCTTTATAACATATAAAGACCTCTCAATATTATTAGGGAGCTATATTAAATATTCCATTATTGGAAGCAACCATCACACACATGCATAATTTTTTCCCATGTCTGTTTCACTCCAAGTTTTGACTCCCACAACCTTGCTTGATCATCTTCTTCTCCTTCTTCGTTAGTCCATTTAAATTGTGGCATTCTATTTCCTGCACCAATTTAATGTTCATTCTTTTCCTATCAATTCTCAACCATGCCTTCAACATCCTTGCTAATTTTTAGTTCCTTTGGACTTGTTTTGGTTGGGTTCAAAAATGGCTCAAGTATGAATTTAACTCAAACTTGAATTATTTTTATATCCTTAAAAATATCCAAACTAGTTTATTAAAATTGTGCATAAATCTAGGAGTTCAAGTATATTTTTACTTCCTTCTTATTCTTCATATAACCCCCTGTCCATTTTCCTTTTCATCATCGGGTCTTTGAGACTGCTTTTGTTTTTTTAAGGGGAAAGGGCCCCTTGCGCTGCTTTGGGCCTCCAAGCCGCAGGCCGGCCCAACTCCTTCCTGTGGCCCACGGCCCAGCCACCCCTAACCCTAGCTGGCCCGAACCCGTCGCTCCCCCGCTCTCTCATCGAGCCCTCTGCTCGATCCCTCTCTTCCCTCAGCGCGCCGCCACCATCGCACGAGGCCTCGAGCCCTCGCTCCCTCGACCCCGTCCTCTCGCCCGCTCGTCCCCTCCTCGTTCTCCCTCGATCTCCTCCAGTATCGCCGTCTCGCCATGCCCCTCTTCCCCTTCCTGAGACCGTTGCCGCCGTCTCCTGCCCCGCTGCCCACACCGGCGAGCGCCAGCTGGACCCGCCGTCCCCTGCGCCTCCTTCCCGCGCCCGAGGAGCTCCCCGAGCGAGCTGTTCGTCGCCGGCCCCTCTACTTCTTCCCGCGCAGGCCGCAGCAGCGTCGTGGCGCTCTGCCTCGCCAGGGGAGTGGAGCCCTGTCGGCCCACCTTCGAGCCCCCGCGCCCGGACCTCACCTGCCTCCTCCCTCGGCCGTCTTCTGCTGCGGCTTCGTCAACCTCGTCCTCCTCCGAGACGGATCCAGCAATTTGTGCCCAGATCTGTTGTTGCCCCGAGGCCTTCGTGTTCCGTCGCCGTGGACTGAAGCTGTCGCTTGCTCTGCCCCTGCTGCTCGTGGCGTGCCAAGTACCTCGATGCCGAAGACCAAGACCGCAAGTACCACGACGCACGCTCGGAGCCCTCGGTTCCATCAAATACGACTACACGATGTGACGCTAAGTACATCTACAAAACGAGTGGCACTACAGTCGCCGAAGACCGCGTGTACCTCTCCGGACGAGAACAACTACACGAGACACCGACCATCACTCGCCAAGTTCGACTACCGTCGCCAAGACCCGAGACCGGCAAGTCCGTAGACCCAAGTACCACGACCGAACGACTACTAACGTTGCCCCAAGTTCCTCTTTGGAAATGTACGACTACCCTCGAAGACCCGTGGTTGCGCCAAGTACCCCTTTGGTCCGGAACGCGGCAAGTACCACGACACAATAACGTGAACGGCTACAAAACGTGTACCACGACCCGCGAGTACCACTACTTCCCTCGACGATCTCGATCTTCCCCGAAACGAACGTTCCGAAGGTATAACCCCGAGACGATGACCCGTGGACTGCATGTGTTGTATGAGATGAATCGGATGTTTGCATCGTGTCTATTGTGGCCCTCGTTTGCCTTGACGCCGACCTGTGGCAACCGGGCAACCGGGTTCACCCCATCTCTTTTGCATGTCACTCTCTCCGCCATCTTTTGCACCGGTCTCTCAACGAGTTACCGGAACCGATATGTTACGTGGCATCATTTTCGGATTCGCCGCCGTGGCCCTTTTCTTTCCACCACGGTGACAAATGCATCATATCTCTTCATGTCAACTTTTATTAAAATTTTGTATACAACTTGCATATGTCATCCGCATCATGATAACAACATTAATATGTTTAAAATGTTGTTTGCTTTAAGAATTGCTACTTATGCACATGAGGAGTCCGGAATTGTTGTTGTTATTTCTGGCCTCATTTAAAATGCCTAGATAGCTAGTTTTTCTGTGCTTCCTACCTTGCCATGTTTTGCTTCCTATATGGACTTGTAGTGCATCATATATAGAACTGTCTTGCATCATACTTGGTTGAGCATATTGTCATGTCTTGTGTTGTGTGTTTACCGTATTGCTTGCTTCTTCTCGTTAGTGCTTGTTCCGTTGTGATCGTGAGGATTCGTTCGTCTTCTCGTGGTTCGTCTTCAAGGCTTCTTCTTCGTCTTCTTCATGAATCCGTTCTTCTTCCTTGCGGGATCTCAGGCAAGATGACCATCACCTTGGATACCTTTACTATCATTGCCATGCTTAGTTGTCTCGATGCTATTGTTATATGCCGCGCTACCCATCATTATTGTCAGCCCCTCTCCTTGTTTCCATGAAACCTATAACCTTTGACACCTTCCTAGCAAACCATTGTTTGGCTATGTTACCCGCTTGCTCAGCCCCTCTTATAGCGTTGTTAGTTGCAGGTGAAGATGAAGATCGTTCCATGTTGGAACTTGTTGTTGGAATATCACAATATCTATTATTATTATTACCACACATATATACTGGGCATGGGTGGAAGGCTTGGCCTTTTGCTCGGTGTTTTGTTCCACTCATGCCACCATAGGAGCCGATAAACCGTCATTATGTTCCTTGATTTTGTGTTCCTTACACGGTTGGGTATATGGGGACCCCTTAATACTTCGTCTTTGAATAAAACTCCTCCAGCAAGGCCCAACATTGGTTTTAATTTGCCTCATAATAACAACTTAATTAATTAATTAAATTGCATAGGGGGTCGCATCCCCGGGTATTCTTTCTACATTGCAGGGGGGCCAGTGCTGAAGGTGTTGGTCCCAAACGGGGGTTATGCGGGGCCACCACGGGGAAACTCAAGGATTTGTTTTACCTATAGGATCGCCCATCCGGTCGTGGCCTGAGACGAGATACGCGCGGCTACTATCAAGGCGTCGGCACGCCGGGAGGTCTTGGTGGACTTGTTTTACCATTGTCGAAATGTCTTGTGCACCGGGATGCCGAGTCTGGTCTGATTTCCCTAAGATAAGGGGTAATAATTATTATTACTTCAGCTGATCGTGAGAGCTTGTGATGGGCTAAGTTGGGACACCCCTGCAGGGTTATGATCTTTCGAAAGCCGTGCCCGCGGTTATGTGGCTGATTGGAATTTGTTAATGCCCGGTTGTAGAAAACTTGACAGAGGATCCGAAGTAAAACACACAACTGTGTGAGTAACCGTGACTGTCTCTTTTCACTTTGAGAAGAGAACACGGTGGGGTTATGTTTGACTCGTAGGTAGTGCAGGATCTTTAGCGATCACTACTAGTTGCGACCGTTTGCGTAGATGCTCATCTTATTCTTGTACTCGTAAGTTAGCCACCATATTATGCTTAGCTACTGCTGCAACCTCACCACTACCCTCTTTCATACCCATAAAGCTTTGCTAGTCTTAATAACCATGGTTATGGGATTGCTGAGTCCTCGTGGCTCACGGATACTACAACACCAGATGCAGGTACCGCTGAGATCAGCGCAGGAGTTGGTCCAAGAACTTCTTTGGGAGCTCGATGAAGAGAGTGGCCGTATGTATGTGACTTTTTTGACGATCAGTAGTGGTTCCTACTAGGGGCGATCGGGACCTTGTGTTGTTTATTTATTTGGTGTCTTTCATTTGGATCTTCGTGCGTAGTCAGACCGTGATGTTATTTGGAAGATGATTGCTTATGTAATGTATTGTGTGACGTGGCGAGTGTAAGCCAACTATCCTTTTGCAATTTCATCCCTATTTTTACATGAGTCGTGCAAAGATACCAAACTTGAGATCATTATAGAATGGGCTTATACCTTTAATTCGTGCCTCGACACGTAGGAGGTATAATCCCATCCTGGGCATTACAGCGCCCCCCTTCCCTGGGCGCACCCCCTGCCTCGTGGGCACCCCGTGTGCCTCCCTGACTCCGTTTTCTTGTGGGTTACTCCTTCTGGTCGGTAAAAATTCATTATATGTACTCCTGAAGGTTTTGACCTCTGTATCACGCAAAAATCCTCTGTTTTTCCTTTCCAGCTGTTTCTGTCGCAGATAAAAGCAACATGTCGTCCCAGGATTCGGAAGGAGAAAGCTATGTGGCTGATTCCCTTGCTGACCCTAAGGTCTATGGGGACTGGGAGCATTATGGTTGGACCACGGAGGAAGAAGAGGACCATGATCCCAAGAGGAAGGACTGGACCAGCTCAGATGAAAACAAAGTCCCCCTACCTCAACCGGGGGACATGCATGTGGAGTTCAAAAAGTCAAGCATCCCCGACAGAGTAAAGAAACCTAAGATCGAATTTATCCCTTTTAACCTGTTGTATGAAAACAAGCAGGCACTATGCAAGAAGATATTAAATCTTGAGCAATAGATCAATGATCTAAAGGAGCAAAATTTTGTCCATAAGTGCAAGCTGAGGAAGAAACCATCATCACCACCCTCAAAGAAGGAGACATAATCATATGGGTACGGGCACTCCCCTTGGCAACTGCCAAGCTTGGGGGAGTGACCCCGATATCGTATCACAATCACTCCTATCTTTACCATTTTCTTAGTTTGATCATTTTGGTAGTATCTTGATCTAGTAGAATAAAGTTAGCATGATCTAGTTGTGAGCTTTTGCCTTATGATCTTTACCCTTTGTAATCGAGTCCGTGAGCTATATAATAAATATTAGTGTTGAGTCAAGGGCTTGATTTCCTCACTTGGGTCATGATTAAAAGAAAGAAAGTATGAAAAGTATCAAGAGATCATATTGATCTTGTGGGAAGTAATGACTTCACATATAAGAGTATGATAAATAAAAGTTGTTGGGAGTTGACAAACATAGTTTTGGTCATCGTTGCAATTAATAGGAAGTAATAAAAGAAGAGAGGCTTCACATACGAATATACTCCCTCCGTCCGGAAATACTTGTCATCAAAATGAATAAAAGGGGATGCATCTAGATGTATTTTAGTTTTAGATACATCCCTTTTTATCCATTTTGATGACAAGTATTTTCGGACGGAGGGAGTACTATCTTGGACATCTTTTATGATTGTGAGCACTCATTAAAGTATGACATGCTAAAGAGTTGATGTTGGACAAGGAAGACAACATAATGGGTTATGTTTTCCTATATCCGAAATAAAGTATATTATCATGGATCATCCAACATGTTGAGCTTGCCTTTCCCCCTCATGCTAGCCAAAACTCCTCGCACCAAGTAGAGATACTACTTGTGCTTCCATACATCCTTAAACCCAGTTGTGCCATGAGAGTCCACAATACCTACCTATGGATTGAGAAAGATCCTTCCAAGTAAGTTGTCATGATGCAAACTCGCCAAAATATGTATGATTTATTAGTGTGCAAGAAATTAGCTTTATACGATCTTGTGATATGGAAGTAATAAAAGCAACGAACTGCATAATAAAGGTCCTTATCACAAGTGGCAATATAAAGTGACGTTCCTTTGTGCTAAGACTTTGTGCATTCAATCATAAAAACACATGACAACCTATGCTTCCCTCTGAGAAGGGCCTATCTATTATTCTTCCTTAAGAGTCAAGGTGAATTTCACCTTTCCTTTTTACATTTTATCCTTTGGCAAGCACACTGTGTTGGATAGATCCTGACATATATACCCACTTGGATGTAAGTTTTCATGATCTATTACTGTTGACATTACTCTTGAGGTAAAAGGTTGGGAGGCAACACCATAAGCCCCTATCCTTCTCTGTGTCCGACTAAAACTTCATAAACATAAGTATTGTGTGAGTGGTAGTTGTGGATGCTTGCATTAGAGGTTAATCATTAGTGGGAGGCTTGTCCAAGTAAGTACAGCACCCAAGCACCGGTCCACCCACATACCAAATTATCAAAGTACCGAACGCGAATAAGATGGTCGTGATGAAAACTAGCTTGACGATAATTCCCATGTGTCCTCGGGAGCGCTTTCCTTTATATAAGAGTTTGTCCAGGCTTGTCCTTCGCTACAAAAAGGATTGGTCCACCTTGTTGCACCTTATTTACTTTTACCTTTTGTCACTTGCTACCAATTACCTTATCACAAAACTATCTGTTACCTATAATTTCAGTGCTTGCAGAAAATAACTTACCGAAAACTGCCTATCATTTCCTTCTGCTCCTCGTTGGGTTCGACACTCTTACTTATCGAAAGGACTACGATAGATCCCCTACACTGGTGGGTCATCACTACACAGTCAAACTAAACACCCACAGGGTGTACAGATGCAAGGTCCATACCTACGATACATGCACATTAAAGGTACCAAAATGCCCATCTATAGACAGAAGCAAGGTTCGGACCTATGATAGATGCACATTAAAGGTTCCAAAATGCTCATCTACAGACAGAAGCAAGGTTTAGACCTATGATAGATGCACATTAAATGTTCCAAAATGCTCATCCACAGGCATCTTGTGGATGACAAAGAAGCAATTTTCTGGTAGCATGTCCTAAGAAAGGCGAGGATGAAGCTTAAAAGACAATCGGAAATCAACTTACAGTCTGATACGTCTCCAACATATCTATAATTTATGAAGTATTCATGTTGTTTTATTTTCATTCTTGGATGTTTTAAAATCATTTTATAGCAACTTTATATCATTTTGGGGACTAACCTATTGACCTAGTGCCCAGTGCCAGTTGTTGTTTTTTGCTTGTTTTTTACATCACAGGAAATCAATATCAAACGGAGTACAAACACCGTGAAACTTTTTGGAGATTTTTTATGGACCAGAACACCCAGGATGGGCCAGATCAGCACCTGGGGGGGTGCCCTAAAGGGGGCACAACCCACCAGGGCGCGCCTGGGACCCCGAGCGCGACCAGGTGGGTTGTGCCCACCTCGGTGGTCTCCCGCACCCCCTCTTTACCCTATAAATTCACAAATATTCTGAAAACCCTCGAGTTAGACCAAGATCAAAGGTTCCGCCACCGCAAGGCTCTACAGTCCATGAGATCCAATCTAGAGCCCTTTCCGGCACTCCGCCGGAGGGGGAAATCATCACCGGTGGCCATCTTCATCATCCCGGCGGCCACCGTGATGAGGAGGGAGTAGTCCACCCTCGGGGTTGAGGGTTTATACTAGTAGCTATGTGTTTAATCTATCTCTCTCTCTCTCACTCTCTCTTGTTCTTGAGATGCACAATCTTGATGTATCGCGCCTTGTTAATATTGTCGAATCATATGGTGTTTTCCCCTCTCTATCTTGTTGTGATGAATTGAGTTTTTCCCTTTGAGATTTCATTGTTATCAGATTGAATACTTTTATGGATTTGAGAACACTTGATATATGTCTTGCAATTGAATACTCATGGTTACAGTGGGGTATCATATTGATTCACTTGATATATGTTTTGTCACTCAACTTGCGGATTCCCGAGGTGACATTAGGGTAATCTATGCATAGGGGCTGATGAATGTTCGTGTCTTTGTTTCTCCGGTAGAATTCTTGGGGCACTCTTTGGAGTTCTTTGTGTTGGATTGAGTACTATGAATATGAATTTGCTTTGGTGTTATTTTAGTACGAACTCTTGATAGATCGATCGGAAAGAATGACTTGTGTTATTTTAGTACGAACTCTTGATAGATCGATCGAAAAGAATACCTTGTGTTATTTTAGTATGAACTCTTGGATAGATCGACCGGAAAGAATAGCTACAAACAATTTCTTCTTATGTTCTCCCCTAGATAGGAACTTTGGATTGATTCTTCATCGCACGTTGTGGGATGTTTATGTGATCCAATTATATTAGTATTGTTGATAGATTGCACTAGCAAAAGTACGGACTCTAGGCCTTGATTTCAAACATTGCAATACCATTTGTGTTCACTTCTATCAATTGCTACCTTGCTGTTTTTTTATTGTTACTATTACAAAAATCAATATCTACTATCCATATTACACTTCTATGACCATCTCTTCGACGAACTAGTGCAGCTATACAATTTGCCATTGTATTGGGTGTGTTGGGGACAAAAGAGACTTTTTATTATTTGGTTGCAGGGTTGTTTGAGAGAGACCATCTTCATCCTACACCTCCCACGGATTGATAAACCTTAGGTCATCCACTTGAGGGAAATTTGCTATTTTCCTACAAAACTCTGCGCTTGGAGGCCCAACACGAGTCTACAAGAACAAGTTGTTTAGTAGACATCAAACTCTTTTATGGCGCCGTTGCCGAGGAGGTGAGTGCTTGAAGGTATATCTTTAGATCTTGCAAACGAATCTTTTAGTTTCTTGCTTTATGACTAGTTTGGTTTATAAAAATAAAATTACAAAAAAATGGAATTGAGGTTGCATCATATTATTCATCTTTATAATGTATTTCGTTAAAATGATGGAAATGAAAATTGTGCTCAATTGTTAGAAGAAGAATGCTATAAAATGTTTGACATAGAATCCATGAATGATGAGCATGATTGCAATGTTGTTGGTATGAATTCTTTGAATATCCATGATGCTAATGATATGCAAAGCTACAAGCTTGGGGATGTTATGTTTGATGAAGACGATATTTTTGGCCCCCCAAGATTTGATGTGGAAATTTGTTATAATGGTAGCATGGCTCCTATTTATGATGATTATATTGATAAAAGTGGATTTGGAGAGGTCATGACTTTATTTACTGATGAATCCACTACTTTGGAGGATGTTTCAATTGATTATGATAACAAATTCCTATATATGATGATTATGGTGATGACATGTATGCTATATTGAATAATGATAACCATGAAACTTGTCATCATGACTTTAATTTTCAATTTCATGATAGTTATTTTGTTGAGTTTGCTCCCACCACTATTCATGAGAATAAATTTGCTTATGTGGAGAGTAGCAAAATTTCTATGCTTATGCATTATGAAAAGAATGCTTTATGTGATGGCTATATTGTTGAATTCATTCATGATGCTACTGAAAATTACTATGAGAGAGGAACATATGCTTGTAGGTATTGCAATAACATCATGTTTACTCTCTATGTGTTGAAAATCTTGGAGTTTTGCTTGTTTTGTCTTCCTATGATAGTTGATTCTTGTTCCCATAAATTGTTTGCTCATAAAAGGAAGTGGGTTAGACTTAAATGTGCTTGTCATATTCTTCATGATGCTCACTTTGTGTTTCAATCTTTATCATTTATGTGAGCATCACTGAATTCATCATGCCTAGCTAAAAGGCATTAAAGAGAAGGGCTTGTTGGGAGACAACCTGACACTTATACCTACTGTTTTTGTGTGTTCACATGGTTAATATACTGAATAACCATGTTTTACATGTTCTGTTTCAATAAAGTTCCAAGTAAAGCATTTGGGATAGTGTGGATGATAGTTGATTTGATTATGTGCAAAAACGAAAAGTTTTGCTTCCAGTGAAGAAAATTCAATAAATCACTGGAACGTGATAATTATCTGAAATCTTGACACATGATTGATATACAAATTTCCTACATTGTCCTAATTTTTCAGAATTTTTAGAGTTGAATAAGTATGGTGGTTGTCCAGATCATTATAGACTGTTCTGTTTTTGACAGATTCTCTTTTCAATGCATAGTTTGCTTGTTTTCTAGTTTCTATGGCTTATATTGATCAATATAAATTGTAGAAATGATACGCTACAATAGGTATTGTGTGAGAACAATTATGAATCTTGTCTTTGACAGTACCCAAAGTGAATGATTTGTTTTATCATACTAACCCATCTCGCGAAGTTCCATTAAGTTTTGACTGATTGAAGTTTTCAAGTTTTGGGTGAGCTGTCGATATGAGGAGAATAAGGAGTGGCAAGACCCTAAGCTTGGGGATTCCCAAGGAACCCCAAGGTAATATTCAAGGAATACCCAAGCCTCTAAGCTTGGGGATGCCCCGGAAGGCATCCCCTCTTTCGTCTCCAACATTATCGATAACCTCATTTGAAGCAATATTGTTATTCGTCATATGATATGAATTTTGCTTGGAGCATCATTGTCATTTGATAGGATTTTCATGTTGTTATTCATAATAATGTTTTGTATATTTTATTTCAATAAAAGTGTCAAGGATAGTCTTTACCATGCTTATTTTGCAAGTCTATATGTTGCTGTTTGAATACAGAAAGTTTGTCGCTGTTGTAAAAATTCCCGAGAAAAGTCAGAATGTGATAAAAGGTTGAAACTTTTTGCACAGCAAGCTATGATAAATTTCCTACAGAATGTTATATTTAAAAAAAATGAGTTAGGGAAGTATGGATCCTCTTGCATTCTTTACAGACTGTACTGTTTTGACAGATTGCTGTTATGTTTGCATTGTTTGCATATGTTTGCGTGTTTAATGATTCAATTTGAGGATAGGAGTATTAAATATGCAGAGGCATTTAGTATGCAATGTTGAATAATAATTTTAGTGATTGTCTATAGTAGAGAATGTTAAGGTTTTTGCATAGGTTTATACTAACTTATCTCACGAGTTCTTGTTGAGTTTTGTGTGGATGAAGCTTTTGAGATTTAGGAAAACCGTGATATGAGAAGAATTAAGGAGACACAAATGCTAAAGCTTGGGGATTCCCAAGGCATCCCAAGATAACATTTCAAGAAGTCTCAAGCATCTAATCTTGGGGATGCCCCGGTAGGTATCCCACCTTTCTTCATCAACAACAATCGGTTAGTATCAGTTGATCTTAAGTTTTTGCTTCTTCACATGAGATGTGCTATTCTTGAAATGTCATTTTATTTTGTTTGCTTGATGTTTTAATAAAATACTTAGATCTGAAAGTTCTTAAATAAAATAGGGCCCCAAAATAGTTGCCAGGGAGGCTAGGTAAGAGACATTCACACCCCGTCAACGAAGCTCTTTTCTGGCACCGTTGTCTAGTGCTTCACTTATATCTTTTTGAGCACGGTGTGCTTTAGTATTTTTGAAGAAATCTCTCTTGCTTCCCTTAAATTAATTTGAAAGAAAGAAATATTATGCTCACGATCTTCATTTATATCTTTTTGGAGTAGCATGTCATTTACTCTTGTGCTTCACTTATATCCTATGAGTAAATTCTTGAATAAATTGAATGTTAAGAAGTTGAAATCATATCATGCCTAGTGGCAGCTTCACATTGGGTTTGGAAAGTGAAATCTTTTGGTGCTTGACAATCACAATATTGGTCATACAAGCAATTCACGAATAATTAGTATGAGGAAGAGAACTTTCACATGCAAATACAGTATCTTGGAAATATTTTTTGATTGTGAGCCCCCATCAAAATATTATATGCCAAAATTGTTGATGTTGGACAAGGAAGACAACATATTGGTTTAAGTTTGTTCATATTCACAGAGAAGTTATATTGTCATAGATCCTTCAACAAGTGGTGCTTGCCCACCATCTTTCCTAGCCAAAAACTCTGCACCAAGTAGAGATACTACTTGTGCATCCAAAAACCCTTAAACCAAAATCTTATCTTCAAGAGTCCACCATACCTACCTAAGGATTGAGAAAGATCCTTCAAGTAAGTTGTCATCGGCACAAAAAGGAAATAAAAATTGCTTCTAAAAGTGTTAGATAATTTAGTGTAAGGGAAAATAGAGTGTTGTACGAACTTGTGATGGCAAAGTAATAAAAGCAACGGACTGCATAATAAAGGTTGCTATCATAAGGGGCAACATAACGTGACGTTCCTTCGCATTAACGGGTTGAGCATACAAACAAATAAGCGCATGGAAACCGTTGCTTCCCTCTACGAAGGGCCTATCTTTTACTTTTCAGTATTTAATTTTATGCAAAGAGTCAAAGATTTTCTCTCTATTCCTTTTTATTATTCTCTTTTGGCAAGCATCATGTGGTGAGGAAAGATATAGGCACATATGTCCAGCTGAATATGGGTAGCATGAGTTATTATTGTTGACATCACCCAAAGGTAAATGTGTTGGGAGGCAAAACTACAAACCCCTATCTTTCTATGTGTCCGGTTGAAACGTTTTGCTCATGTGTATGCGGTGCGTGTTAGCAATCATACAAGACTATATGATAGTTGAGCATGTGGAGCTCTTACTTAAACTATGTTGAATAAGTTGAATTACAATTGCTTGGTGAATAAGAACATATGTTGTTGAGTTTCAAGAGAATTCATTGTCTGAACCTTAACATGCGAATTGGTTGCTGCTCTAACATGAGAAGTTTTATAGGAAAGAAGTGTTGTTATGATGCTAGGAAAAGTGATTGAAATTATCATTAATCAAACTTATGCACTTTGCTAGCATTCACACTTCATAAATTATTTCTTCTATCATTTACCTACTCGAGGACGAGTAGGAATTAAGCTTGGGGATGCTGATACGTCTTCGATGTATCTATAATTTAGGAAGTATTCATGCTGTTTTATTATCATTCTTGGATGTTTTACAATCATTTTATAGCAACTTTATATCATTTTTTGGGACTGACCTATTGACCCAGTGCCAGTTGCTGTTTTTTGCTTGTTTTTTACATCATATGAAATCAATATCAAATGGAGTCCAAACACCGCGAAACTTTTTGGAGATTTTTTATGGACCAGAACACCCGGAATGGGCCAGAGCAGCACCTGGGGGTGACCCGAGTGGAGCACAACCCACCAGGGCATGCCTGGGGGTCCAGGCGCGCCTAGGTGGGTTGTGCCCACCTCGGTGGCCTCCCCCACCCCCTCTGTACCCTATAAACTCCCAAATATTCCGCAAAACCTCAGGGTAGACCTAGATCAGAAGTTTCGCCGCTGCAAGGCTCTGTAGTCCACGAGATCCAATCTAGAGCCCTTTCCAGCACTCCGCCGGAGGGGGAAATCATCACCGATGGCCATCTTCATCATCCCAGTGGCCACCGTGATGAGGAGGGAGTAGTCCACCCTCGGGGCTGAGGGTTTGTACCAGTAGCTATGTCTTTAATCTCTCTCTCTCTCTCTCTCTCTCTCTCTCTCTCTCTCGTGTTCTTGAGATGCACAATCTTGATGTATCATGGGCTTTGTTAATATAGTTGGATCATATGGTGTTTTCCCCTCTCTATCTTGTTGTGATGAATTGAGTTTTTCCCTTTGAGATTTCGTTGTTATCAGATTGAATACTTTTATGGATTTGAGAACACTTGATGTATGTCTTGCAATTGAATACTCATGGTCAAAGTGGGGTATCATATTGATTCACTTGATATAGGTTTTGGCACTCAACTTGCGGATTCCCGAGGTGACATTGTGGTAATCTATGCATAGGGGCTGATGCACGTTCTTGTCTTTGTTTCTCTGGTAGAAATCTTGGGGAACTCTTTGGAGTTCTTTGTGTTGGATTGAGTATTATGAATATGAATTTTCTTTGGTGTTATTTTAGTACGAACTCTTGATAGATCGATCGGAAAGAATAACTTGTGTTATTTTAGTACGGACTCTTGATAGATCGATCGGAAAGAATAACTTGTGTTATTTTAGTATGAACTCTTGGATAGATCGATCAGAAAGAATAGCTACAAACAATTTCTTCTTATGTTCTCGCCTAGATAGGAACTTTGGAGTGGTTCTTCATCGCACGTTGAGGGATGGTTATGTGATCCAATTATATTAGTATTGTTGAGAGATTGCACTAGTGAAAGTACGGACTCTAGGCCTTGTTTTCAAGCATTGCAATACCGTTTGTGTTCACTTTTATCAATTACTACCTTGCTGTTTTTTTATTGTTACTATTACAAAAATCAATATCTACTATCCATATTACTCGGACATTGGTGTGAAGAGTAGAGCTGGCATCGTAAGCGGCCCTGCTGGCCTCATACACCACCTTCAGTCGGTCCATCATCTCGCTGGCTTGGATCATCGCCACCTTGCCAGTGCCTGTTTGGTCCTCAGGGACGTGGTGCATAGTGAACTGAGTCGGAGCTGATAACGCCGCTGGAGGGGTCGGAGCTTGAGGCTGCCTAGTTAAACTTGAAGTCTGAACAGTCAACACGGGCGGCTGGACAGTCGACAAGGGGTCAGCAAAAGAAATGGCGGCTCGAGATAAGCCACTGAGCTCCTGAATGACAGGCTCAGTAGACGAGCGAGGTGTACGGTTGGCAGACACTCTCCTCCTCGAGGCCCTTCCCCTCCTCCCTCCATTCCTTTGGGGTTCCTCTTCATCATAGGTCGGAAGTTGGATAATCTCTGTTGGCACTACAACCACTCGGAGGTGAGATTCCAGTCGACCACCCAAAACAGTTAACAAAAGGTCAAGTAGGCCCATAGTAGCATACCTGCTCGAGAGGTGACCATGTCACCGGTGTCCGCATTGCCTTGCTCCTCGTCGATCTTCATATCGGATGTTCCAGAAGTGGCGGCCCTAAAAGCTCAGAATTCCACTCGGCCAGATAAGTCAAGAATTTACGACAACAATAGATGGCAATGAAAAGAAACGTTTACCCCGAAGTGACAGGTACGGCCACCTTGATCCTGGGCAGGGCCTTTCGAGGCTTGATTGCAGCGACTTTGGCCTGCTTCACGGTCTTCTTAGTCAATTCTGGGGTCGACGTTCGAGTGCACTTCGGAATTATTGCACTCGACGCCGTCGCCTTGCTGTGGCCACCCGCAGGATCTTGCGATTGCTTGGAGCACCTCTCGGTGCGTGGTGGTGACTCGACCTCCTCACTATCGTCAGAGTCCTCGCTGTCGTCGTCGCTGTCATCTGCATAGTCAATATCGGTGCTACCGCCCTCGCTCTCTGCTCCCCTAAGGGGCTGTTCACCGTTCGGCACGGGCGAATACATCAAGGTGAAAGCTTACAAAGCACAAGTCACAAATGTCAGTCAGATTTCAAAATAATCGCCCACTTGAAAATACAAGGCGCAAACACTCGACGAATCGTGTCTGACCTCTCCTGGAGAGTTGTGAGCGTCGAATGGCAAAATCCGCTTGGCCCCGTGCGGGTTGTCTTTGTTTCCCGTAATGCCCCGAAGCCACTAGGCCCCCTTCTTCTTATCCACCTCCTCCGGGTGAGTCTGGGAGGTCTCTTTTGGGCCTGAGTACATCCACATGCGGTGGTCGCGGGCTTGCTTAGGTTGGATGCGTTGACTAAGGAACGCCTCCAACAGATCCATGCCCGTCGCTCCACCCTGGATCAACGCGACGTCCGCTTTGACCAAAATGCTTACCTCACCCTTCTCCTCCGCTGATACAGTTATTGAACGAGGAGTGTGGGGCCTCGCCTGAGAGAAAGGAGGAAGGCTGGTCGACTAGCCCAGAGTCGGAACATCCTTGTAATAAAACCAGGTCGATTGCCATCCCCTAACCGATCCAGGAAAGGTCATAGAGGAGAAATAACTCCTACCCCTCATCTGGATTCCTAACCCCCACACAACTGGATCACATGCATCTTTTCGTCACTTGGATTGGATTTCTTCACCGTCTGAGATGGGCAAGTGAAAATGTGCTTGAACATACCCCAATGTGGGTGGAATCCTAGGAAGTTCTCACACAACAAAACGAACGCAGCAAGATATGAAATAGTGTTGGGAGGGAAATGGTGGATCTGAGGATCGAAGAAGTTCAAAGCACCCCGGAAGAATGGATGTGGGGGCAGTAAGAAACCCCTTTCGATATTGGTCGTGAGAAGGACTCGCTCGTCGTCGCGTGCTGCGGGCTCAAACTCCCCCTCCGGCAGTAATACGTCTCCAACGTATCTACTTTTCCTAACGATTTTCCTCTTGTTTTGGACTCTAATTTGCATGATTTGAATGAAACTAACCCCAGACTGATGTTGTTTTCAGCAGAACTACCATGGTGTTGTTTTTGTGCAGAAATAGAAGTTCTCAGAATGGAACAAAACTTTGCGAGGATTTTTTATATAATAAAAGAAAAATACTGGAGCCAAGAACCACCGAAGGGGGGCACCTAGGTGGGCACAACCCACCAGGGCGCGCCCCCTCCTGGCGCGCCCAGGTGGTTTGTCCCCACCTGGTGGCCCCGCAGACGCCAACCCTGATACTATAAATTCACATTTGCCAAGAAAAAAATCAAGGAGAAAGAATTATCGCGATCTACGAGATAGAGCAGCCGCCACCTCCTGTTCTTAGGCCAGATCTGGAGTCCGTTTGGGGCTCCGGAGAGGGGAATCTTCGTCCTTCATCATCATCATCATCAACCCTTCTCCATCGCCAATTCCATGATGCTCCCCACCGAGAGTGAGTAATTCCTTCGTTGGCTCGCTAGTCGATGATGAGTTGGATGAGATTCATCATGTAATCTAGTTAGTTTTTGTTAGGGTCGATCCCTAGTATTCATTATGTTCTGAGATTGATGTTGCTATGTGATACGTCTCCAGCATATCTACTTTTCCTCATGCTTTTTCTCTTGTTTTGGACTCTAATTTGCATGATTTGAATGAAACTAACCCCGGACTGACGCTATTTTCAGCAGAACTACCATGGTGTTGTTTTTGTGCAGAAATAAAAGTTCTCGGAATGAAACGAAACTTTGCGAGGATTCTTTATGAAACAAAAGAGAATTACTGGAGCCAAGACCCACCAGAGACGGCCCCGTGGGTGGGCACAACCCACCAGGGCGCGCCCCACTCTCCTGGCATGCCCAGGTGGGTTGTACCCACCTGGTGGCCCCGCAGACGACAACCCTGACCCTATAAATTCCTATTTTTGGAGAGGAAAATAAGGGATAAAGAATTATCGCAATCCACTAGACGGAGCCACCGTCACCTCCTGTTCTTCCTCGGGAGGCCAGATCTAGAGTCCGTTTGGGGCTCCGGAGAGGGGGGGTCTTTGTTCTTCGTGATCACCAACCCTTCTCCATCGCCAATTCCATGATGCTCCCCACCGGGAGTGAGTAGTTCCTTCATAGGCTCGCTGGTCGGTGAGGAGTTGGATGAGATTCATCATGTAATCGAGTTAATTTTGTTAGGGCCCGATCCCTAATATCTGTTATGTTCTTAGATTGATGTTGCTATGACTTTGCTATGCTCAATGCTTGTCACTTTGGGCCCGGGTGCCATGAACTCAGATATGAACTGTTTATGAATTCATCATTATATCCATGTTTTATATCCGATCTTGCAAATTATAGTCACCTACTACATGTTCTGGTCCGGCAACCCCGGAGTGACAATAACCGGAACCACTCCCGGTGATGACCGTAGTTTGAGGAGTTCAAGCATTCACTATGTGTTAATGCTTTGTTCCGGTTCTATATTAAAAGGAGGCCTTAATATCCCTTAGTTTCCAATATGGACCCCGCTGCCACGGGAGGGTAGGACAAAAGATGTCATGCAAGTTCTTCTAATAAAGCACGTATGACTATTTACGGAATACATGCCTACATTATATCGATGAACTCGAACTAGTGCCATATCGCCCTAGGTTATAACTGTCACATGATGAATATCATCCAATGAATCACGGATCCAATGCCTACGATTCTTTATATATTGATCTTGCTGCATTACTATTGCTATCATCACTGTTACACTTGCTACAAAATTACCGCTATCACTCTCACTGTTACTATTGCTACTGTCACTACTATCAAAACTATCAAACTACTTTGCTACTGATCACTTGATGCAGATAATTAATCTTCATTTGTGGTTGAATTGACAACTCAGCTGCTAATACCTTCAAATATTCTTTGGCTCCCTTTATGTTGAATCTACAAATTTGGGTTGAATACTCTACCCTCGAAAACTGTTGCGATCCCCTATACTTGTGGGTTATCAAGACCTTTTTATGGTGCCATTGCCGGGGAGCATAGATATATTTGTTGAGTCACTTGGGATTATTACCATATTATCACTATGAAGAATCTAAAGGATCCAAAGATTAAGATATTTCCCTCAAAGACGAGGGGAGGTAAGGAACTGCCATCTAGTTCTGCTTTAGATTCACCTTCTGTTATGAGTAAACTTGCAACACCACCACATACTATCAATTCTAATATGTGGCAAGTTATTGATGATGCTACTTATATTATGAATGATGCTTATGATGATGCTAGTACCTTGCTTGATAATGATGATGTGCCACTTGGTGAATTTCTTGATGAACAAATTGCTAGAGTAATACAACATGATGTTGTTGAATCTGATGATGAGCTTAAAACTGAAATTCCTGAAATACCTGTTAGAACTAGCCTTCCCAGATATGAATGGCCCAAGGTACCAGAAGGTTATGTTATGAGTGAAGAAGCAACTAGAGATATTCTTGCTTGTAATGATAGGGATGATCTAGAGAAATTACTACACAAGTATAAAGAAAAATCTCTGAATGCTAGAATGAAATGTGATCCTAAGTTTGCTATTTCACCTATCTCTATTGATGATAAGGATTATGAATTCTCTGTCGAACCCAGAGTTAATCACTTTGGTTGAATCTGATCCTTTCCATGGTTGTCAGGGATATTACTAGCAGATATAAACCGGCCAGGAGGGTCCGGATTACGCTGGTAAAGTTATATTATCAGAAGCCCAGTAGCGTATGTAATAGGGGGTCATAGACCGTAGAGGCTTAGGGCCCATGTATAAAGCCCATGATTTGTGAACCGTCATACTATGTAACTTGGGATGTAAGATAGAAAGAGTAGAGACCGAGGCGGACACGTTTATGAGACGGCCTCAGGACTCTGTAAACCGTACCGGGCGTCGCCTCCTATATAAAGGGACGACCCGGCGACGGTTCAGGACAAGAAACAACAGCTCGAGACACAGGCAAAGTGGATTCGCTCCCTGGTCATCGAAGCACAAGCAATACCACACCAAACTAGACGTAGGCTTTTACATTCATCGAAGGGGCCGAACTAGTATAAAAATCCATGTGTCCTTCGTCCGCTTTAACCCCTTTAAGCAAACCCGAGCAATGGCCTCACACCTAAGTCCGTTAATCCGGACATCTGCTGTGCTAAATCCACGATAGTTGGCGCCCATCGTGGGGCTATCGCACGATGGTTTCTAGTTCTTGAAGGGCATCTTTGAAGGGCTCAAGGGTTACGAAGTGGGCCGGATGACCAAGAGTCGTCGCGGCCGGATCTACATCGACGATGCAGGCTGGGGCCCCGAGGCCGATTCAATCAAATACGGGTACCGGGTCCCCTTCGGCGGCATCCACGTCTTCATCGGCAAGATCGGCGAACCGGGACCTGAGTCAGACATCTTCCCCAACATCGTCAAGCCGGCTCAGTGTGCGAGATCGGCCCGGATTCAGCCCGCCGTGAAGCATGTTTTCATTGGAGCAGTGCATGGAGTACAAGCCGAGGATGGATCGGATTCTGGTGGCGAGACAGTTGTCTCTTCCGACGATGAATCTTCATCCGGAGAGACCGAATCTTTGTATCAGTTGCAGGACGGCTGGTCCAAGGGTGTATCCAATGGCGGTACTATTCCGGACCCCTTTGATCCGTCGAATAGGGTGGCTGTTTTCATGGCCGGATCACAATCTATGCAGCATCCCCCGACGACCGGGGCGATAACCTCAGAGGCAGCAGGAGCCAGAGTTGGAGACCTTCCCCCGTCACCCTCGGACGTCCTAACCACCTTAGTCGATTACTTGACGGCGCTCGCAACAGTGGAAGTAGCCCAGGCCGACAAGGCGCAGCATGATGCGAGATCGCTCAGTTGAAGAGCAGGATTGAGCAAGCTAAGTTGGACCTGGATGTGGAGAAAGCCAGGATGGCTACAAGATAAGCAGAGCTAGACTCCCAAGCTATTCGGCTCAGGTTGGATCAGAACGCTTTGCAGGAGGTAATGTACAGAAGGCAACAATCTCGTCTACCGCCGGTTTATGAGGCAAGGAATCTCTTTAGCACACCAGGAGCGGGAACCAGTAACCGCCCAGAGTTAAACCGGGGAGGAGCTCCGGGGACGGGCGCGTAGGTTCAGCCACCAGCCACAGAGCGAAACCGCCAAGTTGTGCCGACGCCGCACGTACCCACTCCTCCCGGCCATTATTCTAACCCGTTGGACAACATTGTCGCCGCCGCTTCACGGCTGGCCGCTCTTCCCATTGAGGGGACGTCCCCCATAGAAATGGAGGCACGACGGGCTAAGGAGTTGCTGGACACAGCGTTAACACAGCAGCAGGCGTATTCTTATAGCCGGGAGAGGATTCATTCAACTACCCACCCGAGCCGGAGTTACACGAGGCACCTGGATGAACCGGCCATATCTAGCAGCGCGCGGAGACGGCACCGACAGAGACAGGATAATCCGGCAGGAGCAGGGGCACATGCCCAAGAGGCGGCGGACGAGGCTAGACATACTGCCCGCGACGACACCCGTCAAGCAACGCCGGTTCACCCCACCACCACAGAAACAGGAATCATGTCTAGTTCCTTAGGGGTGCAGTGTCTCATCCCCGCTTTACGGAACGTGAAATTACCCAAAGACTTCAAAGGCCCGCGCAAGGTACCCAACTACACGACGGATCTGGCTCCGGAGGCATGGGTTGAAAGTTATGAGATGGCTATGGAGATGCTTGATGTGGACGAAGCTGCATGCGCCAAGTACTTCACGATTATGCTTGAAGGCACGGCCCGGACATGGCTAAAAGGTTTACCACCTAACTCCATCGGATCATGGGGCGAGTTGCGTCGCCGGTTTATCAATAATTTCAAAGACACATGCAAGCAGCCGATGTCTGTGGTTGACTTGGCAGCCTGTGTTCAAGGAGAGCAAGAGACCACCAGCAGTTGGGTGCGGCGAGTATCAGAAATTTTGCACTCCTCCAATAGCATCAATCCAAGCACGGCTATAGTAACCTTGGAAGGCAATTGCCGGTTTGAGCCTTTAAGGCAGAAGTTGGGACGGCTCAAACGTGATTGCAATGACAAGGGAACGCTCATGGGCGCTTTGGTAAAGTATGGGGATTCTGATAACACTAAGTATCCAGATACAGACGGAGACAAGACCGGGAAGGCGGGCAAAAACGGCAAACTGGCGCAGTCTAATTCGGCGGGCACAAGTTACAATGGCAAGTGAAAGGCGGAGGGCAGCTCAAATTTTGTGGCCAATACCAACGCTCAAGACAACGGGCAGCGCCGCAAGGGTAGACCGCCCCCACGCAACGGGAGGCCACCCATTAATCTAGATCACTAGTTGAGCGTGCCTTGCCTGAAACACGGTACAGAGGAAAATCGGGCTACACATCTCTGGAAAGACTGTTTTATTATGCAAGAGTTTATGAAATAGGCCAAGTATAACCACGGACCCCCTGGCGGATCAGGTCCCGGTTTTCAGGGTTCGGGTTACCAAGGTGGTGGATCCGGATCAAGATATCACGGCGGTAACAATAATCACAATGGCAACAATCAGGAGCAACATAACCAGCAGCATGGTCAGGGTGGATACAACAACCAGGGCAATCAACAGCGTCAGCAGCAGCAGCAATCCGGATATCAGAATAATCTGAAGGAGCTAAGCAGTGGGCAATATCATGTTTTCACCACAAGTTTGTGCAAACGGGATCAAAAGGTTTTGAAGAGAGCAGTGCATGCTGTTGAACCGGCAATACCGCGTTTTTTACGTTGGTCTGAGCAGCCCATTCTATGGGGCAGAGAGGATCACCCGCCACGGGTTGATAATCCGGGTCAGTTGGCCTTAGTGGTGGCACCTCGGGTGGGTGGTTACAAGTTCACAAAGGTACTTATGGATGGAGGCAGCAGCATCAATATCTTATACTATGAGACATTCCGACGTATGGGATTGACAGATAAGAAGGTCCGAGAGTCCAACACAGTGTTCCATGGAGTGGTTCCCGGTAAATCAGCTTACCCAGTTGGGAAAATCGATCTGGAAGTTACCTTTGGGGATGAGCATGACTCTAGATCGGAGACAGTGACCTTCGAGGTGGTAAAGATCAGGAGCCCATATCATGCTTTGTCTGGGAGACCGGTTTACGCCAAGTTCATGGTTAGACCGTGTTATGTTTATTTGCAGCTCAAGATGTCGGGTCACAAGGGAACCATCACGGTTCATGGGAGCCGCAAGATCGCATTAGAATGCGAGGAAGGAGACGCAGCATACGCTGAGGCAGTTTGCACTACGGAGGAGCTGAAGTTTTATAAGGACAATGTTGATCCGGCAGATATGTCCCCGTTGAAGAAGCCAACTACAGAGCATGATCCAGCGTTGAAGTTTAAATCAGCAGAGGAAACCAAGCAGGTTGACTTTGTTCCAGGTGATTCATCCAAGCAGTTAACCTAGACCCCAAATAGGAAAGCGCGCTCATCAAGTTCATCCGTGATAACCGGGATATCTTTGCATGGAAGCCTTCTCACATGCCAGGTATACCGAGGGAACTCACTGAGCACAATCTTAATATTGATCCGAAGTTTAAACCAGTCAAGCAGTATTTACGCCGCTTCAATGAGGAAAGGCGCAAGGCTATAGGTGAAGAAGTGGCTAGGCTTTTGGCCGCAGGCTTCATAGTTGAAGTATTTCATCCAGAGTGGTTGGCTAATCCGGTGCTGGTGCTAAAGAAAAACAGAACTTGGAGGATGTGTATTGATTATACAGACTTGAACAAGGCTTGCCCAACGGATCCTTTTGTTCTCCCCCGTATTGATCAGATTATCGATGCTACGGCGGGATGTGAGCGGCTAAGTTTTTTGGATGCATATTCAGGTTATCATCAGATCAAGATGGCAGTTAAGGACCAAGAGAATACAACTTTCATAACTCCCTTTGGAGCCTTCTGCTACGTATCCATGCCTTTTGGACTCAAGAGTGCCCAAGCAACTTATCAGCGTTGTGTGCAGAACTGCCTACAAGGGCAGATTGGAAGAAATGTCCATGCATATGTGGATGACATTGTGGTAAAATCTAGGAAGGAGGAGACGCTGATAGAGGACTTAAAAGAAACCTTTGCCAACCTCCAGGTTTACAAGATGATGCTTAATCCGGAGAAGTGTGTTTTTGGTGTTCCAGCAGGCAAGCTCCTTGGATTCTTAGTATCAAACAGAGGGATTGAAGATAATCTGGAGAAGATCGAGGCGATCACATCCTTGGCTAAATCGGCTTGTATTAATGATGTCCAGCGCGTGGCAGGCCGTATTGCAGCATTGAGCCGGTTCATCAGCCGTTTGGGGGAAATGGCGATCCCGCTTTATCAGATGATGAAGAAGACGGACCGGTTTTTCTAGAGCGATGCTGCAAATGATGCATTTGAGGATTTGAAGCGGCAATTGGCAGAACCACCAGTCCTTGCTGCCCCGGTTGACAGGGAGCCGCTGTTGTTATACGTGACCGCCAATGCCTGTGCAGTTAGCATGGCCATTGTGGTGGAGCACAAAGAAGCAGGTAAAGAATATCTGGTTCAACATCCGGTTTATTACATCAGTGAGGTGCTCATTGAGTCGAAACAAAGATATCCACATTGGCAGAAATTGGTATATGGTGTGTTCATGGCAAACCGGAAGTTGAAGCACTACTTCCAGGGCCACCCAATCACTGTTGTCAGTTCAGCTCCGTTGGGGGATATAATCCAGAACAGAGAAGCCAGTGGTAGAGTGGCGAAGTGGGCCATTGAGCTTAGCCCACACGGATTGAAATATGTGCCCCGTACTGCTATAAAGTCCCAAGCACTGGTAGATTTCATCAATGATTGGACAGAGTTGCAAGCACCCGAGGAGAAGCCGGATCATACATACTGGACTATTCACTTTGATGGTTCAAGACAATTAGAGGGCTCGGGGGCTGGGGTTGTTTTAACTTCCCCGCGAGGTGATAAGTTCTGTTATGTCCTCCGTTTAATGTTCCCTTGTACTAACAATGCTGCTGAGTATGAAGCTCTCCTCCACGGTTTACGAATGGTTAAGGAGATGAACTTGAGCCGGGTTAAATGCTTTGGTGACACAGATCTGGTGGCGCAACAAGTATCTGGTAAGTGGGATTCTAAGGATCCGCTCATGGCAGCTTACCAGCGAGAAGTGGATGCAGTCGCGGGATACTTAAAAGGATATCAGGTGGACCACATAGACCGGCGAAAAAATGAAGCAGACGATGCACTGAGCCGGCTGGGTTCTCAGCGTAAACCGGTTCCACCTAATACCTTTCTGGATGAATTGCATAGCCCATCAGTACAGATACCGTCAGAGGAGGACTTGGCTATTCCTGATCCGGAAGCATAGTTAGTCGCAGCGCTTCACGTCATTCCGGATTGGACACTCCCTTATTTGGCATATATGAGCCGAGGTGAGTTGCCAGAGGACAAAGTGGAGGCCTGGCAGATAATCCGGCGGTCTAAGTCTATGACTATCGTTAATGGAGAACTTCATCACCGCAGCGTTTCTGGAGCGTTTCAGCGGTGCGTATCGTCAGAGGAAGGCTGCGATATTCTTCGAGAGATTCATGAAGGGGATTGTGGTCATCACGCCGGTTCAAAGTCCTTGGTAGCTAAAGCTTTTCGTCATGGGTTCTACTGGCCGACGGCTCACGCCGACGCAGAGGACTTGGTCAGAAAATGTGACGCTTGCTAGAAATTTTCGCGGCGTGCTCATGTACCGACGCAAGAGCTGCGGATGATTCCGATCACTTGGCCATTTGCGACTTGGGGGCTGGATATGGTTGGGCCTTTTAAAAGATCCCAATATCAGAAAACCCACCTGTTGGTAGAAGTGGACAAATTTACAAAGTGGGTCGAAGCAGAGCCTGTCAGTAAGTGTGATGCGGCAATAGTGGTCAAGTTCATCAAAAAGGTGATTTTCCGGTTTGGCTTTCCACACAGTATTATCACTGATAATGGCACCAACTATCTAAAGGAGAGATGGAAGAGTTCTGTCAAAGAGAACATATTCGCCTTGATGTGTCATCAGTAGCTCACCCTCAGTCTAATGGCCAAGCTGAGAGAGCCAACCAAGAGATCTTGAGAGGCATCAAACACCGGCTTATGGTTCCTTTGCAAAGAACACCGGGTTGCTAGGTAGAGGAGTTGCCTTCTGTCTTATGGAGCATCAACACTACGCCTAACAGAACTACAGGATACACGCCCTTTTTCATGGTATACGGTGCTGAAGCGGTCCTCCCTAGTGATATCCGGCATGATTCACCACGCGTGGCGATCTATGTTGAAGCGGATAATGAACAAGCAAGGCAAGACAGCTTGGATCGGCTAGAAGATGAACGGGACACGGCCGCAGCATGATCAGTGATTTATCAACAAGACCTGCGCCGGTACCACAGCCGTTGGGTTAAGACCAGAACGTTCCAGGAAGGAGATTTGGTGCTCCGGCGCATCCAAGACCAGACGGATATGCATTAGTTATCCCCACCTTGGGAATGACCCTTTGTGGTCAGCAAGAACCTACACAACGGATCATACTACCTTGTCGACGTTCGAGAACATAAGGACTCACGTACGACAGAGGAGGAGACCAAGCGGCCGTGGAACATCGCTCTTCTTCGGCCTTACTATACTTGAGCCATTGGCTCCGCTTTATGTACAATGTATATATTATACTTAATAAAATAAACTGGCGCCCCCGGATCACCAGGGAATCAGCCATCTTCTTTGCAAAAAGAGTATCACATGGGGGCTTCGAAAGAAACCTTCCATGGCCTCTTAAACCGGCGCCCTTGACAGAATCAAGGAATCAGCCGTGTTCTTCAAAGGAGTATCACATGGGAGATTCTACAGAAGCTTACCATGGCCTCCTAAACCGACGCCCTTGATACATCAAGGAATCAGCCATCTTATCAAACAAGAATCACATGGGGGCTTCCGCGGGCAAGGGAGTTTCCCATGGCCTCTTGAGCCGGCGGCGGTATGAAGCCCATCATAAGAGCACTGCTCTGGTTGCTTCGGCAATTTCCACATGATGATGAGGGGTAGAAGAGAGTGTTGGTGCCTAACCCAGCTCAAACATATGCCCCGATGAGCAAAACGGCTCACACACTACCGGGGGGCTCGCAGAGAGTTGAATACCCTTGTAGTGAACAAGGCTTGGAAGCCCGGTGCATGCACCTAAAACCCCGGATTAACCTGCCTGCCTCAAGTAAATCACGTCGTCCAGGTAAACCTGGTATGACCCGTCGAACCTGCCACAAGTTACTCCTTCGGGACCCTGAACTTGGCCACGTTAAATTGATGATCATCGAGTTGATTACCTAAAGACAAAATCTTTACGAGATTTTGAAACATTGGGTAGCTTGTCATCGATGATTTGGTTAAGGATTGCGGAGCATCTTGACAGGCTTTTCTAAAATGGTTAATGACAGTAGCCTGGCAGCTCATAAAAAGCCTCGAATTTGGAGCCTGGCAGCTCGTAAAAAGCCTCGACTACATGGTCTTATTTGCCCAAAAAACCTTATTTATATTTTTTACGATTTCACAAATCTTGGTCGTCATGATCATTGGTTTTTAACCAAGTCCATTGATGCGAGACTGGACAACTATAAGGTTGACCATATATCTACAAAGTTAAAGTCTGGGTCATAAACACCAGCGAGAGTTAAACCGGCGTTCATCGTAACCCGGATCGGCCATAAGGCTAAGCCAAACAAGAGAGCCAAGGGCCTCATCAGCGCCTGCATTTGCAATTATTCCTACCGGGTTAAGGTCGACAAGCACACTTAATCAGAGGTATGGTATATGTTTGTGTTCAAAAGCTATTCCTTTGATATATATATATCAGAGCAGTATAATCCTTCCGGTGGTAAACCGCCAGGGTATTTTTTTAGCTTCGTTCATGCAGGCACAGGTAATATAAGCTGATCAAGCATTTAAAAAAGAAGGTTAAATTGAGATATGCTAATCCAAATAGTACCATAACAGTGGGACAAAGGCAGTGTTTCAATTATCCTATTACAAGGCACTTGCAGGCCCGAATGGATCAAAAGTTTCTGGGAAAATATTCAGCATCTAAAAGTTAAACCGGACGGTTTAGGATTCTTCTTCAGCATGCTGCGAAAGCTGAGGGTCAACTTGATCCAGAACTTCGTCAACTTCTGGCAATTGATGGAAATCAGGAGTGCTCCAGTCAATCTTGGAGAGGGCACGGAAATACACTTCATCATTGATAAGATCTGACGGGTCAATATCTGGAGCGAAAGTGTGAGTACAAACTGGTGGGATCAGATTTTCAGTATCGTAAACCGGTCGTTCCACCCGTGAGCTTTCTAGATCATAAGCCGGATGATACCTTGTTAGATCCGCTTCATCAGCAAGCTTACTGTCAAGAGGGCGCATGTCCCTGGTTAAAGCACGGAGATCTTCAGCTGAAAAGGCTGACCCATCCTCCTTCATGCTCGGGGTAGCCGTTCATGGCCTCCGCCGGATCAAAATCAGGGATCCATGCTTTGGCCCGGGTCAACGCCAGGAGAGAACCAGCTCATGTAGCAGACTTCTTCACCTCAACAAGACGCACAGGTAAGACAGATAGCTTTTCCAGGGTGGCTTGGATGGTGGTCGGCGCCGGTTTATTGTGTGACATGGCACTGATAGCCCTTTGAGCGCCGGAGTAGAGCTGCTCCACCAGGGTATAAGCAGCCTTGAGCTTCTTCCGGACGTCGTCTCCAAGATGAGTTATGCGCCTCCCTATATGCAATTGGCGAGTTAAGCCGGATCAGAACAAAGATTGCAAGGATACAAATATACGAAGACAGATACTCACCGAAGATAGCAGAAGTCATGTTATCTATTTGTTGTTTCAACTCGGTTAGTTCCTCCATAACCGGATTGAGAGGGGCTTCGGCATCCTTTGCTCTTTTTTCTAGAGCGTCCCTTTGCACCTCCCATATGGACCGCTCCGCTTCAAAATCTTTCTTCAATTTTTCCATGTTAGTCAAAGCAAGGACAAGTTCTTCCTTAGCTTTGGTTGAAGCAGCCTCATGGAAGGCCAAGCTATTCCGGAGCTCAGTTGCCTCCGAAGCTCTCCGGTTCAAGTCAGCCTACAAGAAAAGCAAACGTGTGAGAAGGACAGATTATTCAAAGTATCAAGCACATAACAGGTTATGCACTTGACACTTGGGGGCTAATGTACAATTGAAGTAAGGAAAGCAAAAAAATTCAGACAAGTCCCAAGCACATAAACAGGTTATGCCCTTGGCACTTGTGGGCTAATGTAAGTTCAGTCTCAGACATAATTGAAGTCCCGGTTCACTTACAGTGAAGCTGAACCGGCACTTGGGGACTACTATGGTCTAAAGGTATGATTGCAAAGTACAAAGCAGAAACAGAAAGCAAAATGAAAGAAAGTCACCTCATATTTGTCCTTCATCATGTTAACTAAGCCGGCTTCATAGTCACGGCTGGTGAAGAGCCAGTTCAGATACCCGGAATGAAGTTCCTGGGCACTCAGCTGAGCATAGCTTGATAGGTCTGTGCTCCACTTGCCTTTATCTTGTTGAAGCTTCTCTTCCTTGGCAGTATGCCTAGCCAAGGTGACAGGCTCCGTGGGAGCAGTGAAGCCTAACCCGGTTATCTCAACATCTGCTGTCGAGGCAGCAGTTGGCTAGAGAGGATCAGCAGTGTGCACCAGACTAACAGGAGCCGGGCTAGCCCGAGGAGGACTAACCCGCACAGGGCTCGCCGGTTCAGCCGTGTTCTCCATGTCATCACCTCCCGGAGCAGCAACATCTTCATGATCCATAGGAGTGGGATCATCGAGCTGAACTTCAAAGTTGTCCTCTGGAGGGATGGCCGCTTCAGGGTCCTCGGTCGGTTCAGCAGTAGTGGTCTCCGCAGCCGGCTTACTTGCTTTCGCCTTTTTTCTAGGCTTTGGCATTCTGATAAAGGTCAAAAGAACAATGAGAATCACAAAGTTAAAAACTGGAAGATAAACCGGATGTTTGAAAAAAGGACTTACCCAGAAACGGTTTTGAGCACTGGGACTTGCGTAGCGGTCGACTCGCCGGAAGAAGACAGAGGAGCCTCCTGATAGTTGGGATCAGACGGTTTAAGAGGTTTACGTATAAGGCCAGCTTTTGGATGAAGAAGGGTTGGAGTGAGCAAAACCTCTGAACGGCGCCTGCGAACTGGCATGAGGGGTATCCCGGACGACTCAACCACAAGGCCGCTATGGTGCGTGGTCCGGCGAGCTTCGTGCTACTGTTTCTTCAAAAGAAAGTTGGGATACAATTGAGCATAAGGGTGAGAAAATGGATATTTCCGGGATACCCGGCGGATCTTGTGTGGCAACGGTTCTGAATCAGATGAGAGAGAAATTACCTCAACTCCCTCCGCTTTACTTCCCTCCGCCAGGTCCTGAGGAAAGGCATTATTAACGTAAATTCAGACAAAGGAAGATCAAAAGACATAAGGGTTAATCAGTACCTCAGAAGCCGGATCATCCTCTTCAGGGTTTGAACCGGAAGCGGCAGCAGCTTTTTTCTTCTTGACAGCAAAGTTTTTCTTGCGTGATTGCTTGGCCGGTTTATCCTGAGATTTCCTCTTCCAGAAAGGATCGTTGGCCTGTGTCGGTGTACTAAAGTAGGGGTACCTTAGTATCCTGACTTGTGCACGGGCAGTAGTAGCGTCCTGTGGCAGGGCTTGCCACGCGCCCGCCAAGGCCCACTATGGTTCCTTTGGAGCCATTCAAGAACAAAGTATTCAAGCTAAAGAAACAAGACCCCGGCAAGAGGAGCTTGCCGGGAAGGCCGTTCCAGGCTCAAGACCACCCCTTTGGCACAAGGCCCTGGCAAGAGGAGCTTGTCAGGAAGGCCAAGCATGGCATTTCAGGAGACTTGCCGCGATGCGCAGTGCGCCGCGGCAAGGCCTGGAGAGCGACAAGCTCCCGGGCGCGACAAGGTAGCGGCCGCGGCAAGGCACTTGTCGCGGCAGGCTTCCACTATGTGCCCGCGCTCCAGCTCATCCGGCCACGCGTCGCCCTGGGGCCCTTCCAGGGGCACGTGGCGGAAGGCTGTGCAGCCTGGGGTACACGGTGGCAAGCCGCGATGACGAGGCCACCATCGTGGCGAACGGAGACGCCCTGACGGACGCTTTTTTGCACTGTTTGGGGCGACGGCGACGGGCATTTAATACCCTTGTCCCCTGCCGTCAGGGTTAGGTACAGAACACTGTACATACACTGCACATACACTGTACATACACTATTCCAACTACTACCATTTTTATGATTTTACCCTCACCTACGTTGCCACCTGTCGGTGACCCCTTTAACCTATAAAAGGAGGCCCATGCGCAACGTAGAGGGGGTTCCGATCCTCGATCACTCTCACGCTCGGTGTTGCTAGCGACAAGCATTGTAGCCTTCCTTGCTCCCGAGCTAAGAACACAATACAAACCAAGGCAGGAGTAGGGTTTTACGCATCCGTGCGGCCCGAACCTGGGTAAACTGCTCGCGTGCTTGCCTCGACCCGCTCTTCGTGCTTGCCTCGACCCGCTCTTCGTGCATCCTCCGCTCCCTTACCGTACCGAAAAGGGGCTCCGGTCCCATAGGTGCTCGTGGGCGATCAGTTTCCCCGACATCTTTGGCGCGCCAGGTAGGGGGCGTCGAGGTTGTGCGAACCCGATCCGGCGTTCACGCGGGCGGAATCTTCAGCAACTTCATCAACTTCATCAACATGCCGCCGAAGAAGAAAGCTTTGGAGGTAGCAGGCCCGTCCGCGTCGATCCCACCACCGCCGGAGCCAACGGGCGGTGGGGTAGACGCTGGCGGAAGGACGGACGCCGGCGAGGAAACTACGGCACCGCCAAGTCCATGGACAAGACGGACGACCGGGCGCATTCCAAGACCTCGGCGTCCGTGCACGCACCGCGCCCCTCTCAGGAGGTGCCGGACCGGCAGCGACGTTGTACGCAGGGTACCATCCGCTTGCTGGGCCAAGGTCAAGTTGGCGGGTCGCGGGACGCTCAAGGCCAACGCGCTGGCACGAGCCAGGCGCGATCGCCGGGACGAAACCCTGCTCCTTCGAACGCAGTTAGAAGTCCGAGCATATCTCGCTCCTCGCACCGCTCGCCACCGCTCCCCTCCACTCCAGCAGAAGCTCTAGCTCGAGCTCAGCTGCTCCTCGATTTCCCTCCAGCGGCAGACAAGGCCGAAGACTGGAGGGCCACCATCCAAAGCCTCATCGCCTTCGCCAACAACGACACGCCGCAGCAGCCGACGACGTCGTGGCCGCAGCAGGTCAGCCAGGCGCGGGCTGATGGAGACAAGACCGCCGGGGGTGCAACTACCGTGCACTCCCCGCCTCGAAGGCCGAAATCGCCGGCTCGCCGGATCAACATCGACGATGACTCCACGGCGTCGTCGGATCCACGAGCTCGCCGCGATCAACGGCAAGTCCTTGACGATAGACGACAAGAAGACGCTCGAACTCGCATTGAGCGTCGAAGAGAAGCGCGATGACAGTCCGACCAGCGTGTTGGGCCTGCTGTCGACATGCACGCGCCCGGAGAACCAGGTGACCTGTCGTACGCGGCGGGCTGCCCTGCGTTCACCCGTGAGCTGCGGCAAGTCCAGTGGCCCGACATGAAGAATTTCAAGCCCGACGTAGCCGAGAAGTACGACGGCAAGACTCATCCGTCAGAGTTCCTCAGCATCTACACCATCGCGGTGCAGGCTGCCGGGGGACGCGACGAGAAGATATTAGCGAACTACTTCCCGCTCGTGCTCAAGCCAAACGTCAGATCTTGGCTCATGCACTTGCCGGAGAACTCCATCTCTTCTTGGGCCGACCTGTGCCATCAGTTTGTCGGCGCCTTCACAGGCGGCCACAAGCCCCATGGCCAGGAAAGTGATCTCCATATACTTGCCCAGAAGGAGGGAGATCCCTGCGAAAGTACATCCAAAGATTCAGCCGCGTCCAGCACAACATCCCGGACGTCCACCCTGCCGAGGTTATTAGCGCGTTCCACCAGAACGTGCGTAACCGCCGCATGAGGGAGGAAATGGCGATGTGCAAGATACGAGACGTCAGTGAGCTCTATGCCCTGGCCGACAAGTGTGCGCGCGCTGAGGAGGGGAGGAGACTCCCCGGGGAGGATACTGGAGCAGGGGGAACAGATAGTGAGGATGCCGCCCCGGCAAGGAAGAACCGGCGGCGGAACAACAACAAAAAGAAGAACAATGAAGTACTGGTCGTTGAGCAGTCCGGCAAGGAGGCTGGCGCCAAAAAAGCTCAGGCTGGTGGCTCCGACAAGGAAGCTACCACTGTAGCGGCCGCCGACAAGCAGGACGGCTCCGACAAGCAATACTGCAAGATCCACCGCACCAAGGGCCACGATCTCCAGAACTGCAAAAGGGTCGAGTACCTCGTCGAACAGCAGAAGGCTGAGTACGAGCGACGCGACAAAGAGAAGGCCCAGGGAGGTGGAGGAGAGTCCGGCAAGAAGCGGCCATTCAATGGCCGGGGAGGACGCCGCGGCAAGGCCAAGTAGCGGCAAGGAGATAGGCCTCCCCGCGGCCGCGACAAGGACGAAGACAAAGACGACGACGAAGACATGGATGACGGAGACAACAGCGAGCAGGAGTTCCAGAAGGCCACAGAAGTTCTGTGCGTCGATGGAGGTGCCTCTCTGCATTCTTCCCACCGCCAACTCAAACAATGGGTGCGGGAAGTTAATGCGGCAGAGCCACCCGTCGAGTCGCGCAAACTTCTGAAGTGGTCCAGCACGCCCATCATCTTCGATGTTGAGGACCACCCTGACCGCACAACTGCGGTCGGGTGTTTGCCGATGTTGGTTTCACCAACTATCCGCAACCTCAAGGTCACCAAGATGCTGGTTGACGGCGGGGCCGGCCTGAACCTGATCTCCTCTGCTATGGTCCGAAAAGTACAGATCCCTGACAGCGAGCTCGAGGAAACCGGCACATTCCAAGGGATCAACCCGGGAAGGAGCAAGCCGAAGGGGAGGATCACACTGCCAGTCACTTTTGGCGGAGAGCTGAACTTCAGGACCGAGAGGATCACCTTTGACGTTGTCGATATCCCATTGCCTTACAATGGGATACTTGGCCGTCCAGCGCTCGCCAAGTTCATGGCAGCGTCCCATTACGCCTACAACATGCTCAAGATGCCAGGCCCGATAAGCGTCATCTATGTCCCCGGCGACAAGAAGGACGCGCTTATCTGCGCCGACAAGATTTACCGAGCCGCAGCAGCCGCAACAGACAGCAAGACACTTGCCGCTGAAGCTCCCGGGGGGAAGAACAAGACCAAGTCCAGCAAGAGCTCTGGGGCCCACTCCGGCAAATGCACCTCTTCGGAGTGCTGCGCTGCCGTCGAGGACGCACCATCGAGCTCCACCGGCAAGTGCAAGAAGGGAATGGCAGCTCCGCTTGCAACCAAGAAGGTGTTCGCCAAGGAAGATGGCACTGGTGGTACTTTCACCATCAGTGCTACGCTCGATCCTAAATAGGAAAGCGCGCTCGTTACTTTCCTGCGGGCGAATGTCGATGTGTTTGCATGGCAACCGTCTGACATCCCCGGTGTTCCCAGGAAAGTGATTGAGCACAAGCTTGCCGTTTGTCCTCACGCGCGGCCCGTCAAGCAGAAGGTCAGAAAGCAAGCGGTGGAGCGCCAAGAGTTTATCGCGGAAGAAATCAAGAAGTTGGAAGCGGCAGGCCTTGTCAGAGGTGTACTTCATCCCACGTGGCTGGCCAACCCTGTTGTCGTGCGCAAAGCAAATGGGAAGTGGAGGCTTTGTATAGACTTCACCGATGTGAATAAAGCTTGTCCCAAAGATCCATTTCCCCTGCCGCGCATTGACCAGATCGTTGACTCCACGGCTGGGTGTGAGTTGCTTTCGTTTCTTGATGCGTACTCAGGATACCACCAGATATTTATGGCTGAAGAAGACGAAGAGAAGACCGCGTTCATTACTCCATGCGGCACTTACTGCTTCATACGCATGCCCTTTGGATTGAAGAACGCAGGTTCAACGTTTGCGAGGGTAATCCACACTGCTTTTGAGCCACAGATACACAGGAATGTAGAAGCTTACATGGATGATATAGTGGTCAAGAGCAAGGACAAAGATACCCTGATACAAGATCTAGATGAAACTTTTGTGAATCTGCACAAGATACAACTCAAGCTTAACCCCGAGAAGTGCGTGTTCGGAGTCCCCTCCGGCAAGCTTCTCGGGTTCTTTGTGTCCCAAAGGGGGATTGAAGCCAATCCCGACAAGATCAAAGCCATCGAGCAGATCGAAGCTCCGAAGCGCGTCAAGGATGTACGAAGGCTTGCCGGCTGCGTGGCTGCTCTCAGCAGGTTCATTTCTAAGTCTGCAGAACGCGCCCTGCCGTTTTTCAAAATCTTGAAAAAGGCAGGTCCAATGAAATGGACTCCGGAAGCGGAGGCAGCGCTGCAAGACTTGAAAGGGTACCTATCCTCCACTCCAATACTTGTCGCACCTAGACCACAAGAGAAGTTGCTGCTGTACTTAGCAGCAACCAATCAAGTGGTTAGTGTTGCGTTAGTAGCGGAAAGGGAGGCAGATGAGGAGCCCACAGCCCCGGCAAGCACATCCAGCGACAAGCAGGGGGCTTCCCCGACAAGCTCTGGCCCCGACAAGGATGAGTCTGCGCAGATGCAAGAAGAGGTGCGGAAAAAGATGGTGCAGCGCCCAGTTTATTTTGTTAGCTCCCTTTTGCAGGGGGCTAGGTCAAGATACTCTAGGGTGCAGAAGCTGCTTTTCGGTCTCCTCATGGCCTCGAGAAAGCTGCGCCATTACTTCCAAGCACATGAGATAACGGTGGTCACTCGCTTTCCGCTGAAGAGGATATTGCAAAATCCAGAAGCAATAGGCAGGATTGTCGAGTGGGCACTGGAGCTGTCAAGCTTTGGCCTCAAGTTTGAAAGTACTTCAACCATTCAGAGCAGAGCTTTGGCAGAGTTCATAGCAGAATGGACACCAATGCTAGACGAAGAAATTCCAGAGACAAGCATCCCCGTCAAAGAAGCGAGCAAAGAATGGATAATGTACTTCGATGGTGCCTTCTCGCTGCAAGGCGCCGGCGCTGGCGTGCTGCTTGTCGCGCCCACCGGCGAGCACCTCAAGTACGTCGTCCAGATGCACTTTCCCAAGGAGCAAGCAACGAACAATACTGCAGAGTATGAAGGCTTGCTTGCCGTCCTCAGAATCGCAGCAGAGCTTGGGATCAAAAAGTTGATTGTGCGGGGTGATTCGCAGTTGGTTGTCCGCCAAGTGAACAAGAGCTACCAGACCCCATTGATGGAAGCTTACGTCGATGAAGTGAGAAAGCTTGAAGAACACTTTGAAGGCCTACAGATGGAGCACGTTCCAAGAGCTCAAAATGACGTCGCAGACGGCCTGTCAAAGTGTGCTGCACTAAAGCTACCTGTGGAACTAGGGATCTTTGTGCTCAAGTTAACTCAACCATCCGTTACACCATCGATTGGACAAAGTAAGAAGAGAAAGTTGGTCTCTGGTGCCTACTTACCGGCAGAGCTTCCCGAAGCCGCCGCCAATAAGGTCCCCAAGATCAACGACAAAATTGCTGAGGAACAGTCTGCTCCTGCAGACCCAAGGGTTTGTACAGTTAAAGCAGACGTTCCCGACAAGCTTTGCCCCGGCAAGCTTGCCGGAGAACGTCAAGCTCCGGCCGAGCCACAGGTTCTTGCCGTAGAAGCTGACGTTCCCGCAGCAGCACTGATGCCTTTAGTCCTTGTTGTTGAGCCTCGGCTCCAGCATGGTCGCAGCAGATTGTCCGCTTTCTTCAAACTGGAGAACTTCCCGAAGAACCAGAAGAAATAGAAAGAATAACCCGGCAGTCAAGTATGTATCAGTTCGTCGGCAATGAACTGTACAGAAGAAGACTCAACGGTGTTAGACTGAAGTGCATTCCCCAGGAAGATGGGAAAAAGCTGTTGGCAGAGATACATGGAGGCATATGTGGCCACCACATCGGCGCAAGTGCACTTGCCGGCAAGGCGTTCCGGCAAGGTTTCTTTTGGCCAGAAGCCCTCCAGGATGCAACTGCACAAGTAACCAAGTGTGAAGCGTGCCAGTTCCATGCCAAGCAGATACATCAGCCAGCTCAAGCTCTCCAGACGATCCCTTTGTCCTGGCCATTTTCGGTCTGGGGGCTCGACATCCTCGGCCCCTTTCCCCGTGCAGCCGGGGGCTTTGAGTACTTGTACGTCGCCATCGACAAGTTCACAAAGTGGCCGGAAGTGGAACCAGTGAGAAAGGTGACCGCACAGTCAGCAGTCAAGTTCTTCAGGTCAATTGTTTGCCAGTTCGGGATCCCCAACAGGATCATCACTGACAACGGCACGCAATTCACAAGTCGCACCTTCATGCAATACGCCCAAGACCTTGGCACCAAGGTCTGCTTCGCTTCTGTTGCTCACCCGAGGAGCAATGGTCAAGCGGAGAGGGCAAACGCTGAAGTGCTGCGCGGGCTCAAGACAAGAACTTTCGACAGGCTGCACAAATGCGGAAGAAACTGGATTGAAGAGTTGCCGGCGGCTCTTTGGTCAATCAGGACGACACCAAATCGAGCCACTGGACAGACACCCTTTGCTCTTGTCTATGGAGCAGAGGCAGTTCTCCCCACGGAACTCGTATACGGATCGCCTCGAGTGCTCGCTTATGATGAGCTCGAGCAAGAGCAGCTGCGGCAAGACGACGCACTGCTCCTTGAGGAGGACCGTCTTCAGGCTGCTATACGAGCTGCTCGATATCAGCAAGCTTTGCGCCGCTACCATAGCCGCAAAGTTAAAGCCAGAAGTCTCGAGGAAGGCGACCTTGTTCTTCGGCGCGTTCAGTCCGCCAAGAATTCCAATAAGTTGACGCCGAAGTGGGAAGGCCCTTATCGGGTGAGGCAAGTCACAAGGCCTGGTGCTGTCCGCCTTGAGAACGAAGAGGGCTTACCAGTGAGCAACTCCTGGAACATTGAGCACCTTCGCAAGTTTCACCCATAAGGCGCGGTTGTCGTGATCCGCTCCGGCAACCACCTTTTGTACAAGTCTTGCCGCTGTTGCATGTAAACCTTTGTACAAAGCCGGGCGCAGATCCCGTGCATCAGTAAAACTTTTGTGCCTTGCACAACTTGTCGTTTCATGCATTTTCCTTTTTCTTGCATGTATTATCTGACACTTTGTGCAGCACGCACCCCCGGTAAGCAATAACGAGCCGCAAGGCTCCATATCTATGTTTCCTCCCTTTTTTCTTTTCTCTCAAGCAGAAGAAGTTTTCCTCGCTCCCAAGTTTGCCGGGGGGAAGGAGACAGTGGTATGGACCAAGTGCCGTTCAAGAAAGCCTCGCCTTACCGGGAAGCAAACAACACAAAAGCTAAGTTGCCAAAGTTTGAGCATTCAAATTTTTATTTTTTAAAGGTTATCTTCCTTGAACGACCACACTTTGTATGAAAAACCTGTGCGCGGAGGAACCTACTCATAGCTAGCCGCGCCCTTACTTTGTTTCGAGCACGCTCAATGGCTTAAGCGTGCTGCGACAAGCATCGCGCCCTTACTTCGTTTTCGAGTTCGCTCAACAATCTAAGTGTGCTGCGACTAGCTGTGACAAGGTTTCTTGCCGGTAGCGGCATTGCCAGCAGGCTGCTGAAGTTCCGCACTCAGCGCTCGCGGCAAGGGTCCCTTTGCCGGCAAGTTTCCCTAAAAGCGTAGGGTAAAAGCATACAAAGCAAAGAAGTCAAGTAAAGGAAATAACACTGCGTTAACTACCCAAAATAGAGTTATATTACAAAAGCAACTTGTCGCAGCACTAATAGATTTTTGTCCATGACATGGTTGGCAGCGACAAGGGAAGCGGAAAGAAAACATCCTAGTCTGCGCGGTCACCATCAACTCTCCTGATCTTGCCCACCTTGTCCACGATGGGTGCGACAAGGGCCTTGAGCGCCTCCTGGTCGGCGTCGGGCGGCAAGGTCCTGAGGACGTTCTCGAGGTTGAGTCCTGGGTTGTGGTAGACTATCTTCGTCAGGACCCTCTCCACGACTCATGTGTAAAGCCTGCGCGCCTTGTTCGCCAGCTGCGTGGGGATCCTCTCCCGGAGCTGCTCGAGGGCTGGCGCCACTCCCCTGAAGAACAAGCTCAGCTTGGCGCTGTGAGGGAGGTTCTCGTCGGGCGAATACCCGAGGTGCTCCGTCCCCAGCCCCGCCAACTCCCTGTCGATGTCAGCAGCGGCGGCGATAAGCCCCTCGGTCCATTGCTCCACCGTGTGCCTGAAGTTGTTTTGGGTGAGGGCGGCGCTGTCCAACAGCGCCCTCTCAGCCCTGAGGTCCTTCTTCAGCTTCGTCTCCCGATTTCTGGCGCTGTCAAGTGATGCGGTGAGGGTGAACAGCTTCAACTCCAAGTCTGCAACGGAATCCTTGGCGATGGCGAGCTCCTTTCCCTTGTCGGAGAGACGGACCTGCAGCTCGGAGTGGCTGTGGGCGTCCTTCTCCCTCTCCAACGTGAGCGCGGCAACCTTCTCCTCGCTCGTCTTCAAGTGGATCTCCAGTTGCACCACCCTCGCCTCCAAGTCTCTCTTGGCGGTCTCTGCAGCTGCAGCGGCGGCCCTCGCTTCCTGTAGAGCTCCGCCAAGGGACTGTTTGCGTGCGGCGAGGTCGTCCTCGTGGCAGTCGAGGTCGACCTTCCGCTGCGTTAGCTCTCCTTCCTGCCGGGACAGCTCCTCGGCGGCGAGCCGTTGCTGCTCCTCTGCTTCGGTCTTCTCGAGTATGAACGCCTGATGCGCCTCGTCGAGCTCCTCCCGCTCCTCCGCCAAGGATCGGAGGGCCGCCTGGTTGGCGGCTCGGAGCTCTTTGGCGCGCTTCTCCAAGTCGACGCCCGCCTTGGAGGCCAGAGCCTCTCGGGACTCCAGCTTGGCCTGCCTGGCGCGATACAGGGCCAGGAGCCTCCGCAGGAGTCGCTCCTCCTCGGGCTCGCTACTGCTGCCGGGCGCGTCGACGAACTTCAACCCGGCGGAGGCAAGGACTTCCCCATCGAAGACCTCTCCCTCCGCGGGCGCCCTTGACGTAGATGCCCACGGGAGCTGAATGAAGACACTGTTTCCAGCCTCCAAGTAGGCGCCATTTCCAGCCGCAGCAGCAGCAGGGTCGGTGGTCGGCGCAGCATCGAACGCTCCTGCGGCCTCAGGGCCGTCAGTGCGACCGTCGGTCCCCTCCTCAGCTGCCGCGTCGGCGGCCCTGGCTGCCTCCTCGACGGCAGGCTCGTCAGTACCGATCGCCTCTTCGGTGGCCGCGGCGTCACCAGCGTTGCCACGCGCGTGCTCCTCGGTGGCGGCCTCCGTCTCCATAGGCTCTGGAGCGGACGAGTCTGAAGACAGGAAAAGAAGAAGAAAGAAGAAAGTATCTGTCAAGCAAATATCCAAAAAGAGAAATTCAAGAGAAGAAAAGTACAAGGGTTACCTGCGCGGGCCTCCTCTTCAATGGGGTTCCTTGCCGGGGAGTCCTCCCTCGGCGGCGTGGTGGTAGCCCTCGCCGGCGGAGGGCCGCTAGCACCTTCCCTTGGCGGAGTGCCCACCCTTGGCGGGGTGCTCGCCCTTGGCGGGGTACCCGCCCTTGGCGGAGTATTCTCCCTCGTCGGGGAGCTCCTCCTTGGCGGAGATGTCGGGGCGTGCGGCTCGTCGGGAGCAGTCTCTTGGCGCTCCTGAGGCTGCGGCTCCACTTCCGTACAAGTCAACAAACAAGCAAAAAGATTAACAAGGATGAGAAGCCTGCGCGTGCCCGACAAGCGAAGAAGTGAACAGAAGACTTATGCTGGGGGCTGCGCTGGGGGCTGCTCTGCAGAGCAGCTGGCTGGTCCGGCAAACCTGTCGCAGGCGCATCCCCTGCTGCTGCGACGGGCTCATCCTCAAGGTCGACCACCGGGATCTTGGCCCTCTTCGCCGCCCTCTGGGCCAGGGTCCTGGAAGAAAAACAAGATCAGAATTAGGCAAAGAAGATTCAAGACAAGCGCAAATCGAAGGAAACAAGAGTTAACAGTGCTTACTCTTCCTCTTCCTCGTCGGAGCTAAGCACGGAGAAGTCAAAATCCACCTCGCGCGTCCTGGCGCGAGGAGCTGGAGGAGTAGGCGCCCTCGACCGCTTGGCGGTATCAGGGGCGGTGGTCTGAGAGGACCCCCTCCAGTTGTCGCCGAGGCACGAGGGGCGGCGGGAGCATTAGCCCCGGCCCGGGAAGACCCTCCTCCAGCCGCTGCTGAAGCGCGGGGCACTCCCTTGGCGGTTTTGCTCGTCGTGGTGGCGCGCGACAGGCGGCGCTGCGGCTGCTGGCCCGCCGGACGCTCCGCCGCGTCCGCGGCTTTGCGGAGGCGCCTTCTCGCTGGAGCCGGAGGACTTGCCGGTGGCGGTGAACTTCCCGAGGATGAAGAAGAGTCAAGATTCAGAGACCCGCCTGAGTCTTCGGCGGAATCGCTTGATTCGGCGCCCTGCTCGGCGGGCTCGCTCGACTCTGTACCTTCCCCGGTGGCCTCGCTCGTCCCAGCGGGTTGCCCGGCAGGCTTTATCAGCTGGAGGATCTCTTCCTCCTCGGCCAGACTTACCGCCTCCGCTGCATCTGCCTCCTCCAAGGTATACCCAAACTCGCCCGCGGCCGCGGCTGCGGCTGCCTCCTCCAACCTGGTGGCAATATAAGTCATCTCCTCATCGGTGGTGTCGCGGGTGAGGCCTCTCTTCTCGTCGGGATTGATGGGCAGCTCCACCAAGTTATCGAAGAACGTTTGCACGGCTTCGTCAGAGGGCTCCCGCCAAGTGGGGTCAATCCCATGGGAGTCACACCACGGCATCGCCGTGCGGATAGCGCTGAGCGACGAATTGTTGCATAGCGGAACTATGCCCCGCGGCAAAGCAAACCACTCTGGACGCTTGGGGTCGTGCTTGAACAGCTCACGGAGCATCCCTTTGAGCTCCAGGATAGTGAAATTGTAGTTGAGGCCTAGGCGCAGCCTCATAAAGTCTGCCGCGTTTCCAAATTCCCAAGCAGGTCTCTTCCTCTCCTGCAAGGGAGCAATGCGGCGGCGAAGGAAATCTGCTCCGACAGCCCCCACAGTGAGTTTGGCTTGCCGGAGGCGAAGGATCCTAGTGGTGGCTATCTTCAGCTTGTCGTCCTCAAGGGCCAGGTCACTCCAGTCATTGCCGTGCACTATAGCAACTTGGCGCGGGGAAGTGAATTGCTCTGAGGCGTCCTCCATGATCCAGCACCAGTTGGCCCTCCACTCCTCCCACTTGCTGCGGAGTTCCCCAGTCAAGTATGCCTCTTTCTTATGAAGCCTAAATATCCAAGAAATCCCGCCAGACAAAGGAGACCCAGACTCGACTCGAGGCGTAAAATAATGGCGGAAGAGGGCTACGTTGGGGTACACTCCGACAAAGTTATCGCACAGATGTGCGAAAACGGCCATGGTCAAGACAGCGTTTGGGGTGAAATCAAGGAGATGAAACCCATAGGTATTCATGATATCACAGAAGAATTCGGAATATGGTGGGCAGAGTCCGCAATGGAAGAACAGAGCGAAATAGGCGTACCCTCCCGGAAACATGTCGCAGGCCTCGGCGGGGAGTACCCTGGTGCGCGGGTGCGCTTTTGTCTCCCTCGACCAGAAGAGGTAGAAGGAGTCCTTCAGCTCCCTCGCGCCGAGCCTCGGCGGGAAGACCACCATCTTCTTCCGCATTGCCGCTAGCTTCAGTGCCCTGGCAGTCTTTGCGGCTTTCGCCATGTCGCCCTTCGGGGCCATGGCGGGGACGGCAGGTGAAGTCGACGGCGCTGGAAAGACTGGCGGCGGCGGAGGAAGGGCGGAGCGCTGCTCTCTTTCGACCTTCGGGGAGGAGGAGAGCGGCGGGGGTTTCTGGAGGTTGAAGAAGCAATGGACGAATGGAGGGGACTGCCCTTGTTTCCCCTGCTTTTAAGGGGGAAAGGGGGGCGTTCCGCATTTCCCCCATTAAAGAAACAGGCCACGATCTCTCCCACAATGCCGCAATCGACGCGTGCCATTAGGGAGGGGCGCGGTGGATGCGGAGTGGGATACGGCGCGCCGTGGGCCGCGTGTGCCCGTGCACTATTCTGGGCCTGGCCCAACAGCGCTCGGCACCGTGTGTGGCCCAGGCCCGGGGGCTCCTGTCGGTGTACTAAAGTAGGGGTACCTTAGTATCCCGACTTGTGCACGGGCAGTAGCAGCGTCCCGTGGCAGGGCTTGCCATGCGCCCGCCAAGGCCCACTATGGTTCCTTTGGAGCCATTCAAGAACAAAGTATTCAAGCTAAAGAAACAAGACCCCGGCAAGAGGAGCTTGCCGGGAAGGCCGTTCCAGGCTCAAGACCACCCGTTTGGCACAAGGCCCTGGCAAGAGGAGCTTGTCAGGAAGGCCAAGCATGGCATTTCAGGAGACTTGCCGCGACGCGCAGTCCGCCACGGCAAGGCTCGGAGAGAGACAAGCTCCCGGGCGTGACAAGGTAGCGGCCGCGGCAAGGCGCTTGCCGCGGCAGGCTTCCACTATGTGCCCGCGCTCCAGCTCATCCGGCCACGCGTCGCCCTGGGGCCCTTCCAGGGGCACGTGGCGGAAGGCTATGCAGCCTGGGGTACATGGTGGCAAGCCGCGATGACGAGGCCACCATCGTGGCGAACGGAGACGCCCTGACGGACGCTTTTTTGCACTGTTTGGGGCGACGGCGACGGGCATTCAATACCCTTGTCCCCTGCCGTCAGGGTTAGGTACAGAACACTGTACATACACTGCACATACACTATACATACACTATTCCAACTACTACCATTTTTACGTTTTTACCCTCACCTACGTTGCCACCTGTCGGTGACCCCTTTAACCTATAAAAGGAGGCCCATGCGCAACGTAGAGGGGGTTCCGATCCTCGATCACTCTCACGCTCGGTGTTGCTAGCGACAAGCACTGTAGCCTTCATTGCTCCCGAGCTAAAAACACAATACAAACCAAGGCAGGAGTAGGGTTTTACGCATCCGTGCGGCCCGAACCTGGGTAAACTGCTCGCGTGCTCGCCTCGATCCGCTCTTCGTGCATCCTCCGCTCCCTTGCCGTACCGAAAAGGGGCTCCGGTCCCATAGGTGTTCGTGGGCGATCAGTTTCCCCGACATCTTTGCCCCTGTCGGTGTACTAAAGTAGGGGTACCTTAGTATCCTGACTTGTGCACGGGCAGTAGCAGCGTCCCGTGGTAGGGCTTGCCGCGCGCCCGCCAAGGCCCACTATGGTTCCTTTGGAGCCATTCAAGAACAAAGTATTCAAGCTAAAGAAACAAGACCCCGGCAAGAGGAGCTTGCCGGGAAGGCCGTTCCAGGCTCAAGACCACCCCTTTGGCACAAGGCCCTGGCAAGAGGAGCTTGTCAGGAAGGCCAAGCATGGCATTTCAGGAGACTTGCCGCGACGCGCAGTGCGCCGCGGCAAGGCCCGGAGAGCGACAAGCTCCCGGGCGACAAGGTAGCGGCCGCGGCAAGGCGCTTGCCACGGCAGGCTTCCACTATGTGCCCGTGCTCCAGCTCATCCGACCACGCGTCGCCCTGAGGCCCTTCACGGGGCACGTGGCGAAAGGCTGTGCAGCCTGGGGTACACGGTGGCAAGCCGCGATGACGAGGCCACCATCGTGGCGAACGGAGACGCCCTGACGGACGCTTTTTTGCACTGTTTGGGGCGACGGTGACGGGCATTCAATACCCTTGTCCCCTGCCGTCAGGGTTAGGTACAGAACACTGTACATACACTGCACATACACTGTACATACACTATTCCAACTACTACCATTTTTACGTTTTTACCCTCACCTACGTTGCCACCTGTCGGTGACCCCTCTAACCTATAAAAGGAGGCCCATGCGCAACGTAGAGGGGGTTCCGATCCTCGATCACTCTCATGCTCGGTGTTGCTAGCGACAAGCACTGTAGCCTTCCTTGCTCCCGAGCTAAGAACACAATACAAACCAAGGCAGGAGTAGGGTTTTACGCATCCGTGCGGCCCGAACCTGGGTAAACTGCTCGCGTGCTCGCCTCGATCCGCTCTTCATGCACCCTCCGCTCCCTTGTCGTATCGAAAAGGGGCTCCGGTCCCATAGGTGTTCGTGGGCGATCAGTTTCCCCGACAGCCTGTGCAAAGGAATAATAACAAGTTGAAGACAACTAATATGAATGGATTAAGATGAAAAGAAAGGGTCGGAAGAACTTTACCGATGGCGGTTTATTGGTTAAGCAGAATGGAGCTAAGCCGGTCCAGCTGCAATCCTCCAGAGGGATATTCAGCATCTTCTTAGCAGACTCAGTCACTTCATTATCAGGAAGCACTATTTTTGTGTGGCGTTGAGGGTCTTCTGGCTTGCCGGTATATTTGCACATCAGCTTTGAGCGCCGGCTTAGTGGAAGGATGCTCCAAGAAAGCCAGCAGCGAACGAAATCAACTCCGATTAAACCGTTTGCCACAAAGGCCTTGAGTTTGGAAAGTTGAGGGGCATATCGGGCCCGGTCTTGGGCGCTTAGACGCTGCGGCAAAGGATGGGTTGACGCCAGAAGGTAAGCGCTGTAACCCTGCAGTGAGTTTTCTCCTTCTGGCGAAGTGTCCTTGCAGTAGAACCATGTCTGGTTCCACTCCTTAGGGTGGCTGTGAAGAGTGGCGTGAGGAAAACTGACGTCCTTCCTTTTGTGGATGCTGACACCTCCCAGCTCCTGATGAGGCCCATCAGTAAACTCAGTCCGGCGGTTCAGATGGAAGAAATCCCGGAACAGATCCACTGATGGTTCTTCTTGAAGGTATGCTTCCGAGAAGACTTGGAAGTTACAGATGTTCAATACAGAATTTGGCCCTATATCTTGTGGATGGAGTTGAAAAGCGGTTAACACATCGCGGCAGAATTTTGAACCGGGAGGACTAAAACCCCGGGCCAGATGATCATAGAAGACTATGATTTCTCCCTCCTTAGGCTCAGGAGGGCACTCCTTTCCAGGGGCCCGCCAGTGCGGAACTTCCTTAGGGCCCAGAACACCAATTGAGGCCGCTTCAACTAAATCGTCTTCCATAATCCGGGACGAAACCCAGTTGCAAGCAACAAATTGTTTTGTTGTGGAAGCCATTTCTCCAAGAAAGGAATACTGGAAAACATAATACAAGACCCGGTTTACCAACTGCTAGATATAAACCGGTGCATTCTATGAAGGTATGGACTTAATTATCGGTTTAAACAAGGGACTAATGGTATCTACTAATCCGGAAGCAGGTATGAGTGAGACAGCTACCGGTTCACGACGATAGATGGAGAAAGTTAAACCGTTAATTATGGAATACGAGCTTAAATCTAAAACTGTCAAGGCAAGCATATGACGCGCAGGGTATGGCTAAACCTGCAATGTAAGTGAGCTGCAGATCTAAAAGTGTGAAAACAGTTTTTACATGAAGCTGAGGTAAATATGGATCTAAGGCGCAGGAAAAAGACAGAATAATACAAGTTATATTCAGTAAACGCCGCGGAGGTTCTCTACAGATTCAATCTAAACTAGCAGTGCTGGAGAAGCTAAAGTATAATGATGGAGCGGAAGCGCACGGATGAGGATCAAGCCTAACGAGTTTATATCTATAGCTAAGACTAACCTACGGTGATGAACTACAAAGAAACGAGGGTTCAAGGCGAGCTACAGAAGAAACCCTAGAACTGAGATCTATGGGGAAGAAGATGGCGTACCCGAGGAAACAGAGGACGGCGACGAGTTCTCTGGACGCGTTCAGGTCGATGCAGCGGCCGGACTTGTGGACGACGCCGAGCTCAAAGAACAGCGGCGGAGGTTCGAGCGCTGGAGACGGAGGAAGAAGAAGAAGAAGGGGAAAAGAGATGTGCCTCGGCTGTATTTATAGGCCGAGGGGTTAAAACGGCAAGCATGGGAATCGAGGAGGCCGGAAATTAGATAAAGATTGAGCTATCGCCTCGATCTTCGGTGCGGCAGTAAAGAAAGGTAACAAACGGGTGCGGGCATTAAATGTGCATATGATGTCATGACAGATTAAAGCGATCTCAGGAGATGACGTCATGGCCGGTTTATGAAGCATACAAGAATTGCAGAAAGGGAAATTCTTACAAGACTTGGAAGACTGACATGAACAAGTTCAAATCAATCTAGGGCCTAATGTCAGGGATATTACTAGCAGGTATAAACCGGCCAGGAGGGTCCGAATTACGCTGGTAAAGTTATATTATCAGAAGCCCAGTAGAGTATGTAACAGGGGGTCATAGCCCGTAGAGGCTTAGGGCCCATGTATAAAGCGCATGATTTGTAAACCGTCATACTATGTAACTTGGGATGTAATATAGAAAGAGTAGAGACCGAGGCGGACACGTTTATGAGCCGGCCTCGGGACTCTGTAAACCGGACCAGGCGTCGTCTCCTATATAAAGGGACGACCCGACGACGGTTTAGGACAAGAAACAACAGCTCGAGACACAGGCAAAGCGGATCCGCTCCCTGGTCATCCAAGCACAAGCAATACCACACCAAACTAGACATAGGCTTTTACCTTCATCGAAGGGGCCGAACTAGTATAAAAATCCATGTGTCCTTCGTCCGCTTTAACCCCTTTAAGCTAACACGAGCGATGGCCTCACACCTAAGTCCGTTAATCCGGACATCTGCCGTGCTAAATCCACGACAATGGTTATGAAACTGAAACTGTTGTGGCACATCTTACTAAGTTAAATGACATAGCCACCCTTTTTACTCATGATCTAAAAACTCGCTACTACCTTATTCTCAAATTATTTCCGTTCTCATTAAAGGGTGATGCTAAAACTTGGTACCATACTCTTACTCCTGGTTGTGTGCGTAGTCCCTAGGATATGATTCATTACTTCTCTGAAAAATATTTTCCTGCTCATATGAAACAAGCTGCCTTACAGGAAATATTTAACTTTGTGCAAACTAAAGAAGAGAGTCTCCCACAAGCTTGGGGAGACTCTGCCAGTTACTCAATGCTTTGCCTGATCATCCTCTTAAGAAAAATGAAATACTTGATATCTTCTATAATGGACTAACTGATGCTTCCAGGGACTTCCTAGATATTTGTGCTGGTTGTGTTTTCAGGGAACAAACTATTAAACAAGCTGAAGAATTATTGAATAACATATTGAAAAATTATGATGATTGGAATCTTCCTGAACCACCACCTAAGCCCACTCCGAAGAAGAGGGGTATATTATATCTCAGTCCTAGAGATATGCAAGAGGCAAAGAAATCTATGAAGGAAAGGGTATTAAAGCTGAGGATGTTAAAAATTTACCTCTTATTGAAGAAATACATGGGCTTAATGCACCACCACTTCCTGAGGTGGTAGAGGTAAATTCTCTAATGATGTTCGATGAAAATGACAATCCTCACAATATGCATCCTAGTCAATGCCTTCATGAGTTTGAAAACTATATTAGAAAACAAGATCACTTCAATGCAAATATTATGAGACAATTGAAACATAATTCTGATATGATTGCTCGCTTGAGTGACTTGTTATTTAGAATTTCAAATGATGTTAGAGGTGTTGGAAAACATGCTTCTATGGTTCAAACCCAGTTAGAACAATTTGCTAAATCTCAAAGAAAATTACTTGGTGAAATGAATCATAATATGCATGACTTTGTTGTTAGAGTTGCAACTAGAGGACGTAAAATGATACAGGAACCACTTTATCCCGAGGGACACCCTAAATGAATTGAACAAGACTCACAAACAAATAACACTAGTACACCTAGTCCTTCTAGAAAGAAAAAGGAAAGGAAGCATGATAGGACTATGCATGCCACTAGTGAACCTGAAGTAGAAAAACCTCCTGACGATGATAATGATATTTCTATCTCTGATGCTGAAACTCAATCTGGTAATGAACACTGACCTAGTGATAATGAAAAAGATAATGTTGATATTGATGAAGATGCTCAACCAAATGAAAAAGAACCAGATAATGATCTTGAGATAGAACCACTTATTGATCTTGATAACCCACAACCTAAGAATAAAAGATATGATAAAAGAGACTTCATTTCTAGAAAACACGGTAAAGAAAGAGAACCGTGGGTTCAAAAACCTATGTCTTTTTCCACCCAAGTCAACTAAAAAGAATGATGATGAAGAATTTGAACGCTTTGCTGAAATGTTGAGGCCAGTCTTTTTGCGTACTCGCTTGACAGACATCTTAAAAATGCCTCCTTATGCAAAGTATATGAAAGACATCATCACTAACAAGAGAAAAATACCGGAAGATGAAATCTCCACTATGCTTGCTAATTATACATTAAAAGATGGAGTACCTAAAAAACTTGGAGATCCGGGTATACCAACTATACCCTGCTCTATAAAAAAGAATTATGTGAAAACTGATTTGTGTGATTTAGGAGCTGGTGTTAGTGTTATGCCTTCCCCTTTATATAAAAGACTTGACTTGAATAAACTCACACCTACTGAACTATATTTGCAAATGGCTAACAAGTCAATTGCCATACCTATCGGTATCTGTGAGGATGTGCCCGTTGTTGTTGCTAATGTTACTATCTTGACTAACTTTGTTATACTTGAGATGCCTGAGGACGACAATATGTCTATTATTCTTGGTAGACCCTTCTTGTATACTGCAGGGGCTGTTATCGATTGTAATAAAAGCAAGGTCACTTTTCATATTAATAGTAATGAGCATACGGTGCACTTTCCGAAGAAACAATTCCAAGTGAATGGTATTAACATTATTGAAAAATCTCCGACAATCACTATTGGAAGTTTTCAAATACCTCTACCTACTGTCAAAAAGTGAAATGCTTATTGTTGGGAGTTTTCATACCCCCGTTGAGGTAACTTAGTGATTTAAGAAAGTTCTTCGGTTTCATGTCAACCGAAAGTGGTCGTTAATAAGACTTGATCAATCTCATTAATGAATCATTTTTGAGCGGTATGAAGTCGATGAATTTAGTATGCACTACCTTCTGTCTCTAATTTTTATTTTTTGTTTTTACTAGTTAAATAAAATAAAATGTCATGTTTAGTCAATTTTCTGAATTTCCCGTGCAACAAAAAATGACCCAAAAATAAAAGTTCTCAAAATGCCCTGAAAATTTTATACGATTTTTTTCTAAATATTTCTGAATTTCTGGTGCAAATAATACCAGAGGGAGTGCACGAGGTGGGCACAACCCACCTGGGTGCGCCAGAACCCCAGGCGCACCCTGGTGGGTTGTGGTCCCCACGTGGGCCTTCTCACTTACCTCTTTAGCCCACATCATCACTTACCTCCAGAAATAAATCTCCATTGTGCTCTCTCCCGTGTTCTTGAGCTCAAACCCGTGGATTTCGATCTCTTTGCTCGAAGCTCTGTTTCCGAAACTGTTTTGGGGGATTGTGGCCTGGTATGTGACTCCACTATTTGTCCAATTAGTTTTTGTTTTAATTGTTTATATTTTGAATAATTAGCTACTCTTGGTGATGCTGTAGATGGGCTTGCATGTTGAATTCTTAGTGTTCTAAGTAGTTTGAATGCTTGATATGGCTTCTATGTATCCCTATGAGTAGTTGCTACCAATCTTGTGAATTTTCGTTGAGAAAAAAATTGTGGACTAAAATTTCAGTTTTTGTTCATAAGAAAATTGTACGCGGACATTATGAGCTTATTTGGAAGGAGTTCTTCCAGGAGAAGGTCCTCGGGAGCATCTTCTAGTGACAGTTATGCTCGCCGATCCTATGTAGAACCGAGTGCAAGTTGTACCCGAGAGGCTGCCACCAAAACATGTTTGTGGCCTTGCGATGAATTTATGCTGCAAATAGGCATCAAGGACGAATTTGAGGAATATGTTCAGAATGCTGGTCTCAGTCCCTACCTTTCAGATAAATGTGAACAGCACCAACTTCTCACTGAATCATTTGTCAAAGGGTTGAAATATTTTCCATGTGAGTCTAGGGTGTCATGTATGCTTTATGATAATCCATTTACTATCACACTGGAGAATTTGGCTTACCATTGTAAAATTCCATTTTGGGGTTCACTCGATGAGCCACCAAAGGCTAAGTTTGAGTCTTTCTTGACTGGCCATTATTACGGTGAAAATAGGGGAGTGACATAGGGTAGAATAAAGAGTATACATTTTCCCGCAATTCAGTATTTTGCATTATTCAAGATTGTAGTGCATTTTGTGCTCCAGACTTGAGCCTCATACGCACTACCCTTTCCAGTGAAAGAAATTATAACCTTGGGGCAATTATTGCACGCAGACTTCAGCATAATGCTAACAGTGGCTGGTTCTATGGTGGAATTTATGCCACACGTTTAGCACGTGGGCTGGGTATTTCACCTTTACCCTTTGACCCTATCCTACCTACTCGGTATTTAGATTTTGGTGCTTTAAAATACCATAAATTCCTTAGAGGAAAGATTCATAACTTCACTTACAATCTGTTGTTTAACGAATCACATGTTGTGGACACATATTTGCCTATGCTTGCTCTTTTTGACTGTAACAACAAGGGAGCATATTTTGTTCTTGAGAGCGAGGCCCAAGCTCATAACACAGCAGTGAGGGAAGCACAACAGGCTGAGGCTTCCGCACCGAGAGCCTCCATGAGCTACCACTCCGACTACTACCCTCCAGGCTACTGACCGACTACCAAGCTAGGAAAAAGCCTAAGCTTGGGGTGGTACGTGTTCCTCCCGACATTGCATTTATGTTTACATATCATTCTATTTGTCGGTGCTCACACTTTTTCATTGTATCATCCATGCTTACATTCATTTTCTTGCTTTCTTCTTGTGTGTTTAAAATACTTTACAAAAAACAAAAAAATAGCTACAGTAATTTACTTTCTATGCATGCTTAGTAGTAGCACTAAAAATAAAATTCAAAAAGATTTCCTTGTTCTTCTTTTGCTTGTAGGGAGCTTCCCCGTGTAAATAGTTTGTCTAGTTTTTGCGTTTTCCTTATATTTGCATGTTCAAGAAAACCAAAAACTCCAAAATTATTTCAGTGCTTCTCTAAATTTCTTTTCCTTTTATTACAGTTGTACCGAGGAGAATACCACGATGAAAATGTTGAGTGGCTCTCATATGAATAATTGTTGAACTAATAAAGAGCACATTTTACCTTCTCTTCTCCTCTTGAATAAAATGTTTTGAAGATTCCAGCTTAGTCCATGGCACTCTTGCACTATTATTATTTTCATATCATTCGATCGTGCAAGGGAAAGGCAATAATGATAATATAAGATGAACCAACCGTGGCTAGGAGAAACTGGTATGAACTCGACTTGTTTAGTTTGCGTAAATATGTTTAACCAAGTACCCATGATTCAGCTCATTATGATTAAACATGTTTGCCATGACAATTAGAGATTATAGTTTCTCATGCCATGCATAAGTAGCTAGGAGTTGATACGTCTCCAACGTATCTATAATTTTTGATTGTTCCATGCTATTATTTATGATGTTTTGGATGTTTAATGGGCTTTTTATACAATTTTATATTATTTTTGGGAATAACCTATTAACCCAAAGGCCAAGTCTAGATTGATGTTTTTTGCCTATTTCAGGGTTTTACAGAAAAGGAATATCAAACGGAGTCCAAACGGAATGAAACCTTTGGGAGAGATATTTTTGGAGCGATATCTTCACGAGAGACTTGAGAACCACGGAATAGGGCTGACGTGGCGTCCACGAGGGTGGGGGCACCCCCCCTACAGGGCGCCCCCTTCCTCGTGGACCCCACGTTTGGCCCCCGGTGCCCTCCTTCCTCCTATATATACCTATGTACCCCGAAAACATCATAAGAGGAGAGAAAACCCTAGTTCCACCGCCCCAACCTTCTGTTCCCGTGAGATCCCATCCTGGGGCCTGTTCCGGAGCTCCGCCGGAGGGGGGATCTACCACGAAGTGCTCCTAGATCATCATCATCGCCTCACCATGAGATGTGAGTAGTTTACCACCGACCTTCGGGTCCATAGTTAGTACCTAGATGGCTTCTTCTCTCTCTTTGGATCTCAATACCAAGTTCACCTCGGTCTTCGAGGAGATCTATTCGATGTAATCTCTTTTTGCGGTGTGTTTGTCGAGATCCGATGAATTGTGGGTTTATGATCAAGATTATCTATGAGAAATATTTGGTTCTTTTCTGAACTCTTTTATGTATGATTATAATATCCTTGCAAGTCTCTTCGAATTATTGGTTTGGTTTGGCCTACTAGATCTATAGTTCTTGCAATGGGAGAAGTGCTTGGCTTTGGGTTCAATCTTGCAGTGTCCTTTCCCAGTGACAGTAGGGGCAGCAAGGCACGTATTGTATTGTTGCCATCGAGGATAAAAAGATGGGGTTTATATCATATTGCTTGAGTTTATCCCTCTACATCATGTCATCTTGCTTAAGGCGTTACTCTATTCTTATGAACTTAATACTCTAGATGCATGCTGGATAGCGGTCGATGTGTGGAGTAATAGTAGTAGATGCAGAATCGTTTCGGTCTACTTGTTACGGACGTGATGCCTATATATAATGATCATGCCTAGATATTCTCATAAGTATTCGCTTTTCTATCAATTGCTCGACAGTAATTTGTTCACCCACCGTAGAATTCTGCTATCATGAGAGAAGCCACTAGAGAAACCTATGGCCCCCGGGTCTATTCTCAACATATCAATCTACAATCTACTTTACTTTTCCATTTTTTACTTTATGTTCTTATATCCAAAAATAGCAAACTATCCTATCTATCAGATCTCACTTTTGTAAGTGACCGTAAAGGGATTGACAACCCCTTATTGCGTTGGTTGCAAAGTTCTTATTTGTTTGTGCAGGTGCGAGGGACTCGTGCGTGGTCTCCTACTGGATTGATACCTTGGTTCTCAAAAAATGAGGGAAATACTTATGCTACTGCGCTGCATCACCCTTTCCTCTTCGAGGGAATACAACGCAAGCTCGAGAAGTAGCAAGAAGAATTTCTGTCGCTGTCAGGGATATGACTAGCAGGTATAAACCGGCTATTGTAAACCGGCTTAGTTGTATTATACTTGGTTGTAATATTTTAGTAGAAACTACGGCCATGAGATTTGAAGGCCCATGTATAGAAGTGTGGTTTGTAAACCGCCAAGAGATGTAACTTGAAAGATAAGAAAGAAAAGACAGAGACCGAGGCGGACACAAGTATGAGCCGGCCTCGGGACTCTGTAAACCGGACCAGGCGTTACCTCTATATAAAGGGACGACCTGGACGGTTCAGGGACAGGCAACAATCAACCCGTCGAGACGCAGGCAAGCGAATCTGCTCCCTGTAATCCGACGCCCGAGCAATACCAAACCAACAAGACGTAGGTTTTTACCTTCTCCGAAGGGGCCGAACTAGTATAAACCCTCTGTGTCCTTTATGTGCCATGAACCCTTTCAAGCTAACCCGTGCGATGGTTCCATCATCAAGTCCGTTAAACCAGACATCTGCCGTGTTATTTCCACGACAGTTGGCGCCCACCGTGGGGCCTGCGCACGATGGTTTCGAGTTCTTGAAAGGCGGCTTTGAAGGGCTCAAGGGTTACGCGGTCGGCCGGATGACCAAGAGTCGCCGCGGCCGGATCTACATCGACGACGCAGGTTGGGGACCGGAGGCCGATTCGATCGAATACGGGTACCGGGTCCCCTTCGGCAGCATCCAAGTCTTCATCGGCAAAATTGGTGAACCGGGACCTGAGCCGGACATCTTCCCCAACATCGTCGAGCCGGCTCAGCGTGCGAGATCGGCCCGGATTCAGCCCGCCGTGAAGCGCGTGTTCGTTGGAGCAATCCACGGAGGTCGAGCCGAGAACGGATCGGAATCTGATGGTGCAACGATCGTCTATTCAGATGATGAATCTTCATCCGGGGAAACTGAATCTCTGTATCAGTTGCGGGACGGCCGGTCCGAGGGCGAGTCCGATGGAAACAGTATTCTGGGCCCCTTTGACCCGCCAAACCGGGTGGCGGTCTTCATGGCCGGTTCACAGCCACCGATGAACGGAACGACAGCAGAAGCTGGAGCAGGGGGAAGCGGTTCAAATCCCTCCCTTACTGAAGCTCTATCCACCTTGATCGAGGAGTTCACAGCTAAAGCAGTGGAAGACGTAGCTCCAGCAGACAAGGCGCATCATGATGCAGAGCTCCTTCAGTTGAAAGGCCGGATCGATCAGTTAAAGGAGGACCTAAAGGCAGAAAGAGAGATGATAGTAACAAGGCAAGCAGAATTGGATGATCAAGCCTTTTATCTAAGGATGGAGCAAGCTTCTATGGAAGGAGTAAGGGGGCGAAAGTATCGGTCCCGCATACCGCCGGTCTACGAATCAACGAATCTGTTCAGGACACCTGGGGCTGGGGCCAGTAATCATCCGGCTTTAAACCGGAGAACGCCCCCGGCCCGGGAGGAGCCGGTTCAACAGCCCGCCGCAGAGCAGGAGCGCCGGATTGCGTCGGCACCTTATGTTCCTGTCCCTCCGGGGCACTATTCAAACCCTTTAGATAACATTGCTGCAGCGGCGGCACGATTGGCCGCTTTACCTACGGAAGAAACATCTCCGGTGGCAATAGAGGCGCGTAGGGTCCAGAAGCTACTTAATACGGCATTGATGCAGCAGCAAGCGTATTCTCATAGCAGGGAGAGGTTACGTTCCACACCGCGTCCCAACCGAAGTTATTCTAGGCATTGGGAGGAGCCAGAGGTGTCTAGCAGTGAGCGCAGGAGACACCAGCGCAGGCAGGATAATCCGGCAAGGGCGGAAATGCCAGCCCCAAACCTAAACCGTGCCAGATCAGAGGCCAGGGAGGAAAATCGTCAATCGACGCTGGTTCACACAGCCACTGCGGGAACAGGAGCTACGGCGAGTTCCTTCGGAGTACAATGTCTTGTCCCCGCTCTGCGGAGTGTTAAGCTGCCCAAGGATTTCAAAGGGCCCCGTAAGGTACCTAACTACACAGCCGATTTACTGCCAGAGGCTTGGGTTGAAAGTTATGAGATGGCCATGGAGATGCTGGACGTAGACGAATCGGCTTGTGCCAAATATTTTACTATGATGCTCGAGGGCACGGCCCGGACCTGGTTAAAAGCTCTACCCCCAAATTCTATTGGGTCATGGGGGGAACTGCGCAGCCAGTTCATCAAAAACTTCAAGGATACATGCAAACAGCCGATGTCGGTGATAGACCTGGCAGCCTGTGTGCAAGGAGAGCAGGAGTCTACAGCAGCTTGGGTACGCAGAGTGGCAGAGATTTTACACTCTTCGAATGGCATTAATCCTAGTACGGCAATAGTAACATTGGAGAACAATTGCCGGTTTGAATCTTTAAAGTTAAAACTCGGACGGCTTAAAAGGGATTGCAATGACATGGGAACTTTAATGAGTGCCCTAGTGAAATACGGAGACTCGGATAACACCAAGTATCCGGAAGCAGAAGGAGATAAAACTGGGAAGGCCAGCAAATCTGGTAAACCGGCGCCGATCAATCCGATTACTTCAGGCTTTTTCGGCAAACGTAAAGCAGAGGGCGGTTCAGACTTCGTGGCTAACACTCAAGTTCAAGGTGGTTTTCAGGGTAATCCGGCGGATTCTGCTTTCCAAACCGGCGGAGGAGCTCCGGGCTGGGAGCAGGAGTTGGATCGACCTTGTCCGAAACATAGCGGAAAAGGGAAGATAGCAAAGCATACCATGAGGGAGTGCATACCCCTTATGAAGGCAGTGGCAGGCTGTTTTAATCCTCCTAATCGACCCTCACATGGCGGTTCAGGGCCTGGATTTTATGGTCATCAGGGGAACAGCTCCGGATCAGGATATAGGGGCAATAACAGTGGTTATCAACCCCGGGCAGGTGGCCAGAACAATCAAGGGAACTATAATGGTCAGGGCAATCAATCACATCATCAAGGTGGTTACAATAATCAGAATAATCAGCAGCAGGGCCAAGGAAGTTATCACAATCAGGGAAGTCAGCAGCAGCAGCGTCAGCAACAGCAGCCGCAATCCGGATATCAGAGTAATCCGAAGGAGTTAAGCAGTGGGCAGTATCATGTCTTCACCACAAGTCTATGTAAACGAGACCAGAAGGTGCTAAAGCGGGCTGTTAATGCAGTGGAACCGGCGACACCGCAATTTCTTCGATGGTCGGAGCAGCCTATTGTATGGAGTAGAGAAGACCACCCAATACGGGTGGATAATCCGGGCCATTTAGCCTTGGTAGTAGCACCTCAAGTGGGGGGTTATAAATTTACTAAAGTTCTCATGGATGGTGGTAGCAGTATCAATATCTTATACTATGAGACCTTCCGTCGTATGGGTCTAACAGATAAAAAGTTGAGATCATCAAACACAGTGTTCCATGGAGTGGTCCCGGGCAAGTCAGCTTATCCGGTTGGTAAGATTGATTTAGAAGTTACCTTTGGAAATGAGTATGATTCCAGATCAGAGATGATCACTTTCAAAGTCGTCAAAATTAAAAGTCCGTATCATGCTCTGTTTGGAAGGACGGTTTATGCTAAGTTTATGGCTAGGCCATGTTATGTTTATTTACAGCTTAAGATGCCGGGTCATAAGGGCACGATCACGGTTCATGGCAGTCGCAAGATAGCACTGGAATGTGAGGAAGGTGATGCAGCTTATGCAGAAGCGGTATGTGCCACCGAGGAGCTAAAATTTTATAAAGATAATGTTGATCCGGCAGATATGACTCCGCTGAAGAAACCAACCACCGAGCATGATCCGGCGTTGAAGTTTAAGTCAGCTGAAGAGACCAAGCAGGTTGATTTTGTACCGGGGGACTCGTCCAAACAATTCACCATCAGCGCCAACCTTGATCCCAAATAGGTAAGCGCGCTCATCGAGTTCATCCGTGAGAACCGGGATATCTTTGCATGGAAACCTTCTGACATGCCAGGTATACCGAGGGAACTCGCTGAGCACAAGTTAAACATTGATCCGAAGTTTAAACCAGTTAAGCAGTATCTGCGTCGCTTCAACGAAGAAAGGCGCAAGGCTATAGGAGAAGAAGTGGCCAGACTTTTTGCGGCAGGGTTCATAGTGGAAGTTTTTCATCCGGAATGGTTGGCTAATCCGGTGCTGGTTTTAAAGAAGAATGGGAAGTGGAGGATGTGTGTGGACTACACAGACCTCAATAAAGCTTGCCCAACTGATCCTTTTGCTTTACCTCGCATTGATCAGATTATCGACGCCACGGCGGGGTGTGAGCGGCTGAGTTTTCTGGATGCATATTCAGGGTATCACCAGATCAAAATGGCAGTGGAAGACCAAGAGAAGACAGCCTTCATAACTCCTGTTGGTGCTTTTTGCTATGTATCTATGCCCTTTGGGCTCAAGTGTGCACAGGCAACTTATCAACGTTGCGTTCAGAATTGCTTGAAGGGGCAGATAGGGAGGAACGTGCATGCTTATGTGGATGACATTGTGGTCAAATCAAAGGAGGAAAGAACAATGATAGAGGACCTCAAAGAAACCTTTGATAATCTTCGAGCCTACAGGATGATGCTTAATCCGGAAAAGTGTGCTTTTGGTGTTCCGGCTGGTAAGCTTTTGGGATTCTTGGTCTCGAACAGAGGAATAGAAGCTAACCCGGAGAAGATCAAAGCCATCACGTCCTTGACTAAACCGGTTTGTATCAATGATGTTCAGCGCATAGCTGGGCGGATCACAGCGTTAAGCCGGTTTATCAGTCGTTTGGGGGAAAAGGCGATCCCACTTTACCAGATGCTGAGGAAAACAGATCGGTTTATCTGGAGTGATGAGGCAAATACGGCATTTGAGGATTTGAAAAGGCAATTAGCAAACCCGCCGGTTCTGGCTGCGCCCATTGACAGGGAACCGTTGCTATTATACGTTGCTGCAAACACGCGAGCGGTCAGCGTTGCTATTGTGGTTGAACGAAAGGAAGCAGGGAACGAGCATCCGGTTCAGCGTCCGGTTTATTATATAAGCGAAGTGCTCATCGAGTCCAAGCAGAGATATCCTCACTGGCAGAAACTAGTATATGGGGTGTTCATGGCAAACCGGAAGTTGAAGCATTATTTCCAAGGGCATCCGATAACTGTGGTTAGTTCAGCTCCGTTGGGGGATATAATTCAGAACAGGGAAGCTACAGGCAGGGTAGCCAAGTGGGCCATTGAGCTCAGCCCACATGAGTTGAAGTATGTACCACGTACTGCTATAAAATCTCAGGCATTGGTAGACTTCATCAATGACTGGACAGAGTTGCAGACTCCTGAGGAGAAGCCGGATCTTACTTATTGGACGATTCACTTTGACGGTTCAAAACAGTTGGAGGGCTCGGGGGCTGGAGTTGTCTTAACTTCCCCCAGAGGTGATAAATTTTGCTATGTCCTCCGCTTATTATTTCCTTGTACTAATAATGCAGCAGAATATGAAGCATTACTTCACGGTTTGCGACTGGCAAAGGAGATGAATTTGAGCCGGGTTAAGTGCCTGGGCGATTCAGATCTAGTGGCACAGCAAGTTTCTGGCAAGTGGGATTCAAGGGATCCCCTCATGGCGGCTTATCGGCGAGAGGTTGAAGCGGTCGCAGGGTATTTCAAGGGGTATCAGGTGGATCATATAGACCGGCGGAGGAACGAAGCGGCTGACGCTCTAAGCCGTCTAGGATCGCAGCGTAAACCGGTGCCGCCAAACACCTTTTCGGATGAGTTGCACAGTCCTTCGGTTCAAGTGCTTTCGGAGGAAGACCTAGCTGTTCCGGACCCAGAGGCACAGTTGGTTGCAGCGCTCCATATCATTCCGGATTGGACGTTGCCCTATTTGGCATACCTAAGCCGAGGAGAGTTACCGGAGGACGAAGAGGAAGCACGGCAGATAATCCGGCGTTCTAAGTCCATGACAATTGCAAACGGAGAGCTGCACCATCGTAGTACTTCTGGTGTATTTCAACGATGTGTTTCAGCTGAGGAAGGTTGTGAGATTCTAAGGGAGATTCATGAAGGGGATTGTGGTCATCACGCCGGTTCAAAATCTTTGGTGGCTAAAGCGTTCCGACATGGTTTCTATTGGTTAACCGCGCATGCAGATGCGGCAGATCTGGTCCGAAAGTGTGATGCTTGTCAGAAGTTCTCAAGACGTGCTCTTGTTCCGGCACAGGAACTCCGGATGATACCAATAACTTGGCCTTTTGCAACTTGGGGGCTTGACATGGTTGGGCCTTTCAAGCGATCCCAAGATCAGAAAACTCACCTCCTAGTGGCAGTAGACAAGTTCACAAAATGGGTTGAAGCGGAGCCTATAAGCAAGTGTGATGCAGCAACAGCGGTTAAATTCATCAAAAAAGTGATATTCCGGTTTGGCTTTCCACACAACATCATCACAGACAATGGTACTAATCTGTCGAAGGGTGAAATGAAGGAGTTCTGTCAAAGAGAACATATTTGATTAGATGTATCTTCTGTGGCTCATCCTCAGACCAATGGCCAGGCTGAAAGGGCAAATCAGGAGATTTTGCGAGGCATCAAACCCCGGCTTATGACACCTTTGCAGAGAACCCCAGGTTGTTGGGTTGAAGAATTGCCATCTGTTCTTTGGAGTATTAATACTACACCGAACCGATCTACAGGCTACACGCCTTTCTTCATGGTTTATGGCGCCGAAGCAGTTCTTCCAAGTGACATACGCCATGACTCACCAAGGGTAACGGCCTATGTGGAAGCAGTCAATGAGGAGTCAAGACAAGACGGTTTAGACCGGTTGGATGAAGAGCGTGATATAGCTGCGGCACGGTCGGTGATTTATCAGCAAGATCTGCGCAGGTATCATAGCCGTCGGATTAGAACCAGGACATTCCAGGAGGGTGACTTGGTACTCCGGCTCATCCAAGATCAAACAGATATGCACAAGCTATCCCCACCATGGGAAGGGCCCTTTTTGGTCAGCAAGAATCTACACAACGGTTCATATTACTTGGTGGACATTCGGGAACACAAGGATTCACGGACATCAGAAGAGGAGACGAAGAGGCCGTGGAACATCGCCCATTTACGGCCATACTATACTTGAGCTATGTGCTCCAATGTATCCTATGTATATATTATGAATAATGAATAAACCGGCACCCTCGGTAAACTGGGGGCTCAGCCCTTTTTCCATATACAAAAATCTTGTGAAAATAACCATACAAGTTTACTATCAAATATCATATTTCAATGTTGGCCAATTTAGAAACTAATTTTTGCAGAATATGTGAAGGAGCAATAGAACTCTCAGGAACAGGAGATCATATCCAGTTCAAGAGGAGAAGACTCCATAAAAAACAAACCCACAGGTTCAGACGGAACACTGAAGGCCCTCTGGGAGTTGGTATCATCCACTCCCAGTGATCGGATTAGTTTCATAGTTTTTTCAACCCTCTGAAAAGTTGGACAAGTCCACGTTCAGTGATTGGTTTAGATTGACCCACCGGTTCAGGAGGAACCCTGGAGGCCCTCTGGGAGTGTCGGCCAATCCGCGTCCCAGTGATCGGAATAATTTTTTCTTTTCGACCCTCTGAAAAGTTGGATAGTACCACGTTCAGTGATTGGTCTAGATTGACCCACCGGTTCAGGAGGAACCCTGGAGGCCCTCTGGGAGTGTCGGCCAATCCGCGTCACAGTGATCGGAATAATAGATACGGTTTTTTCGGCCCTCTGAAAAGTTGGATAATTCCACGTTCAGTGATTGGCTAGGCCCTCTGGGAGTGTCGGCCAATCCGCATCCCAGTGATCAGAATAATTTTTATATACGGTTCGTGCGGCCCTCTGAAAAGTTGGATAAATCCACGTTCAGTGATTGGCCAGGCCCTCTGGATGGTACCCGCATCCATTGATTGGCTGAACCTTGCTTTGAGCCTGGCAGCTCTTTGAAAAAGCCTCGACTACATGGTCTTATTTGCAAAAATCGCATAGTTTTGGTGTTTTTTGTGTTCTATAACCTTTCCTATTAAACCGAAGTGGAACAGCTACACAAGTTGACCACGTATCTATGAAGTGAAAAAGTCTGGATCATGAATACCAGTATAAATAAACCGGCGTTCATAGAAACCCGTATCTTGTATCAAGCAAAGGTTACAAATTTTCAGAGACAGGATGAACCGGATTTATCATCAAGATGGACCGGAGAGTTTTGAGTTTCTACTTGGATCCATGAAGATCTCCATAAACAACTGTAAAGTCCTACCGGTTTAAAAAGTGTATTGGCTCCATAAATCTCAGGTATACAAGTTATCTTTACGATAAAGGTATGCTGCGGTGACCCAGCATACCACTGCATGGTGTAGTATGCCTGTCGTTGATATAACGCCCATAAGACACCGTCTTATGAACCTTATATCCCTCAGAGTGTACAACAGAAACATGGCGGGTCCAAACCATCATTATATTACAACCTTTATACAAACAAAGATCCAACGTTGAAACGATTCAAACTACTGGTACCAAAATGCGGGGTACCACTATTGATCATGCGATCACTTATTTGGTTTAGATCATGTCACACATGATCAAGCTGACTGCTACTACTATTCTACACTACTCTTGTTGTTGCTGCTGCTCTGATCCTTCTCCTTCATTGTCGGCCCCATAGGCGATGATGTAGTCGACTCCTTCAACTCCTCCGGAAAGGTCTGGCTCTTGGTAGAAGTACTCCCCAGCAACATAGGGATCCTCCGGCAGCTCCTCCAAATACTCACAGTCTGGAGGGAAATAGTACAAGGGATGAGTACAGGAGGTACTCAACAAGTTCATAGATATTGTGGGTGGAGATGCACTATAGCTACTACTGATTCCAAATAGGTCTCAGCAATGGTTTTGGAAAATATTTGTAGCACCAAGTTTTACTTATAACATTTAGTCATCAGACTTCACGGGTTGTTAGAATCTCCAATAGACTCCTTTCCCGCCGCGTTCGCAGATCTTTCCCAGATCAGGGAGTGACAAGCCACAATTCATTACACTCTGCAGAGGTGCGCTACTTTACCCACGAACGATTAACTTAGCCCTTTTGCCTGGTCCGTAACCTTGCACATCCATGATGCGTGGCCGGGTCTAAGATCCGAGTCTTTCACTCTTCCATGTTTACCAATGCCCCTGCCCCTGGCTCGAGAGGTATTCCCTCTTTTGCCCAAAATCTGCTACAGGTAGGGTTTATACGGCCCCGTGACCGATGAGCATTTACGCCGCCCTGGCGATAAAGGATTGACGGCCCTTTGCCGATAGGGTATTTACGGCACCCATAGCCGACAGGATATATCGACTCCCTGGGCCGGTTATGCGGATTTACGCCCCGCGGCGAACCTGTGCGAGGGCACATCAGTATAAGGAAAAGTTATTTACTCGCCCGTCCCATTCCAGGCTCCGTGGTCAACGCTATCGCTACGGCGCTGGAATGTCTGCTGACTTTAGTTGTTAAGCCCGGTGCAATGGAACTCTACCACCGTGTTACCATCCTGAGTTCCACCGCCCACCAATGAATTGATAGTAATGAATATAATTTTATTCAATGCAATGAATAGATTATGCAAGTAGAGAATTTTGTAAAGATGCTTTTACGAAAGCATAAACAAAAGACATGCAAGGTATGAACTTGCCTGATGATTGATAGGTAGTGTAACTCGAGGCTTCGAGACTCGCGGTTGCCTCGGGTTCTGAAAACGACATATAGTCCGATAAGGACTAATGTTGCAAGAAAAACTGCAAGATGCTATTATGCATAGGATGATATGGTTTTACTCCCCATTTAACCCTCTAAGGATTTATTAGCACCTTTCTTTTATTAGATTATTATGGTCAACTCTTATTTCCATACTTTATATTTTAAGTGTTTAATTAATTACTTAAATAATTAATTTATTATTATTATTATTATTATTATTATTATTATTATTACTACTACTATTGAAACTTGGGGCATTTGATAATAATACAAAGAAATTGGACATTTTATAATTCAATTTACTTGAGTCCTACTTGGTATTCAATTCTATGATTTTATGTGCATTATTTATTCTTTTTCCTTTTATTATTATTTCTTAATCAACAGAATATTATTTTTAATTAACATAGTTGAAATGCTTGATTTTAAGATTGTATTAAATATTTTTAGACGTCAGTTTGCACTTTGTCTATTCTATATAATTTAGGCTGGGATATAATCTTTAATTTTATGTGCAAGAGATTAGTCACGCACAAGTGCTAAACTACTAGATGGACTAGTGTACAGAGTAATTGGAAATACGTGTTTTTAATCCTGGTGGGCTTAATTTAACACACGGTGGATCATTAGTGTGGTATACTCACGTACATGCTAAACTAGGCGTGGCCTTGGGCCAACACACCCAACACACATGTACGCTCTGGGCAAACCAGAACCCATGCGCCCATGTTAGCAGGCATCTCTCGCCTCTCGCCCGTACAACGCTATCTCTCGATCCCCTCTGCATTCGCCATGCCGCCGCTCGATCGCCGGCCGATTCCGGCCGTCTCCGGCGGTCTCCGCCGACGTGGTGGCCGTCTACGGCTTCCTCTCGAGCCGCGCTATCCATCTATCCGACCGGTTCCTTCGATTGCTTCCTCCTCATCAGGTTCCCTTGGCCTTTATGTTTTAGGTCTCTGTGGTGGTGGCGGATCTTGTCGCCGACGGCCCTCCGGTGGTCGTCGAGGTGCATCCGGCGCCACCAGCGGCTCACCGTGGTGCGGTGGTGCTCCTTGGGTGGCGGCTCAGTGTGGTGTTGCCCTCAGGGTGGCGCTGTCGTGCCCGGCGCTCGCCCTGGTCACCGTGGTGGTGCCCCGGCGGCTTCCAGATCCTCTCCTGGATGTGGTGATGGTCACACCACAGCCCTGGTGTGGCTGAGCATCTGCTACGGCTACAAACTTCCATGGGTGAGCTCCTCCCTATTCCATCTTCATTGGTTTTGCTCCAGCATGGCCTTGGCTGTGATTTGGGTTAGATGTGGGGTTCTATTAGTTGCTGCTAGATGTTGTAATTAAGCATCAACTCCTACTGGAGCTCTCTGGTGGTAATTCATGTTGTTCTAGTGTATGTCAGTAGATGCCCATGTGTATTTGCTTTATTTATGTGCTCATGTGATGCTCTCGTGATATGAGCTGCTCTAGATTTGCTAAGTTGGTCAGTGGCAGTACTTAATCTGTTGTTTCCTCCTATGCGGATCTGCTGTTCCTGTTAACTCAAGATTTCTCTATTGATGAAGCTTCTTGGTTCAGTACAGTAATCATATAATCTTTGACTATTTTATTTAACTCGCTGTAGTTCCCACTACAAGTTGATTTACTCACAGATTATAGAGTGTTTGGATTTAGTTAATTGAAAAATGCTACTCTAGTTCCTGGAGTTGTGTTGTTTAATTTTGTCTATTCCATTGGTCTGGCTGACCTTTGGGTACTAACTTTTTATACGTGTTGTTACAAGTTACTGCTGCTATACATACTTACAGTAGCAATTGCAAAAGATAATAGCCCATGTTCTTGTGGGTGTGGTGTCCTATTTGCAGAAATATAGCATGTGTAAGTGGAGTGCAGTGTTCTGCAGAAGCAGATGTTCAGTTGGGTACTACACTAACTATTTCTTCTATGCTATCTTGACTCTAATTAAGAACAGATACTACTTGTCTTGGCTATATCTTGCTTTATTGTCTATATTTGATATCCTTCTCCCTTCTATTAAACTTATAAGAACAGATGTTGCCTGATCTTATTGCCTATGATGCTGGTCTGAGGCCTCTCTGGGTTCTAAACTTATTTTTGTGGCTCTATGAATTCTTATAAATCCTATGATGCATGGCACAGCATCTCTGTGCAAGCCTGAGGATTCTATCCCACCAATTTCTACCTTTGGTGTTGAGTAGCTTGGTCTTGAGGCTCTGATTATCCTTCTTCTTGTGGTTAGCCTGCACCTCCTCGCTGCTTCACTCTAGTCTCAGCTTTGGGTTTGGTCCAACTCCTGTTTGGTATGGTTGTACCAGTGGCTATCAAACTCTCTCTAGTGTTGAGTTGCTTTCTTTATAGTGCTCTGGATGGGTGACTCAGCTGTGTGCTTGTTGTGTGTGCTGCTTGTGCTGTCCTTGCGTGAGTCTTTGGTGCTGGTGGTGTTGACAGCAGCTGCTTGCTGGTGTCAAGCTCTCCTTCATGCTTATCTTGTAAGCTGCTGGGTGGCTAATTGCTTGGTACTTGGTCCTGGCCGGCTGGGTTTGGTATAATATCTACTCATGGCTTTTATTATGAGGTTGAACAGTGGCTCATATCTATTGTCATTGGTCAAAGGGTATGCTACGTACTAATGCTAACCCAACACTCTCTCTAGTGTTTATGTTTGCAGGTTGTGAAGAAAAGAAGGAAAAGAAGATCAAGATTAAAATCAAGATCTTAGATAAGATAGTATAGGAATAATAATTTAGTTTAGGTTGTCTTTCCTGAATTCTTTTGTAATTTAAGAATGTATTCTTTTATTAAATATTTATGTGTTTCACATGTAATATAACTCTGTGATATTTATCCAATTATCAATAAAGCTTTAGTTTTCTTTATTGTTCCAGGTTTATATTAAATGCAATTCCAATTCATAATTGATTGGAACTTATGCACTTAAGTCCTTTTATCTTATTTGAATTTAATTTGAACCCAAACCTCTAATTAAGAGCAAAGGTCATGTCCAAATTATTTGAAATGCAAATTTAACTTAGTGATTTGAATGCAAGTTTGTTTTGTTTTTTTGAGATGCAAGTTGATAATAACCCCAACTTATATGCATGAATGCAAATAACATTCGAAAAAAAAATTCCGCGCTCTCTCAAACTACGGGTCGTTACAGGCTCCCCTTCTTAAAGTAATTCCGTCCTCGGAATTGATAAGATCATACCTGAAGAGATACGGGTAATCTCTCCGAAGATCATCTTCCATCTCCCACGTCGCTTCTCGAGCTGGGTGATTCTTCCATTGGACCTTGCAATACTTAATGGCTCTATTTCTCAACCTCTTCCAGTTCTCGTCAAGGATCTTTGTTGGTTGTTCCACATAGGTTAAGTCTGGTTGCAGTTCAATCTCTTGATGGGGCAATGGTTCTTCTGGTGGTCTTAAACACTTTCGGAGTTGTGAGACGTGGAATACATTGTGTACTTGTGACAACTCTTGTGGTAATTCCAACTCATATGCTACTACGCCTTTACGGCTTAAGATGCGGAATGGTCCAATATAACGGGGACTCAACTTTCCCTTGATCCCGAACCTTCTTACTCCTTTCATCGGGCTAACTCTAAGATAGACTAAGTCCTCCATCTATGGTTCCCATTTCCTTCGTTTCAAATCAGCATAACTCTTTTGTCGACTTTGAGCTACTTTCATACGATCACGGATGATATTGATAATGTCATGTCTCTCACAGATGTAATCTGGCTCAAACTCTTTGTTTTCTCCTGTTTCAAACCAACATATCGGTGATCTACATTTCCTTCCGTATAATGCCTCGAATGGTGCCATCTTGATGCTGCTTTGGTAACTGTTGTTGTATGAAAACTCTGCTAATGGCAAATGTTCATCCCATGATCCTCCGAAGTCTAGAGCACAAGCTCTTAGCATGTCTTCGAGAATCTGATTAGTCCTTTCGGTTTGCCCTCCATTCTGTGGGTGATAAGCAGTGCTATACTCCAATTCCGATCCTAAGGCTGCTTGCAACTTCTTCCAAAAGGTGGAGGTAAAGATCGATCCTTGATCCGACCATATCTTCTTCGGAACTCCATGCTTACTCACAACTTCATCAACATACCGCTGGATTAACTTCTCTCCGGTATCAGTCTGTTTGATGGACAAGAAGTGAGCACTTTTGGTTAGTCGGTCTACGATAACCCAAATAGCATCCTTGCGTTTCTTGGTCATTGGTAATCCAATAACAAAATCCATTCCTATCTCATCCCACTTCCATTCTGGTATCGGTAACGGCTGTAGCAATCCTGCTGGGTGCTGGTGCTCAGCCTTGACTTGCTGACACGTATGACATTCAGCTACATACTTGGCTATCTCTCTCTTCATGTTGTTCCACCAGAATGTACTTTTCAAATCCATATACATCTTGGTACTCCCGGGATGTATTGTATAAGGGGTCTGGTGAGCTTCCTTCAGTATCGTATTCTTGATCTCTGGGACATTGGGCACACAAATTCTTCCCTCGAACCATAATGATCCATCTTCCTTCAGTGTGAATACTGATGGTTTCCCATCAGTGATCCTTTGGATTTCCTCTGTGATGAATACATCTTCCTTCTGCCTTGTCCTGATGATGTCTGGTAATTCTGGTTGTATTTCCATAGCCAACAGACTTTCTCTCCTTTCAGGGGTTATGAACTCGAAACCGAGTTGCTCCATTGCCTGTGGCATTCTCACAGACAACATTATGGTATTGGCGTGTTGATCTGCTGCCTTTCGACTCAATGCATCTGCTACTACATTGGCTTTTCCTGGGGTATGTTCGATAGTCAAGTCATAATCCTTGATCCATTCTACCCATCTTCGTTGTCTCATGTTGAGTTCCTTCTGAGTAAAGAAATACTTCAGGCTCTTATGATCCGTGTATAACATACACCTTGCTCCATAGAGATAATGCCTCCATGATTTCAGTGCAAAAACAACTGCTGCTAACTCTAAATCATGTGTCGGATAGTTGATTTCATGAGGTTTCAACTGTCTTGATCCGTATGCAATTACTTTCTGATCTTGCATCAACACACATCCAAGTCCTTGCTTGGAAGCATCACAGTAAACTGTATAATCCTTCTCACTATCTGGCACCGTCAAGATGGGTGCAGACGTAAGTCGATGCTTTAACTCTTGGAAACTCTTTTCACAATCCTCTGACCATATGAATTTCACTCCTTTCCTAGTCAACTGGGTCATGGGAGCGGCAATTTTCGAGAAATTCTTGACAAACTTCCGATAGTACCCTGCCATTCCTAAGAAACTTCTAATTTCTCCCACATTCTGGGGTGATTTCCAGTCAGTTACTGCTTGGACTTTGCTAGGATCTACTGCAATTCCATCCTTGGTAATGACATGCCCAAGGTACTTCACTTCATCAAGCCAAAATTCACACTTACTGTATCGGGCATAGAGTTGATGTTCCCTTAAAGTTTGCAAAACAATCCTTAGATGCTCTGCATGTTCTTCCTTGTTCCTAGAATATATCAGGATGTCGTCAATGAAAACTATCACAAACTTATCCAAATATGGCATGAAGATCTTGTTCATCAAATTCATGAAGATAGCTGGTGCATTCGTTAACCCGAACGGTACCACGAGGTATTCGTGATGCCCATATCGAGAAACAAAACCAGTCTTGGGTATATCCTCCGGCTTCATTTTGATCTGATGGTATCCTGATCTCAGATCCAACTTGGAAAATACTCCGGCTCCCCGTACTTGATCAAACAAATCCTGAATCCTGGGTAACGGATACTTGTTCTTGATCGTCATGTTGTTGAGATTCCTAAAATCTACACACATCCTTTTGCCTCCTTCCCTCTTGTCCACAAAGATAATGGGTGCTCCCCACGGTGATACACTTTCTCTGATGAATCCTTTGGCTAATAGATCATCTATCTATTCCTTTAATTCTGCCATCTCCTGGGGTCCTATCTTGTAGGGTCTTTGTGCAATTGGAGCTGTTCCTGGTTTTAGGTCAATTGTGAACTCCACTTCTCTGTCTGGTGGCAAACCTGGTAACTCGTCCGGAAAGACGTCCGGAAATTCTTTTACCACAGGTATATCTTCAAGTTTCACTTCCTTCAATGCATTGGACTGATAACCTTTCCCAGTTTCCACATACTGATCTCCAAAATACTTGATACGACCTCCATAGGGATCTCTAATGGACACACTTTTCTCCTCACAGTTGATCATAGCTCCATGGTTTGTTAACCAGTCCATTCCTAGGATAACATCTAATCCTCTTAAAGGTAAGATAAGGAGATCTGCATAATATACACAGTCACAGATGGTAATCATCTGCTCCATAGCAATGCGAGTAACAACCACTATTCCTCCAGCAGACCTAATGTTAACGGGATGTTGCAGTATATCGTATTGGTTTCCTAATCTCTCCGCAAAACTTGCCGAAATGAAAGATGTAGTTGCTCCCGTATCAAATAAGACTTTGCCATGTAAAGGTAGTATGCTGAGCGTACCCATTACGACGTTGTTGGCAGCGCTGGCTTGCTCCATGTTGGTGCAGTTTAGTTGTCCATAAGGCTTCCCTTGAGTCTTTCCTCGGCTACTACTAGGTCCAGGGTTCTTATTTTTCGGTGGATTTGGCATTGGTGGCCTACTTCCTCCAACTGTTCCTCGATTTGCATTAGGACACATGGGTCTGGTATGTCCTGCTTGTCCACAACCAAAGCATATGATCTTTGGCCTCGTACAATCCTTAGTAGCATGATTGAACATACCACAATTCGCACATTTGCTCTGAAAACAGTTGGGCCCTGGGGCTCGATATTGTGGTGGTCCTGGAGCTGGCCTAAACTTCGGCTTGAAAACTAGATTCTGTGGTGGACGTTGAATTGCAAATTTGCGAGGTTCAAGTCTCGCCCTCTTCCTCTTGTCCTCGACAAGTTCTCCCCTGAGTCCTTCTAGGGTGATTGCTCGGTTCACAAGATCCTGGAATTCCGTGATATTCAACAAACTCAGTTGGATCTTCATGGCTGGCTGAAGTCCTCTTAAGAATCTCTTGCGTCGCTTCTCCTCAGTGTTCACCTCGTCTGGTGCATATCTTGCCAAACGGTTAAACTCTCCGACATACTTCAAAACTGAGTAATTTCCTTGGATCAGAGTCTCAAACTCTCTCTTCTTCATCTCAATGACACTGGTTGGGACATGTGCCTCACGAAACTTCTGCTTAAACTCCTCCCATTGAATTATTCTTCCAGTGGGTTGTACCAGTTGGACATTCTCCCACCAAGCTGCGGCAGGTCCAGTCAGAAGGTGTGTTGCATATCGAAGCTTCTCATCCTCACTGCATCCAACAGTGTTTAGCTTCCTTTCCGTATCTAACAACCAATCTTCTGCCTCCATTGGTTCTATGGCAATGGAGAAGGTTAGGGGTCGAGCTTGCTGGAAATCTGACAAGCTTACCCCCTGCATTGGTCCTTCTCGGCCTCTATCCTGGTTCCTACCAAGCACCTCTTGGAAAAACTTGTTCTGGGCCTCTGTCTGTGCTCGATTCCTCTCTTCCACCATGTTGATGTAGCGTAGAAATCCCTCCTCCGATACGAGTCTTGGAGGTGGTGGTGGTATAACATTTCTAGCAGCTGCATTGGCGGCATCTTGATCGGCTTTTTCCTTATTCTCCTGTCCCTCTCTTACTCTCTGCGCCGCTTCCTCACGTGGTTCCATTTCCCCCTAGATCTGTGACATTTAAGATGAAACTTCATGATACAACATGCATTTGTACATCAAGCTCAACTTTAATGTACAGATCTAGTCACACAATAAAATCCAAGAAAGCCCAAATTCAAAGACTTTATAACACATAATTATACACTCATAAGTTTATTACAAACCCTTCCAACTATTCCATAGAGTCGCAGACTCGGAACAAGTCGGGAATTTATTAGTACGTACACTACTAGTTTGATATATATTACAAGGTAGTACAAGATCATTGCTTCCCCCCTTGATAGCTTCGTCTTCCCTACTTCTTCTCCCGAAACCTCCCTGGGATCCACCCATGGAAACGACTCGTACGACGGGTCGGTGCTGAGGTGGCGGTGTCGCGTAGAGCGGATGTTCCTGGGTTGTAGTCACTATCATCCTCAGTGCTCCTCATCAGTGTACTGAAGTCAAAGCGATCTTCAGTCTCAATATCCTCTTCCAGCTTCTCTCCGTCAACCTTATCTTCCTGCTCCACTTCCAATGGATTATCATTCCACTCAGTTGGCATACTGCCGTGCTGAGGATAACTTCCATCATCAGATACCGGAATAGGATCACTCATAGTTCCAGCATATGGTTCAACCTCTTCCTCTACTCCAGCCCATGCTCCTGAACATGCACCTTCCTCAAAGTGTATAGGGTAGTTCTGGCTACCAAATCCAAAATAGTTTAGCTCTTCCGGGGTGTGAGCACTTGGTACTGGTGACTCTGTGGGTGTATCATAGTATGGCTGGGGTGGTGTCTCAGCTACGTAAGGGTAAACAGGTGTGGTTGGTGTTGCTGGTTGTGGTGCAGGTGCTTGGGATTGTCTCATCTCATGTAGGTGCTTTAGTGTGGCATGATCAGTGCACCAAGCTACAAGGTTATCGACTTCTCCCTCCATACTCCGGAATAATCCTAAAAAGGCGTGAATCAAATTATCACTCCTTTGCATATACTTCAAGGCTTCATTTGGTCTTACCTGCATAAGACGAAGATGATCTACTCCATTGAGGTCACCATAATCATTCAGCGGCAGTGCCCTGAATGATGTACCACTCAGTGATCTAGCTCGTTCCTGACGGATCGAGATGATCGCGTTCATCATGACCATCCTCCAAGCTACATGGGCATGACGAGCCTCACTTGAAAAGCGAGAAACTCTTAGTCCTAGGGTTTTTGGTAGTATAAGTTCTACTACGTTTTTAGCCTGTACGTTTCCATCGTAATGGCTAGTTCCTAACATCCTTGGACTCTCCATTTCACCTAGTATCCATAGCATATCCCTCAGCTGGTCGTGAAGTGGTCCTGCTAGTGCATCAAATGATATCTCGTGTGTCTCCATGACACGGGGTGGTATGTAAAATGCCATCCTGAATCAGGTAAAAGGCAGTGAGACATATTATGTAGTTTAGAAGTATATAATGATTATGCATTCTATAATGATATGCAATCATGTTATATGGATGTGAGTGCAAAGGTAACATGTATGTATCCAAGGTCAAGTCATATAAATAGCCATAGGTCTCCTAACTAGGTTCCAACCTAAGGGTCAAGCCATTGCTCTGATACCACCTGCGGTGACCCAGCATACCACTGCATGGTGTAGTATGCCTGTCGTTGATATAACGCCCATAAGACACCGTCTTATGAACCTTATATCCCTCAGAGTGTACAACAGAAACATGGCGGGTCCAAACCATCATTATATTACAACCTTTATACAAACAAAGATCCAACGTTGAAACGATTCAAACTACTGGTACCAAAATGCGGGGTACCACTATTGATCATGCGATCACTTATTTGGTTTAGATCATGTCACACATGATCAAGCTGACTGCTACTACTATTCTACACTACTCTTGTTGTTGCTGCTGCTCTGATCCTTCTCCTTCATTGTCGGCCCCATAGGCGATGATGTAGTCGACTCCTTCAACTCCTCCGGAAAGGTCTGGCTCTTGGTAGAAGTACTCCCCAGCAACATAGGGATCCTCCGGCAGCTCCTCCAAATACTCACAGTCTGGAGGGAAATAGTACAAGGGATGAGTACAGGAGGTACTCAACAAGTTCATAGATATTGTGGGTGGAGATGCACTATAGCTACTACTGATTCCAAATAGGTCTCAGCAATGGTTTTGGAAAATATTTGTAGCACCAAGTTTTACTTATAACATTTAGTCATCAGACTTCACGGGTTGTTAGAATCTCCAATAGACTCCTTTCCCGCCGCGTTCGCAGATCTTTCCCAGATCAGGGAGTGACAAGCCACAATTCATTACACTCTGCAGAGGTGCGCTACTTTACCCACGAACGATTAACTTAGCCCTTTTGCCTGGTCCGTAACCTTGCACATCCATGATGCGTGGCCGGGTCTAAGATCCGAGTCTTTCACTCTTCCATGTTTACCAATGCCCCTGCCCCTGGCTCGAGAGGTATTCCCTCTTTTGCCCAAAATCTGCTACAGGTAGGGTTTATACGGCCCCGTGACCGATGAGCATTTACGCCGCCCTGGCGATAAAGGATTGACGGCCCTTTGCCGATAGGGTATTTACGGCACCCATAGCCGACAGGATATATCGACTCCCTGGGCCGGTTATGCGGATTTACGCCCCGCGGCGAACCTGTGCGAGGGCACATCAGTATAAGGAAAAGTTATTTACTCGCCCGTCCCATTCCAGGCTCCGTGGTCAACGCTATCGCTACGGCGCTGGAATGTCTGCTGACTTTAGTTGTTAAGCCCGGTGCAATGGAACTCTACCACCGTGTTACCATCCTGAGTTCCACCGCCCACCAATGAATTGATAGTAATGAATATAATTTTATTCAATGCAATGAATAGATTATGCAAGTAGAGAATTTTGTAAAGATGCTTTTACGAAAGCATAAACAAAAGACATGCAAGGTATGAACTTGCTTGATGATTGATAGGTAGTGTAACTCGAGGCTTCGAGACTCGCGGTTGCCTCGGGTTCTGAAAACGACATATAGTCCGATAAGGACTAATGTTGCAAGAAAAACTGCAAGATGCTATTATGCATAGGATGATATGGTTTTACTCCCCATTTAACCCTCTAAGGATTTATTAGCACCTTTCTTTTATTAGATTATTATGGTCAACTCTTATTTCCATACTTTATATTTTAAGTGTTTAATTAATTACTTAAATAATTAATTTATTATTATTATTATTATTATTATTATTATTATTATTATTACTACTACTACTATTGAAACTTGGGGCATTTGATAATAATACAAAGAAATTGGACATTTTATAATTCAATTTACTTGAGTCCTACTTGGTATTCAATTCTATGATTTTATGTGCATTATTTATTCTTTTTCCTTTTATTATTATTTCTTAATCAACAGAATATTATTTTTAATTAACATAGTTGAAATGCTTGATTTTAAGATTGTATTAAATATTTTTAGACGTCAGTTTGCACTTTGTCTATTCTATATAATTTAGGCTGGGATATAATCTTTAATTTATGTGCAAGAGATTAGTCACGCACAAGTGCTAAACTACTAGATGGACTAGTGTACAGAGTAATTGGAAATACGTGTTTTTAATCCTGGTGGGCTTAATTTAACACACGGTGGATCATTAGTGTGGTATACTCACGTACATGCTAAACTAGGCGTGGCCTTGGGCCAACACACCCAACACACATGTACGCTCTGGGCAAACCAGAACCCATGCGCCCATGTTAGCAGGCATCTCTCGCCTCTCGCCCGTACAACGCCATCTCTCGATCCCCTCTGCATTCGCCATGCCGCCGCTCGATTCCGGTCGTCTCCGGCTGTCTCCGACGCGTTCGCAGCACATCCGCTGCTGCTCCTCGGCGAGCTCTACCAGCTCCACCGCGTCGATTTACTTTTCCTCACATACTTCTCTCGCTCGATCTCCACTGCCGCCGCCTCGGTCGCCGGCCGATTCCGGCCGTCTCTGGCGGTCTCCGCCGACGTGCTGGCCCTCTACGGCTTCCTCTCGAGCCGCGCTATCCATCTATCCGACCGGTTCCTTCGATTGCTTTCTCATCATCTGGTTCCCTTGGCCTTTATGTTTTAGGTCTCTGTGGTGATGGCGGATCTTGTCGCCGACGGCCCTCCGGTGGTCGTCGAGGTGCATCCGGCGCCACCAGCGGCTCACCGTGGTGCGGTGGTGCTCCTTGGGTGGCGGCTCAGTGTGGTGTTGCCCTCAGGGTGGCGCTGTCGTGCCCGGCGCTCGCCCTGGTCACCGTGGTGGTGCCCCGGCGGCTTCCAGATCCTCTCCTGGATGTGGTGATGGTCACACCACAGCCCTGGTGTGGCTGAGCATCTGCTACGGCTACAAACTTCCATGGGTGAGCTCCTCCCTATTCCATCTTCATTGGTTTTGCTCCAGCATGGCCTTGGCTGTGATTTGGGTTAGATGTGGGGTTCTATTAGTTGCTGCTAGATGTTGTAATTAAGCATCAACTCCTACTGGAGCTCTCTGGTGGTAATTCATGTTGTTCTAGTGTATGTCAGTAGATGCCCATGTGTATTTGCTTTATTTATGTGCTCATGTGATGCTCTCGTGATATGAGCTGCTCTAGATTTGCTAAGTTGGTCAGTGGCAGTACTTAATCTGTTGTTTCCTCCTATGCGGATCTGCTGTTCCTGTTAACTCAAGATTTCTCTATTGATGAAGCTTCTTGGTTCAGTACAGTAATCATATAATCTTTGACTATTTTATTTAACTCGCTGTAGTTCCCACTACAAGTTGATTTACTCACAGATTATAGAGTGTTTGGATTTAGTTAATTGAAAAATGCTACTCTAGTTCCTGGAGTTGTGTTGTTTAATTTTGTCTATTCCATTGGTCTGGCTGACCTTTGGGTACTAACTTTTTATACGTGTTGTTACAAGTTACTGCTGCTATACATACTTACAGTAGCAATTGCAAAAGATAATAGCCCATGTTCTTGTGGGTGTGGTGTCCTATTTGCAGAAATATAGCATGTGTAAGTGGAGTGCAGTGTTCTGCAGAAGCAGATGTTCAGTTGGGTACTACACTAACTATTTCTTCTATGCTATCTTGACTCTAATTAAGAACAGATACTACTTGTCTTGGCTATATCTTGCTTTATTGTCTATATTTGATATCCTTCTCCCTTCTATTAAACTTATAAGAACAGATGTTGCCTGATCTTATTGCCTATGATGCTGGTCTGAGGCCTCTCTGGGTTCTAAACTTATTTTTGTGGCTCTATGAATTCTTATAAATCCTATGATGCATGGCACAGCATCTCTGTGCAAGCCTGAGGATTCTATCCCACCAATTTCTACCTTTGGTGTTGAGTAGCTTGGTCTTGAGGCTCTGATTATCCTTCTTCTTGTGGTTAGCCTGCACCTCCTCGCTGCTTCACTCTAGTCTCAGCTTTGGGTTTGGTCCAACTCCTGTTTGGTATGGTTGTACCAGTGGCTATCAAACTCTCTCTAGTGTTGAGTTGCTTTCTTTATAGTGCTCTGGATGGGTGACTCAGCTGTGTGCTTGTTGTGTGTGCTGCTTGTGCTGTCCTTGCGTGAGTCTTTGGTGCTGGTGGTGTTGACAGCAGCTGCTTGCTGGTGTCAAGCTCTCCTTCATGCTTATCTTGTAAGCTGCTGGGTGGCTAATTGCTTGGGTACCTGGTCCTGGCCGGCTGGGTTTGGTATAATATCTACTCATGGCTTTTATTATGAGTTGAACAGTGGCTCATATCTATTGTCATTGGTCAAAGGTATGCTACGTACTAATGCTAACCCAACACTCTCTCTAGTGTTTATGTTTGCAGGTTGTGAAGAAAAGAAGGAAAAGAAGATCAAGATTAAAATCAAGATCTTAGATAAGATAGTATAGGAATAATAATTTAGTTTAGGTTGTCTTTCCTGAATTCTTTTGTAATTTAAGAATGTATTCTTTTATTAAATATTTATGTGTTTCACATGTAATATAACTCTGTGATATTTATCCAATTATCAATAAAGCTTTAGTTTTCTTTATTGTTCCAGGTTTATATTAAATGCAATTCCAATTCATAATTGATTGGAACTTATGCACTTAAGTCCTTTTATCTTATTTGAATTTAATTTGAACCCAAACCTCTAATTAAGAGCAAAGGTCATGTCCAAATTATTTGAAATGCAAATTTAACTTAGTGATTTGAATGCAAGTTTGTTTTGTTTTTTTGAGATGCAAGTTGATAATAACCCCAACTTATATGCATGAATGCAAATAACATTCGAAAAAAAAATTCCGCGCTCTCTCAAACTACGGGTCGTTACATATGCTTACTTTATGTTTTAAAGAGAACAAATTAACCCATCCAGTGGTAAGCCACTAGGACATATTTTTTGATATTCTTCTCTATATGAACAGAGGAAGGCAACAAGATCAGACAACAGGTCAATGGACGAGTATTTCATAAAGACAAAATGTCGGATCGAAGCACATTAAGTTTTGGCTAAACCTATTACAAAGCATGACAAACCCAATAGTTTGGAAGCATTATTTGACGGAATATCGATCATGGTTACAGCAATAGAGTTCAAGATTGTGCTTCTCCTTGCTGAGATGGCTGGCCACCATCTTGATCCGGAACATCTTCATCCTCGCGAAGCGGTTGGAAGTCCGGCGCACGCCAATCAATCTTCGCCAAGGCATGGAAATATACTTCATCGTTGATAAGCTCAGCAGGATCAATATCAGGAGCAAAGGTGTGAGGACGATCCGGCGGAATTAAGTTTACGGTATCGTAAACCGGTCGCTCCACCCGCTCGTTCTGCAGATTGTATCCTGGATAATATCGGGACAAGTCAGATTCCGTCGCGAGCTTGCTGGCGAGGGAACGCATCTCCTTTGTCAGAGCATAAAGATCTTTTTCATTGAAGGCTGAACAGTCATCCTTAGTATCAGGAAATCCGGTTAACGCCTCCTCCGGATCAAGGTCCGGGACCCAAGCCTTAGCCCTCGTAAGGGCCAGAAGAGCACCCCCTCGAGCTGCCGATTTCTTCACTTCTTCAAGACGAGCCGGTAGAACGGACAACTTATTCAAAGTATCTTGGATAGTTGAAGGAGCCGGTTTACCAAATGAAGTGGCGCTGATAATCCTTTGCGTTCCGGAGTACAGCTGTTCGACCAAGGTGTAGCAAGCTTTGAGTTTTTTCCGAATGTCATCCCCAAGATGGGAGATACGGCGCCCTACACACAACAATCTTAGTTAAACCGGTACAAAACACAGGTTACAAGGGTAAAACAGGTGTTCAGGTCATACTTACCGAAGACAGCAGAAGTCATCAAGTCAATTTGCCGCTTTAACCCGGTCAATTCCTCAGTAACCGGATTAAGTGCTCCTTCAGCATCCTGAACCCGTTTTTCAAGATCTTTTTTCTGGACCTCAAAAGTAGCCCGCTCCTCTTCAAAATATTTCTTCAAGTCTTCAGCGGTCTTTAAACTCACTTGAAGTTCTTTTTTAGCTTTTGAAGCGGCAGACTCTATGTCATTAAGCCGGCTTCGAAGCTCGTTAATCTCAAGAGCATTCCGGTTCAACTCAGCCTGCAGACAAAGTTCAACAACAAGAGGTGAAGGTTAGTCAAGTCTCAAGCACACAACCAAGTTGTCTACTTGACACTTGGGGGCTAATGGCAGTTGAAGCAGTACGGAAAAGACAATCTAAGGTTACAAGTCTCAAGCACACAAACCAGTTGTCTGCTTGACACTTGGGGGCTAATGTATAATTGAAGTATTGACAGAAATTTTTACAAGTATCAACTACATAAGCAAGTTATCTACTTGATACTTGGGGGCTAATGTATGGACCAACGGATCACCTTCCGTAAGCAGCTAAACCGGAACTTGGGGGCTGTTATGAGAAAAAGATGCGTCAAAAGAACAAAGTCGGAAGAGGAAGTTTACCTCATATTTTTCCCTCATTAAGTTTACCAAACTGGCTTCATAATCCCGACTGCTGTGGAGCCGGTTCAGATACCCAGAATAAATGTCTTGTGCGCTCATGTCGGAAAGGCTGGATATGTCAGTACTCCATTTACCCTTTTCCTGAGATAATTTTTCCGCTTTAGCCGTATGTTTGGCTAAAACAGTGGGTTCAGCCGGGGCAACATAAGCGGTGCCAGTAACCACAACATCAGGAGAAGTTGGTGCATTGGGGGGAGTAACGGTGTGAGCCGGGTCAGGAGACGCCGGATTAACCTGAGGAGAATTAACCCGGGCCGGACTTGGTGGATCTTGGACGTTTTCTGTAATAGGATTTTCAGGAGCAGGGTCCTCAACAGGAGCAACGGGTTCACCTTCGGGAGGAACAACTGTTGACGGATTAATAACTGGATCATCCGCAGTAGGGTCAGCAATAGGCTTATTCGCCTTGGGCTTTTTGCTGGGTTTCGGTTTGCTGGAAAATATGCAAAATGAGTTAGCATTATAAAACAAAAAGGAGATTATAAACCGGAAAAGGTGAGGAAGGTTACCCTGGGACGGTTTTCAAGGGAGGAAGCTGCGTGGCGGTTGATTCACCAGAGGAAGACAACGGAGTTTCCTGATAGTCAGGGTCAGACGGTTTAAGGGGTTTTCGGATAAGACCGGCCTTGGGATGAAGGAGGGTCGGAGAGTATCACCTCGGCACGGCGTTTTCGAACCGGAGTTAAGGAGATTCCGGATGACTCCACCACCAGGCCGCTGTGGCGAGTGGTCCGGCGAAAAGCTTCGTGCTGTTGCTTCTTCAAAGTAAAGTTAGGGTCTAACTGAGCATAAGGATGAGAAAATTGATATTTCCTGACGGTCCGACGACTTTTTTGAGGAAGAGGTTCTGAGTCAGAAGAAAGAAGTGTTACCTCAATTTCAGCCGGGTTATCATCTTCAGGCAAATCCTGTGGAAAGGTATCATTAAATACGATTACAAGTACATGAAAGCAAGAATGTAAACCGGATTAAAGCATACCTCGAAGTCCGGATCATCGTCCTCAGTAGGAGAACCGGCGTCGACGGCTGCTTTCCTCTTTCTTTGCGGGGGTTTTTCGGCGAGCCTGTTTTACGGTTTTTTCCTGAGGCTTTCTCCTCCAGAAAGGGTCATCAGCCTAATTGAAAACAGCAAGAGCAATTGAAAGACGGTTCAAAGGAGACGGTTTACAAATACAGAGCAAAGAGAAACTTACTTCGGGCAGCTTATTCTTCTTGAAATACGGAGCTAAACCAACCTTAGCACAATCTGCTAAAGAGACATTGAGAATCTTTTTGGCTGACTCCACTACCTCTGATTCAGAAAGCTTATCCTTGGAAAACCTTTGAGGATCATCCGGTTTACCAGAGTACTTGCACATTAATTTAGAACGCCGGCTCAGGGGAAGGATACTCCAAGATAGCCAACAATGAAGGAAATCAGTGCCGATCAGACCATTTGCTATAAAAGCCCTTAGCTTGGAGAGCTGTGATGAAAACCGGGTCCATTCAGCAGCACTAAGCCGTGGTGGTAAGGGGTGATTCTCTGGAATACGGGTTTCGCGATAACCCGGCAAAGGGTTCTCCCCCTCAGGAGAAGTGTCAACACAGTAAAACCAAGACTTGTTCCAATCTTTTGGATGAGAATGTAAAGCGGCATGAGGAAAAACTGCGTCTCTCCTCTTCTGAATACTAACCCCACCAAGCTCTTGATGTGGTCTGCTGGTAAACTCAGTGCGCCGGTTTAAATGAAAGAAATCCTGGAATAGATCAACAGAAGGTTCTTCTTGCAGATACACCTCAGAAAACACTTGGAAATCACAAATGTTTGAAACGGAATTGGGTCCGATATCCTGTGGGTGCAGCTGGAAAGCGGCAAGAACATCCCGGAAAAACTTTGAACCGGGGGGAGAGAAACCACGAGATATATGATCCAAAAACACAATAACTTCCCCAGACCTAGGGGCAGGGGGACATTCATTACCCGGAGCCCGCCATTTTAATTCAGATTGAGGTCCTAAGGTGCCAATTTCCGACAGTTTGATTAAATCGTCCTCAGTGATGACTGAAGGAACCCAATCGCAGGAGACATACTGCTTAGCCATTGCGATGAAAGAGCAAGATACTGGAAAAGTAAAATGCAGAAACGGATTATGAAGGTACAGCGGTATAAACCGGAAACTATCTATGAAAGTTATGCAACGGTTTAAACTGTGGACTAATGGTATGATTAAAACCGGCAATCGTAAACAAGCTGCAACATTCCCGGTTAAATGGCAGTTGAAGGGGAACGACTACACCGTCGCGTTTAAGTTACAGAGTTTCGCAAGAGCAGGGCATATCAACTTAAACCGGAACACACTTAGCAGATCTACTGAGGGGAAAAACAGATTTTCAAAAGACGGCTAAGGGGAAATAGATCTGAGCATGCTGAGGAAAAAAGAAACTAATCTAAGAGTATGCGGGAAAAGCTACAAAGACCTCATACTAAACAGATGGATCTACAGGCCAGACAGGAGTAACGAAGACTTGAAGCATTTACAGCGGGGTAAAAATGGAGAAGATCGGAAAAACAAAATCATTAGGGATCACGGGCTCAAGATCGAACAAGATGAAGCTTTGTTAAAGCTCTAATGGCGGAGGTATAAGAAGAAACCCTAGATGTTGTAGATCAATAGTAAAGAAGAAGAACATACCTGAGACAGCAAGAATCGACGGCGGAGGTTTTTTCTGGTCGAGCTCAGGGTGATGCAGCGGCCGGGCGAGGACTTGTGATCCAGCGGTCGTCGGCGGCGGTTCGAGCTCGGGCGGCGACGGAGGAAGAAGACGGAGGAGGAAGACGGAGGAAGAGGACAGAGCGAGAAGAAGGTAATGAATGAGGGGTGGCAGTATTTATAATAAGGAGTCAGATCTGAAACGACAGGTGCGAGAATCAAGGAGACAGAAAATCGGATAAAGATCCTGTGACGCCTCGATCTTCGGGATAACCCTTAAAATAAGCTACAGTACAGCTCACGGTGTTAAATGCGGAGATGACGTCATTATCAGAATTTAATGATCTCGGAGGATGACGTCAGAGCCGGTTTACAAAAGATGAAGACAGAAGAAAATTATACAAGACAAGGAAGACCGATATGAACAAGTTCAAATCATTCTGGGGCCTAATGTCAGGGATATGACTAGCAGGTATAAACCGGCTATTGTAAACCGGCTTAGTTGTATTATACTTGGTTGTAATATTTTAGTAGAAACTACGGCCCATGAGATTTCAAGGCCCATGTATAGAAGTGTGGTTTGTAAACCGCCAAGAGATGTAACTTGAAAGATAAGAAAGAAAAGACAGAGACCGAGGCGGACACAAGTATGAGCCGGCCTCGGGACTCTGTAAACCGGACCAGGCGTTACCTCTATATAAAGGGACGACCTGGACGGTTCAGGGACAGGCAACAATCAACCCGTCGAGACGCAGGCAAGCGAATCCGCTCCCTGTAATCCGACGCCCGAGCAATACCAAACCAACTAGACGTAGGTTTTTACCTTCTCCGAAGGGGCCGAACTAGTATAAACCCTCTGTGTCCTTTGTGTGCCATGAACCCTTTCAAGCTAACCCGTGCGATGGTTCCATCATCAAGTCCGTTAAACCAGACATCTGCCGTGTTATTTCCACGACAGTCGCCGTTGCCGGGGAGGCTTACGCAAAAGTCATATACCAAGTACCTATCACAAACCCTTATCCTTCGCATTACATTAATTTTCCTCTCGTTTTCCTCTCCCCCACTTCACCCTTGCCGTTTAATTTTCCCTTCTTTTTGCCATGTGTTTACCGTTAGCTTGCTTCTTGTTTGCTTGTGTGTTGGATTGCTTGCTTATCACTATGACTCAGAACAATACCAAATTGTGTGACTTCTCCAATACCAACAATAATGATTTTATTAGCATTCCAATTGCTCCTATTACCGATGTTGAATCTTGTGAGATCAATGCTGCTCTGTTGAATCTTGTCATGAAAGATCAATTTTCCGGCCTTCCTAGTGAAGATGCCGCTACCCATCTAAACAAGTTTGTTGATTTGTGTGATATGCAAAAGAAAAGGGATACGGAAAACGATATTGTTAAATTCAAGTTATTTCCATTTTCACTTAGAGATCGTGCTAAAACTTGATTTTCCTCATTGCCTAGAAATAGTATTGATTCGTGGAATAAGTGCAAAGATGCTTTTATCTCTAAGTATTTCCCTCCTGCTAAGATCATATCTCTTAGAAACGATATTATGAATTTTAAGCAACTAGATCATGAGCATGTTGCATAAGCTTGGGAGGGAATGAAAATAATGATACGTAATTGCCCTACACATGGTTTGAACTTATGGATGACTATTCAAAACTTTTATGCTGGCTTGAATTTTGCTTCTAGAAATATTTTAGATTCGGCCGGAGGAGGCACTTTCATGGAAACTACCTTAGGAGAAGCTACCAAAATCCTAGTTAATATTATGGTTAATTATTCTCAATGGCACACCGAAAGATCTACTAGTAAAAAAGTGCATGCTATTGAAGAGATTAGTGTTTTGAGTGGAAAGATGGATGAACTTATGAAATTATTTGCTGCTAAGATTTCTCCTTCTGATCCTAATGATATGCCTTTATCCACGTTGATTGGAAATAATAATGAATCTTTGGATGTGAATTTTGTTGGTAGGAATAATTTTGGTAACAATGCTTATAGAGGAAACTTTAATCCTAGGCCTTTTCCTAGTAATTCCTCTAATAATTATGGTAATTCCTACAACAACTCTTATGGAAAGATGCCTTCTGAATTTAAAACTAGTGTTAAGGAGTTTATGAATTCGCAAAAGAATTTCAATGCTTTGCTTGAAGAAAAATTGCTTAAGATTGCTGAATTGGCTAGAAGTGTGGGTAGAATTACTCTTGATGTTGATTATTTTAAACTTAGATCTATTCCACCTAAGCATGATATCAATGAGTCTCTCAAAGCCATGAGAATTTCCATTGATGAATGCAAAGAAAGAACTGCTAGGATGCGTGCTAAAAAAGAGAGTTATATAAAAGCGTGTTCTTCTAGTTATCATGAAAATAAAGATGAAGATCTGAAAGTTATTGATGTGTCTCCTATTAGATCCTTGTTTTCTAGTATGAATCTTGATAAAGATGGGATTGGAGACGAGTCTACTTTAATTAAAAGGTGTCCCAATGATTCGGAGTTTTTAGATCTTGATGCTAAAATTGTTAAAAGTGGGATCGAAGAGATTAAAACTTTGCATAGTGATGAACCCACTACTTTGGATTTCAAGAGATTCAGTTATGATAATTGCTCTATGATTGATTGTATTTCCTTGTTGCAATCCGTACTAAACTCTCCGCATGCTTATAGTCAAAATAAAGCTTTTACCAAACACATAGTTGATGCTTTGATGCAATCTTATGAAGAAAAACTTGAATTAGAAGGTTCTATCCCTAGAAAGCTTTATGATGAGTGGGAACCTACTACTAAATTAAAATTAAAGATCATGAATGCTTTGCTTTGTGGGATTTGGGTGCAATTGTCTTCACTATCCCAAAAACTTTGTGTGATTTGTTAGGTTTCCATGAGCTTGATGATTGTTCTTTAAATTTGCATCTTGCAGATTCCACCATTAAGAAACCTATGGGAAGGATTAATGATGTTCTTATTGTTGCCAATAAGAATTATGTGCCCGTAGATTTCATTGTTCTTGATATAGATTGCAATCCTTCATGTCCTATTATTCTTGGTAGACCTTTCCTTAGAACGATTGGTGCAAGTATTGATATGGAGGAAGGAAATATTAGATTGCAATTTCCATTAAGGAAAGGCATGGAACCCTTTCCTAGAAAGAAAAATAAATTACCATATGAATCTATTATGAGAGCCACTTATGGATTGCCTTCCAAAGATGGCAATACCTAGATCTATCCTTGTATCGTGCCTAGCTAGGGGCGTTAAACGATAGCGCTTGTTGGGAGGCAACCCAATTTTTTTTGCTTCTGTTTAGCAATAAATATTGCATCTAGCTTCTTTTTAGATGTGGTTTTGTGTTTTAATTAGTGTTTTTGCCAAGTAGAACCTTTGGGAAGACTTGTGTGAAGTTTATATGATCTTGCTGTGAAAAACAGAATCGTTAGCGCTCACTAGAATAGTCACCAGATTTTACTGGAGTGTTCAATTTAGTTGATTCTTTTTGCAGATGATTAATAGAAAAATTCCTCACGTTTACTAATTTATTTCAATTTTTTCGGAGTTACAGAAGTATGTGAAAGTTACAGATTACTACAGACTGTTCAATTTTTGACAGATTCTGTTTTCCGTGTGTTGTTTGCTTATTTTGATGAATCTATGAGTAGTATTGGGGAGTATGAATCATAGAGAAGTTGGAATACAGTAGGTTTAACACCAATATAAACATAGAATGAGTTCATTACAGTACCTTTGAGTGGTGGTTTGTTTTCTTATACTAACGGAGCTCACGAGATTTTTGTCAAAGTTTTGTGTTATGAAGTTTTCAAAGTTTTGAGTATTGCTTTGATGGACTACGGAACAAAGAGTGGCAAGAGCCTAAGCTTGGGGGTGCCCAAGGCAGCCCAAGGTAAAATTCAAGGACAACCAAAAGCATAAGCTTGGGGATGCCCCGGGAAGGCATCCCCTCTTCCGTCTTCATCTATCGGTAACTATACTCGGGACTATATTTTTATTCACCACATGATATGTGTTTTACTTGGAGCGTCATGTATTATTTGAGTCTTTTCTTGTTAGTTTGCCACAATTATCCTTGCTGGACACACCTTTTTGATAGAGATAAATATGGCCTAGGAATTGTTAGAACACTCTACGTGCTTCACTTATATCTTTTGAGCTAAATAGTTTGCTCCAGTGCTTCACTTATATCTTTTAGAGCACGGTGGTAATTTTATTTTGTAGAAATTGTTGATCTCTCATGCTTCACTTATATCCTTTTTAGAGTCTATTAGAACATCATGGTAATGTGCTTTGGCTATAAAACTAGCCTTCACATGATAGGCATCCAAGATGAATGTAGTAAAAACTTTCATACTAAGTGCATTGAATATGAGGAGAAGTTGGATGCTTGATAATTGTTTTGAGGTATGAGGATAGTGATATTAGAGTCATGCTAGTGGAGTTATTATGAGATTGAGAAATAATTGTGTTAAAGTTTGTGATTCCCGTAGCATGCACGTATGGTGAACCTGTTGGAAATATGCCCTATAGGCAATAATAAAATGGTTATTATTATATTTCCTTGTTCATGATAATTGTCTGTTATTCATGCTTGAATTGTATTGTACGGAAACATTGATACATGTGTGAATACATAGACCACAACGTGTCCCTGGTAAGCCTCTAGTTACTAGCTCGTTGATCAACAGATGGTCACGGTTTCCTGGCCATGGACATTGGATGTCAGTGATAACGGGATCACATCATTAGGAGAATGATGTGATGGACAAGACCCAATCCTAAGCCTAGCACAAGATCGTGTAGTTAGTAATGCTAAAGCTTTTCCAATGTTAAGTATCTGTTCCTTAGACCATGAGGTTGTGCAGCTCCCGGATACCGTAGGAATGCTTTGGGTGTGCCAAACGTCACAACGTAACTGGGTGGCTATAAAGGTATGCAACGGGTATCTCCGAAAGTGTCTGTTGAGTTGGCACGAACTGAGACTGGGATTTGTCACTCCGTATGACGGAGAGGTATCTTTGGGCCCACTCGGTAATACATCATCATAATGAGCTCAATGTGACTAAGGAGTTAGTCACGGGATGATGTATTACGGAACGAGTAAAGAGACTTTCCATGACGAGATTGAACAAGGTATCGGTATACCGACGATCGAATCTCGAGCAAGTACTATACCGATAGACAAAGGGAATTGCATACGGATTAAGTGAATCCTTGGCATCGTGGTTCATCCAATGAGATCATCGAGGAACACGTGGGAACCAACATGGGTATCCAGATCCCGCTGTTGGTTATTGACCGGAGAGTCGTCTCGGTCATGTCTACGTGTCTCCCGAACTCGTAGGGTCTACACACTTAAGGTTCGGTGACGCTAGGGTTGTAGAGATATATGCACACGATAACCCGAATGTTGTTCGGAGTCCTGTATGAGATCCCGGACGTCACGAGGAGTTCCGGAATGGTCCGGAGGTAAAGAATTATATATAGGAAGTCTAGTTTCGGCCATCAAGAGAGTTCCGGGGGTCACCAGTAGTGTACCGGGACCACCGGAAGGGTCCCGGGGGTCCACCGGGTGGGGCCACCCATCCCGGAGAGCCCCAAGGGCCGTAGGGGGAGGGGGACCAGCCCATAGTGGGCTGGTGCACCCCCTTGGGCCTCCCCCTGCGCCTAGGGTTGGGAACCCTAGGGGTGGGGGCGCCACCCTTGACTTGGGGGGCAAGTCTCCCCCATGGCCACCGCCCCCCTAGGAGATCCCATCTCCTAGGGCCAGCGCCCCCCTGGCCCCTATATATAGTGGGGGGAGAGAGGGCAGCCGCACCTCAGGCCCTGGCGCCTCCGCCCCCCGTTACACCTCTCCCTCCTCCCGCAGGTCCTTGGCGAAGCCCTGCAGCTTTTCCCGCTGCATCCACCACCACGCCGTCATGCTGCTGGATCTCCATCAACCTCTCCTCCCCCCTTGCTAGATCAAGAAGGAGGAGACGTCGCTGCACCGTACGTGTGTTGAACGCGGAGGTGCTGTCCGTTCGGCGCTGGGATCATCGGTAATAGGGATCACGACGAGTACGACTCCATCATCCACGTTCTCTTGAACGCTTCCGCTCGCGATCTACAAAGGGTATGTCGATGCACTCTTTTATGCTCATTGATAGATGACTCCTTAGATTGATCTTGGTGAAGCGTAGGAATTTTTTTGAATTATGCTACGTTCCCCAACAGTGGCATCTGAGCTAGGTCTTTTGCGTAGCATCTTGCACGAGTAGAACACAAACAAGTTGTGGGCGTAGATTTGTTCAGTTCTCTTGCCGCTACTAGTACAATCTTGATTCGGTGGCATCGTGGGATGAAGCGGCCCGGATCGACCTTACACATACGCTTACGTGAGACTGGTTCCACCGACTGACATGCACTAGTTGCATAAGGTGGCTGGCGGGTGTCTGTCTCTCCCACTTTAGTCGGATCGGATTCGATGAAAAGGGTCCTTATGAAGGGTAAATAGAAATTGACATATCACGTTGTGGTTTTAGCCTAGGTAAGAAACGTTCTTGCTAGAAACCTATAGCAGCCACGTAAAAACTTGCAACAACAATTAGAGGACGTCTAACTTGTTCTTGCAGCATGTGCTATGTGATGTGATATGGCCAAGAAGATGTGATGAATGATATATGCGATGTATGAGATTGATCATGTTCTTGTAATAGGGAATAACGACTTTCATGTCGATGAGAATGACAATCGGCAGGAGCCATAGGAGTTGTCTTATTTTTTGTATGACCTGCGTGTCACTGAATAACGCCATGTAATTACTTTACTTTATTACTAAATGTTAGCCATAGTAGTAGAAGTAATATTTTGGCGAGACGACTTCATGAAGACACGATGATGGAGATCATGATGATGGAGATTATGGTGTCATGCCGGTGACAAAGATGATCATGGTGCCCCGAAGATGAAGATCGGAGGAGCAAAATGATATTGGCCATATCATGTCAATTTATTTGATTGCATGTGATGTTTATCATGTTTATGCATATTATTTGCTTAGAACGACGTTAGTAAATAAGATGATATCTCACTAAAATTTCAAGAATTGTGTTTCCCCTAACTGTGCACCGTTGCTAAGGATCGTTGTTCCAAAGCACCACGTGATGATCGGGTGTGATAGGCTCTAACGTTCGCATACAACGGGTGTAAGCCAGATTTACACACGCAATACACTTAGGGTTCACTTGACGAGCCTAGCATGAACAGACATGGCCTCGGAACACAGAAGACCGAAAGGCCGAACATGAGTCGTATAGAAGATACGATCAACATGAAGATGTTCACAGTTGATGACTAGTCCGTCTCACGTGATGATCGGACACGGCTTAGTCGATTCGGATCATGTTTCACTTAGATGACTAGAGCGATGTCTATCTGAGTGGGAGTTCATTAAATTTGATTAGATGAACTTAATTGTCATGAACTTAGTCTAAAATCTTTACAATATGTCTTGTAGATCCAATGGCCCACGCTCATGTCACCCTCAACTTCAACACGTTCCTAGAGAAAACCATGCTGAAAGACGATGGTAGCTACTATACGGATTGTGTCCGTAACATGAGGATCATCCTCATAGCTGCCAAGAAAACTTATGTCCTAGAAGCACCGCTAGGTGACGCTCCCGCCCCGGCAAACCAAGATGTTATGAACGCTTGGCAGTCACGTTGTGACGATTACTCCCTGGTTCAGTGCGGCATGCTCTACAGCCTAGAATCGGGTCTCCAAAAGCGTTTTTAGCACCACGGAGCATATGAAATGTTCCAAGAGCTGAAAATGGTTTTCCAAGCCCATGTCCAAGTTGAGAGATATGATGTCTCCAACGCATTCTACAGTTGTAAGATGGAGGAGAATAGTTCTGTCAGCGAGCACATACTCAAGTTGTCTGGGTTGCACAATCGCTTGTCTCAATTGGGAATGAATCTCCCAGACGAAGCGGTCGTTGATAGAATCCTTCAGTCGCTCCCACCTAGCTACAAGAGCTTCGTGTTAAACTTCAATATGCAAGGGATGGAGAAGTCCATTCCCGAGGTGTATTCAATGCTGAAATCAGCGGAGGTGGAGATCAAAAAAGAGCATCAAGTGTTGATGGTGAATAAAACCACTAAGTTCAAGAAAGGCAAGCGTAAGAAGAACTTCAAGAAGTACGGCAAAGGAGTTGCCGCGCCCGGTAAGCCAGTTGCCAGGAAGAAGCCAAAGAATGGACCCAAGCCTGAGACTGAGTGCTTTTATTGCAAGGGAACGGGCCACTGGAAGCGGAACTGCCCCAAATACTTAGTAGATAAGAAGGCCGGCAACGTCAAAGGTATATATGATATACATGTTATTGATGTTTACCTTACCAGCGCTCGTAGTAGGTCCTGGGTATTTGATACCGGTGCAGTTGCTCACATTTGTAACTCAAATCAGGAGCTGCGGAATAAGCGGAGACTGGCGAAGGACGAGGTGACGATGCGCGTCGGGAATGGTTCCAAGGTCGACGTGATCGCCATCGGCACGCTACCTCTACATCTACCCTCTGGATTAGTTTTGAACCTTAATAATTGTTATTTAGTATCAGCTTTGAGCATGAACATTGTATTTGGATCTCGTTTGATGCGAGATGGCTACTCATTTAAATCCGAGAATAATGGTTGTTCTATTTATATGAGAGATATGTTTTATGGTCATGCCCCGCTGGTCAGTGGTTTATTTTTGATGAATCTCGAACCTGATGTTACACGCATTCATAGTGTGAATGCCAAAAGATGTAAGGTTGATAATGATAGTCCCACATACTTGTGGCATTGCCGCCTTGGTCATATCGGTGTCAAACGTATGAAGAAGCTCCATGCAGATGGACTTCTAGAGTTTCTTGATTATGAATCATTTGACACGTGCGAACCATGCCTCTTAGGCAAGATGACCAAGACTCCGTTCTTCGGAACAATGGAGCGAGCGACCAACTTATTGGAAATCATACATACCGATGTGTGCGGTCCAATGAGTGTTGAAGCTCGCGGAGGCTATCGTTATGTTCTCATCCTCACAGATGACTTAAGTAGATATGGGTATGTCTACTTAATGAAACACAAGTCTGAGACCTTTTAAAAGTTCAAGGAATTTCAGAATGAGGTTGAGAATCAACGTGACAGAAAAATAAAGTTCTTACGATCGGATCGTGGGGGTGAATATTTTAGTCATGAATTTGGCACACACCTAAGGAACTGTGGAATTGTTTCACAATTGACATCGCCCGGAACACCTCAGCGTAATGGTGTGTCCGAACGTCGAAATCGTACTCTGTTGGACATGGTGCGATCTATGATGTCTCTCACCGACTTACCGCTATCTTTTTGGGGTTATGCTTTAGAGACTGCAGCATTCACTTTAAATAGGGCTCCGTCAAAATCCGTTGAGACGACACCGTATGAACTTTGGTTTGGCAAGAAACCTAAGCAGTCGTTTCTAAAAGTTTGGGGTTGCAATGCTTATGTCAAGAAACTTCAACCTGAAAAGCTCGAACCCAAATCGGAAAAATGTGTCTGCATAGGATACCCAAAGGAAACGATTGGGTACACCTTCTACCTCAGATCCGAAGGCAAGGTCTTCGTTGCCAAGAATGGGTCCTTTCTGGAGAAAGAGTTTCTCTCGAAAGAAGTGAGTGGGAGGAAAGTATAACTTGATGAGGTGACAGTCACCCCTCCCGAACCGGTAAGTAGCGCAGCGCGGGATATTGTTCCTGAGGTTCCTGCACCGACAGGGGAGGAAGTCAATGATGATGATCATGAAGATTCAGATCAAGTTACTACTGAACTTCGAAGGTCCACAAGGACACGTTCTGCACCAGAGTGGTACGGCAACCCTGTCATGGAAATCATGTTGTTAGACAACGGTGAACCTTTGAACTATGAAGAAGCAATGGCGGGCCCGGATTCCAACAAATGGCTTGAAGCCATGAAATCCGAGATAGGATCCATGTATGAAAACAAAGTGTGGACTTTGGTGGACTTGCCCGATGATCGGCACGCCATAGAAAATAATTGGATATTTAAGAAGAAGACTGACGCGGATTGTAATGTGACCATCTATAAGGCTCGGCTTGTCGCTAAAGGTTATCAACAAGTTCAAGCGATTGACTATGACGAGACTTTCTCTCCCGTAGCGATGCTAAAGTCCGTCCGAATCATGTTAGCAATTGCCGCATTCTATGATTATGAGATATGGCAGATGGACGTCAAAACAGCATTCCTTAATGGCTTCCTCAAGGAAGAGTTGTATATGATGCAGCCGGAAGGTTTTGTCTATCCTAAAAATGCTAACAAGGTATGCAAGCTCCAGCGCTCGATCTACGGGCTGGTGCAAGCATCTCGGAGTTGGAATATTCGTTTAAATGATGTGATCAAAGCGTTTGGGTTTATACAGACTTGGGGAGAAGCCTGTATTTACAAGAAAGTGAGTGGGAGCTCTGTAGCATTTCTCATATTATATGTGGCTGACATATTGTTGATGGGAAATGATATAGAATTCTTGGAGAGCATAAAGGCCTACTTGAATAAGAGTTTTTCAATGAAGGACCTTGGAGAAGCTGCTTATATATTAGGAATCAAGATCTATAGAGATAGATCAAGACGCCTCATTGGTCTTTCACAAAGCACATACCTTGACAAGATATTGAAGAAGTTCAATATGGATCAGTCCAAGAAAGGGTTCTTGCCTGTATTGCAAGGTATGAGATTGAGCACGGCTCAATCCCCGACCATGGCAAAAGACAAAGAAAAGATGAGTGTCATCCCCTATGCCTCAGCCATAGGTTCTATTATGTATGACATGCTGTGTACCAGACCTGATGTGAACCTTGCCATAAGTTTGGTAGGGAGGTACCAAAGTGATCCCGGTATGGAACACTGGACAGCGGTCAAGAACATCCTGAAGTACCTGAAAAGGACTAAGGATATGTTTCTCGTTTATGGAGGTGACGAAGAGCTCGTCGTAAAGGGTTACGTTGATGCTAGCTTCGACACAGATCTGGATGACTCCAAGTCACAAACCGGATACGTGTATATTTTGAATGGTGAAGCAGTCAGCTAGTGCAGTTGCAAGCAGAGCGTCGTGGCGCATTCTACATGTGAAGCGGAGTACATAGCTGCTTGCGAAGCAGCGCAGGAAGGAGTCTGGATGAAGGAGTTCACCACCGACCTAGGAGTCATTCCAAGTGCGTCAAGCCCAATGACTCTCTTCTGTGACAACACTGGAGCCATTGCCATTGCCAAGGAGCCCAGGTTTCACAAGAAGACCAAGCACATCAAGCGCAGTTTCAACTCCATCCAGAATTATGTTCAAGATGGAGACATAGATATTTGTAAAGTGCATACGGATCTGAATGTCGCAGATCCGTTGACTAAACCTCTTCCACAGGCAAAACATGATCAACACCAGAACTCTATGGGTGTTCGATTCATTACAATGTAACTAGATTATTGACTCTAGTGCAAGTGGGAGACTGTTGGAAATATGCCCTAGAGGCAATAATAAAAATGATTATTATTATATTTCCTTGTTCATGATAACTGTTTGTTATTCATGCTTGAATTGTATTGTACGGAAACATTGATACATGTGTGAATACATAGACCACAACGTGTCCTTGGTAAGCCTCTAGTTACTAGCTCGTTGATCAACAGATGGTCACGGTTTCCCGGCCATGGACATTGGATGTTAGTGATAACGGGATCACATCATTAGGAGAATGATAAGACCCAATCCTAATCCTAGCACAAGATCGTGTAGTTCGTAATGCTAAAGCTTTTCCAATGTTAAGTATCTGTTCCTTAGACCATGAGCTTGTGCAGCTCCCGGATACCGTAGGAATGCTTTGGGTGTGCCAGACGTCACAACGTAACTGGGTGGCTATAAAGGTACGCAACGGGTATCTCCGAAAGTGTCTGTTGAGTTGGCACAAACCGAGACTAGGATTTGTCACTCCGTATGACGGAGAGGTATCTCTGGGCCCACTCGGTAATATATCATCATAATGAGCTCAATGTGACTAAGGAGTTAGTCACGGGATGATGTATTACGGAACGAGTAAAGAGACTTGCCATGACGAGATTGAACAAGGTATCGGTATACCGACGATCGAATCTCGGGCAAGTACTATACCGATAGACAAAGGGAATTGCATACGGGATTAAGTGAATCCTTGACATCGTGGTTCATCCGATGAGATCATCGAGGAACACGTGGGAACCAACATGGGTATCCAGATCCCGCTGTTGGTTATTGACCGGAGAGTCGTCTCGGTCATGCCTACGTGTCTCCCGAACCCGTAGGGTCTACACACTTAAGGTTCGGTGACGCTAGGGTTGTAGAGATATATGCACACGGTAACCCGAATGTTGTTCAGAGTCCCTGATGAGATCCCATACGTCACGAGGAGTTCCGGAATGGCCCGGAGGTAAAGAATTATATATAGGAAGCCAGTTTCGGCCATCGGGAGAGTTCCGGGGGTCACCGGTAGTGTACCGGGACCACCGGAAGGCTCCCGGGGGTCCATTGGGTGGGGCCACCCATCCCGGAGGGCCCCATGGGCCGTAGGGGGAGGGGGACCAGCCCATAGTGGGCTGGCGCACCCCCTTGGGCCTCCCCCCTGCGCCTAGGGTTGGGAACCCTAGGGGTGGGGTTGCCACCCTTGCCTTGGGGGGCAAGTCTCCCCCCTGGCCGCCGCCCCCCCTAGGAGATCCCATCTCCTAGGGCTGGCGCCCCCCTGGCCCCTATATATAGTGGGGGGAGAGGGCAGCCGCACCTCAGCCCCTGGCGTCTCCCCCCCCCTGTTACACCTCTCCCTCCTCCCGCAGGTCCTTGGCGAAGCCCTGCAGCTTTTCCTGTTGCATCCACCACCACGCCGTCGTGCTGCTGGATCTCCATCAACCTCTCCTCCCCCCTTGCTGGATCAAGAAGGAGGAGACGTCGCTGCACCGTACGTGTGTTGAACGTGGAGGTGCCGTCCGTTCGGCGCTAGGATCATCGGTGATAGGGATCACGACGAGTACGACTCCATCATCCACGTTCTCTTGAACGCTTCCACTCGCGATCTACAAAGGGTATGTAGATGCACTCTTTTATGCTCGTTGCTAGATGACTCCTTAGATTGATCTTGGTGAAGCGTAGGAAATTTTTTGAATTATGCTACGTTCCCCAACAGAACCGCTATGTGACAAAGTTAGAGCATGAGGTATTTGTAGAATGTCATCCTTTGTGTGGAGGTCGGGGGCGCACGATGGTTAACTCCTACCAACCTCCCCCCTAGGAGCATGCGTTGATTGCTTTGTTTTGTTGACTCGTAAATTTTTACAATAAGTATATGAGTTCTTTATGACTAATGTTGAGTCCATGGATTATACGCACTCTCACCCTTCCACCATTGCTAGCCTCTCTTGTACCGCGCAACTTTCGCCGGTACCATACACCCACTATATACCTTCCTCAAAACAGCCACCATATATCTTCCTCAAAACAGCCACCATACCTACCTATCATGGAATTTCCATAGCCATTCCGAGATATATTGCCATGCAACTTTCCACCGTTCCGTTCATATGACACGCTTCATATTGTCATATTGCCATGCATGATCATGTAGTTGACATCATATTTGTGGCAAAGCCACCATGCATAATTTTTCATACATGCCACTCTTGATTCATAGCACATCCTGGTACACCGTCGGAGGCATTTATATAGAGTCATACTTTGTTCTAGTATCATGTTGTAATATCGAGTTGTAAATCAATAAAAGTGTGATGATCATCATTATAGAGCATTGTCCCATGTGAGGAAAGGCCAAAAAAAGAGAGAAGTCCCCTCCAAAAAAAGGACAATGCTACTATCTTTTTCCACACTTGTGCTTCAAAGTAGCACCATGTTCTTCATCATAGAGAGTCTCATGTTTAGTCACTTTCATATACTAGTGGGAATTTTCATTATAAAACTTGGCTTGTATATTCCAACGATGGGCTTCCTCAAATGCCCTAGGTCTTCATGAGCAAGCAAGTTGGATGCACACCCACTTAGTTTCTTTTGTTGAGCTATCATACATATTTAGCTCTAGTGCATCCGTTGCATGGCAATCCCTGCTCACTCACATTGATATCTATTGATGGGCATCTCCATAGCCCGTTGATACGGCTAGTCGATGTGAGACTATCTCCCTCCTTTTTGGCTTCTCCGCAACCACCACTCTATTCCACCCATAGTGCTATATCCATGGCTCACGCTCATGTATTGCGTGAAAGTTGAAAGGTTTGAAAAAATTGAGTATGAAAACAAGTGCTTGGCTGAAACCGGGGTTGTGCATGATATGAATATTTTGTGTGATGAAGAGGGAGCATAGCCAGATTATATGATTTTGTAGGGATAACATTCTTTAGCCATAGTATTTTGAGAAGACATGATTGCTTTGTTAGTATGCTTGAAGTATTATTATCTCTTATGTCAATATAGACTTTTGTCTTGAATCTTTCAGATCTGAAAATTCATGCCACAATAAAGAGAATTACATTGAAAATTATGTTGGTTAGCATTCCACATCAAAAATTCTGTTTTTATCATTTACCTACTCGAGGACGAGCAGGAATTAAGCTTGGGGATGCTTGATACGTCTCCAACGTATCTATAACTTTTGATTGTTCCATGCTATTCCTTATGATGTTTTGGATGTTTAATGGGCTTTGTTATACACTTTTATATTATTTTTGGGACTAACCTATTAACCCAAAGGCCCAGTCCAGATTGTTGTTTTTTGCCTATTTCAGGGTTTTACAGAAAAGGAATATCAAACGGAGTCCAAACGGAATGAAACCTTCGGGAGAGATATTTTTGGAGCGATATCTTCGTGGGAGACTTGAGAACCACATAATAGGGCTGACGTGGCGTCCACGAGGGTGGGGGGAGCGCCCCCCCTACAGGGCGCGCCCCCTGCCTCGTGGGCCCCATGTTTGGCCCCCGGTGCCCTCCTTCCTCCTATATATACCTATGTACCCCGAAAACATTACAAGAGGAGAGAAAACCCTAGTTCCACCGCCGCAACCTTCTGTTCCCGTGAGATCCCATCTTGGGGCCTGTTCCGCAGCTCTGTTGGAGGGGGGATCTACCACGTAGTGCTTATACATAATCATCATCGCCTCACCATGAGTTGTGAGTAGTTTACCACAGACCTTCGAGTCCATAGTTAGTACCTAGATGGCTTCTTCTCTCTCTTTGGATCTCAATACCAAGTTCTCCTCAGTCTTCGAGGAGATCTATTCGATGTAATCTCTTTTTGTGGTGTGTTTGTCGAGATCCGATGAATTGTGGGTTTATGATCAAGATTATCTATGAAAAATATTTGGTTATTTTCTAAACTCTTTTATGTATGATTATAATATCCTTGCAAGTCTCTTCGAATTATTGGTTTGGTTTGGCCTACTAGATCTATAGTTCTTGCAATGGGAGAAGTGCTTGGCTTTGGGTTCAATCTTGCGGTGTACTTTCCCAGTGACAGTAGGGGCAGCATGGCACGTATTGTATTGTTGCCATCGAGGATAAAAAGATGGGGTTTATATCATTTTGCTTGAGTTTATCCCTCTACATCATGTCATCTTGCTTAAGGCGTTACTCTGTTCTTATGAACTTAATACTCTAGATGCATGTTAGATAGCGGTCGATGTGTGGAGTAATAGTAGTAGATGCAGAATCGTTTCGGTCTACTTGTTACGGATGTGATGCCTATATATAATGATCTTGCCTAGATATTCTCCTATGTATTCGCTTTTCTATCAATTGCTTGACAGTAATTTGTTCACCCACCGTAGAATTCTGCTATCATGAGAGAAGCCACTAGAGAAACCTATGGGCCCCGGGTCTATTCTCAACATATCAATCTACAATCTACTTTACTTTTCCGTTTTTTTACTTTCTGTTCTTATATACAAAAATACCAAAAATATCAAACTATCCTATCTATCAGGAGTTAATAATGATTTATCTTGGATATCAACATAGCGTTAAAATGATTGTGATGTAGTATGATGATATGGTACCCTCCTCTGAATGTTCAAGTGGCTTGACTTGGCACATGTTTATGCATTTAGTTGAATCAAAACCAACATAGCCTCTATGATATTTATGTTCATGGTGTCCATATCCTACTCATGCGGGTGTCCAATGTTTATTATACATGATGCATGTTCATGACCATTGTTGCTCTCTAGCTGGCCACTTCCCAACCTATTTGCTAGCCTTCACCTGTACTAAGCGGGAATACTGCTTGTGCATCAAATTCTAAAACTCAAAGTTATTCCAGATGAGTCCCCCATACCTACCTATATGCGGTATTACCCTGCCATCCTAAGTAAATTTGCATGTGCCACCTCTAAAAACTTCTAATAAATATCCCCTTTTTTGTGTCTGGATCGTTCATGGAACGACAGGAGGTGTTCGGTATTTTCTATGCCAAGCGGGTTATCCTCAGGTTGAGTGTTTATTCAATTGCCATTGCACGAGAAAAGGGCGGTAATAGGGATTCCTAGTCCCAAATTGCAAAAACAAAAGGCCTACAAATAAACAAACAAAACCTCCCAATGGAGTTCAAACCTTTACTTTTCTGCTTGGGAACCGCCACTAGCTCGTCTAGCATGGGAGATAGCGATAGCTGATTGTCGTGAAGTGAATGAGAAGGGTGCACCTCTTAAAATATCATTTACCACTGTTTTAAAAACTTGAACTCTGACACCTCTGCAAATCACCGCTTCTCTCTACGAAGGGACAATCTATTTACTTTTATGTTCTGTCATCACCTTATCTAATAAGCGCAAGATCTGAGAGCACGTTGTCATGCCTATGCATTGTGTGTAGTGAATGTTGGGTGTTAGCATGACTAGATCTTTTCTACCATGAATTACAATGTTTAGCTGCTGCTTAAACTTTGGAGGTGCTCTGCATTTATGTTTTGCGGTCTCAGAAAGGGCTAGCGAGATACCACTATTGTCATATTATATCATGGTTGTTTTGACAAAGTGTTGCTATTTGAGATCTCTTATTATCGCTCGCTATCTGATTATGTCATTGATATGAGCTAATATAATCTTTAAATGTTATTGTTGACATGGTTAGCTATAATTTTGGCTGGAAACTTGGGTGATGTTTAAACTTATTTATGCAAACAAGAGCAAAAGAGTTGGTCAAAGTTTTTCTTTCTGACTTTCAGTTTATCAACTGAATTGCTTGAGGACAAGCAAAGGTTTAAGCTTGGGGGAGTTGATACGTCTCCAACGTATCTACTTTTCCTCACGCTTTTCCTCTTGTTTTGGACTCTAATTTGCATGATTTTAATGAAACTAACCCTGGACTGACACTGTTTTCAGCAGAACTACCATGGTGTTGTTTTTGTGCAGAAATAAAAGTTCTCGTAATGAAACGAAACTTTGCGAGGATTTTTTATGAAATCTATACTTATACTAATTTGTGACTCCCTAGAAATTCTCACGTTAATCAGAAAATTACAGCCGTTTATTTGATGGGACCGAGTTATTACGGTGTAGATCTATTTAGCGACTCCCGAGAAATTCTTCTTTTTTTGTAAGGAAAGGTTTTTTTTTGACGTGATGACTTATGTGACTCTATTGTTTTGCAAAGAAAAGACCCAACCTTCGCCAAACTGCATGTACACCTGACACATTGATTTGGTGGACCCAAATTATTATGGCTCATAATCCTACCAACTTATTTTTTTGACAACGTACAAGAGGCAAACTCTTTTGCCCAACGTACAAGAGGCAGCTCTTGCTTCCTCCAGAAACACAATATCATACATGCATACATATCGACCGCAACACATCCCGAAATCAACGTATTTGGCTACAACTTCAGACGACCCGATGATGTACGAGCAACACAGCCGGAATCAGTGTATTCGGCTCCGACTTCAGACTACTCGATGATGTACAAGCAACACATCACAAAATCAGCGTATTGGGCTCGGACTCCGGACTACTCGATGATGTACGAGATTGTTTTTTCTCCATGTACGTCAAGCCACCAGCTGGGATCGATCAAGGATGACTTCCAGCCATGTTACGTGTGGTTTCATCCGCAAGCATCAAATCAATGTGGGAGTCAGCTTTGTACACCTAGGGAATAGAAGATGCATCTCGGCCGCCGTGAGTTTTCGTCGGTTGCCCTGGCGGGGGCTGATTTCGGCCGATGGAAATCATGCACATACAAGGCTAAACAGGTTGATCGATTGCTTACAGAAAATTATTCTGCTTGCTTCCTCCACAAAGGGAATATCATCCATGCATCCATATCCACTGCAACACAGCCCGGAATCAGCGAATTCGGCTCCAACTTCTGACTACTCGATGTTGTACGAGCAACACAGCCCAGAATTAGCATATTCGGCTCCAATTTTGGACTACTTGATGATGTACAAGTACAAGATCATTTTTCTCCATGTACTTCAAGCCACCAGCTAGGATCGATCAAGGATGACTTCCATCCATGTTACGCGTGGTTTCATCCGCAAGTAGCAAATCAATGGGCGAGTCAGCTTTGTACACCTAGGAAATAGTACATGCATCTCAGCTGCCGTTGCCTTGCCGGGGGCTGATTTTGGCCGAGGGAATCCATACACGTACAAGAGCTGAACAGATCGATCAATTTCTTACAAGAGCTCACCAGGTTGATCGATTTCTTCCATGAACACATGTACATATGCTGGACATTGCTGATCGATTCAACTCAAGGGAAACATACACGTACACCACCTAAGTTCTAGCTTTCCTATTTAACTCGGCAAGAATTACGTGATGCATGATATCCAATTCATTGCCACTAATGCTTCTCATTATTTTGATCTGGTGATAATTACATGTAACAGGATCAAATTCCAGATGTTGGTAGCGATGTAGCAACAAAGAAATTGCTGGCTAGATACCTACACTGATTAAGGTAATAGTCATCTTAACCCTCTAATTCTCTTCTCCAAATTAATGCTAAAATCCTTCTTCATAGTTTCCTCCAATCTCTCAGTGGTCTCGCACGTGCTTCTTGCTCTCTGTTGCATCAACAGCTCAGTGTTAGGGCATGCGTTGTCATGTTTTTGACCCTACTGACTCCCTCATAGTGACCACCAGTGATCGGCCGTTGACCGACAGTCTCCTCTCTAGAATGGGAAAAAAACTTTCACTTCTTGAGACAGAGAAATCCACAAAATAAAAGGAGCACGTCAGATCAATGCATAGAAAAGGAATCTGGATGCAAAGAAGTTGTGAGTCACCCGCATCTACTCTTCTTTCCTTTTAGCTACTTTGTTTTCTTCCTACAACTTTTTCAATGAGCTATCCGATCCCTGATGTGTGCCGGAATTTGAGGTTTTGAATGCTAGACCTTTTGTCTCAACAGAAGGTATGTACGAGTTGCATGGGTTGTTTGATGAGATGGTCTGTTTAAGAAAGCATGGTATGATTTGATGTTGCTGCACGCCTCGGGTAAACTTGGTTCTTGAAAGTTAGGCACATAAACAAATTATGTTTAAATTCTACACATTAAAAAAACACCAAATTATGTGGTTGTTCTTTTCATGTTCTAAGAAGCAATGTGTGGTTGATTTATTTTTTCCATCATAGTTTTTTTTAATTTTATTTATGGATGTTCACTATGTTTGCCTTCATTTCTTTGAAGGACTACAAGTCGAATTATAACGCATCAACCATTGTCTGTCATTGTTTCCAGCACTTTGGGTAACTGGAATTATTTAAACAGGAGTATCAACATTTTTCGACACCAGTTATTATATATGACAACTCATGTTTTCGCAACGGACTTTCCATCTTCAAATGATTTTTAAAAATACATTTTACATTTCAGATTTAGTAAATGAAAATAATAATCAAAGCATGCATGTCTGGAGCTATATAATATGGTATGTTGAAACAAAATGAGATGCACAAATATGAAGACACTAACTCATAGAAGCTCGACCAAATGATTTTCCATAGAAGCATGCTTTTTTAATAGTTTGCACTATATCGGGTCCGAGTTAGGATATTGTTTATTTTGGAAAATGAAGGAATAAGAAAAAGAAACTAATAAAAAGGGTTAGCTAGGTCTCAGTGAACTGAGATTTAACCAAGTCTCAGTTAAGTGATATTACATGCAACAGAGAGAGAAAAATGAAAATAATTTTTTGCACGAATCTCAACATAAGATCTCACGGATATAGCATCGACTTGGACTTAGCATAATTTTAATTAAAAAAATGGCCACTTATGTGTTTATTGATATCTCTTCTTCTTTTTTGTAAATACAAACGATAGAATCATTATTTTTCTTTATTTTGTGTGGCTCTCTCATCATGTATCTAATGTAAATTTCTTAATCACACAGAGATAGGTCTAATAGGTATCAGGTGAACGAACAATAAGAAACAAAATCTCTTATATTGTTGTAAATGCATTGTATACCATGTTTTTTGTTTCTAATCTAGAGAGAAAATATGTGTAAATGCTTCATTTCATATTCTATTATCTGATTTATTTATTTTTTAATTATCTTAAGATGTGGGTATTAAACATATGTGGTCATAAGACAAGATGGAACTAACCGAGTGTCATTTTTGGAGTTCTCTATTTCATTACACACAATAAATGAAAGGTAATTTCAAACAATGAATCTCATACTTTATAATACAAGTCAAGGTGAAATAGCAGTTTAGCAAACTAGCCCGTGCGAATGCACGGGTTGGCGACTAGTAAAAGATAATTACTGGAGCCAAGACCCACCAGAGAGGGGCCCCTGGGTGGGCACAACCCACTAGGGCGCGCCCCCCTCTCCTGGTGCGCCCAGGTGGGTTGTACCCACCTGGTGGCCCTGCAGACGACAACCCAAACCCTATTAATTCCTATTTTTAGAGAAAAAATTAGGGAGAAAGAATTTTCGCAATCCACGAGACGGAGCTGCATTACTATTGATCTTGCAGCATTACTATTGCTATCATCACTATTACACTTGCTACAAAATTACTGCTATCACTGTCATTGTTACTATTGCTGTTGTCGGCGTTCTGGGAATGGGGTTACCCAGACTTGCCTATATGCGGCCCAGGGCGTGGCTCATCAGGCGGCCTGGCACGGCCCGACTTCGTCAGCGACCACTCAAGACCCTCACGAGGGGCCGAGCCTCGTGAGGCGGACGACACAAGACATCCCCTGGGGCGGCCTCACTAGGCTGGCTCATGAGGATCAGAGATATCAAGGCAAGGGGTACCTCACGAGGTCCTCATGACGTGAGCAGTGATGACCAAGGCCAGGCGGGCGCCAGCGGGCGTAGAGTGCCAGTTTGCTCTTTGGTGCTAAAGGAGTGATACGTCTCCAATGTATCTATAATTTATGAAGTATTCATGTTATTATATTATCCATCTTAGATGTATTATATACATTTATATGCTATTTTATATGATTTTTGGGACTAACCTATTATCCTAGAGCCCAGTGTCGGTTTATGTTTTTTCCTTGTTTTTGAGTTTTACAGAAAAGGAATACCAGACGGAGTCCAATTGATGTGACAGTTTTTGATGATTTTTTATGGACCAAAAGAAGCCCCTCGAGTAAAAGAGTTGGGCCAGAAGAGTATCGGGCTGTCCACGAGGGTGGGGAGCGCGCCCACCCCCCACCCCCCCCCACCCCCCGAGCATGGGCCCTTATCTCGTGGATGACTCGGAGACCCCCTGGACGTGAGACTGACGCCAAAAATTCCTATAAATACAGAAACCTCCAGAATATAACCTAGATCGGAAGTTCTGCCACCGCAAGCCTCTGTAACCACGAGAAATCAATCTAGGCCCTCCCTGGCACCCTGCCAGAGGAGGCTATCATCACCAGAGGCCATGGAGAAGGATCCTAGAGGTGACATCATCGCCATGAAGGCCAAGGACCAGAGGGAGAACCTCTCCCCATCTAGGGGGGGGGCATGGAGGAGGATACACAAGGGGGAGAACCTCCCCTCCTCTCTCTCGGTGGCGCCAGAGTGCCATCGGGAGGGAATCATCACCGCGGTGATCGTTTTCATCAACATCACCATCATCATCACCATCCTCATCTCTTTTACGCGGTCCACTCTCCCTCACCCTGTTGTAATCCCTACTTGAACATGGTGCTTTATGCCACGTATTATGATACAATGATGTGTTGCCATCCTATGATGTTTTGAGTAGATATCCTCTGTCTTTGGGTTGATTGATGATCTAGATTGGTACGAGTTGTATGTTTTATTTTGGTGCTTTCCTATGGTGCCCTCCGTGTCGCGCAAGCGTGAGGGATTCCCGCTGTAGGGTGTTGCAATACGTTCATGATTCGCTTATAGTGGGTTGCTTGAGTGACAGAAGCATAAATCCGAGTAAGGAGGTTGTTGCGTATGGGATCAAGGGGACTTGATGCTTTAATGCTATGGTTGGGTTTTACCTTAATGATCTTTGGTAGTTGCGGATGCTTTCTAGAGTTCCAATCATAAGTGCATATGATCCAAGAAGAGAAAGTATGTTAGCTTATGCCTCTCCCTCATATGAAATTGCAATGACGACTACCGGTCTTGCTAACAATTTCCTAGGACAATTCCGCACAACGATCCATCATTATTCCACACTCACTATTTATAATATTTAGTAATATATTCTAACCTTATGATAACGGCACCTACTTTTATATTTTAGCTCTCCGATATCATGCAAAGTTATCCTTTTCATACCCACAATGTAGTTTTATTTCTCGTTTCTAGTTGGATGCAAACGTTCGGTGTACGTAGAGTTGTATCAGTGGCAGATAGGACTTGAGAGAATATTGATCCTACCTTTAGCTCCTTGTGGGTTCGACATTCCATACTTATCACTTCCACCATTCGGAATTGCTACGATGATTCCCTGCACTTGGGGACTATCAAGCTCTTTTCTGGCGCTGTTGCCAGGAAGCAATAGCGTGGGGTTGATATTCTCGTGTGTGCTTGTTTTCTTTCTTCACTAAGTAGATTTTGTTTTTCCTTTTTGTTTCTGTTTAGTTATGGGTGAAACATACAATTTTTTTTAAGAATGACAATACAAAAAAAATTACTTGCCTCTTATGCCTAAAAAGTTTTTCAAGAAGAGAAGTGATTGGAAAGTTATGCATTGAAGAAGTGAGGGTCGACCTTGAGCACTTGTGTTCATGCTCGCGGACACAATGTAGAATTTTTCATGGAAGTTTCTCTGTAAATAATTTTCCCCTTGTATATATTCATTGTATTATAAAAATAATGTGCCAAGCTTTGGTTTTAGGATTATTAGATTGCTTGTTTTCTATGTGCAGAACAAAAAACAGAAACTTTGGCTGTAGAGCGTGATTTTACATTTTTTACGGGAAGGTAAAATTGGTCTGAAACTATTTTCACATTACTTATGTACAAATGTTTCAAATTGTCATATTTTTTTAGAATTTTTTAGAGTTACAGAAGTTTACTGAACTTCCAGATTACTACAGGCTGTCCTATTTTTGACAGATTCTGTTTTCTATGTGTTGATCGCTTATTTTGATGAATCTATGGGTAGTATCAGGGGGTATGAACCATGGTGAAGTTGGAATACAGTAGATAAAGTGTTAATATGAAATTGGAATAAGTTTTCAACAGTACCTAAAGGTAGTGATTTGCTTTATTATACTAACGGATCTCACAAAGTTTTTGTTAAAGTTTTGTGTGGATGAAGTGTTTGAAGATCGAGGAGCTATCAATATGAGAAGAATAAAGAGAGGCAAGAGTTCAAGCTTGGGGATGCCCAAGGCACCCCAAGTAAATATTTCAAGGATACTCAAACATCTAAGGTTGGGAATGCCCCGGTTGGCATCCCATCTTTCTTCTTCAACAATTATCGGTATACCTCGGTTTTTTTTTGTTTCGTTCGCATGATTGTGTCCTTTGTGTTTTTATTTTTCTTTAAGAACCATACTAGTATGAGATATCCCTTCATCTATTTATAGAATGATTCATGTGCTTCACTTATATCTTTTGAATATGACCTTATAGAATGCTCTTTGCGCTTCACTTAAATCTTTTGTGTATGGTTTTATAGAATGTTTCGTGTGCTTCACTTATATATTTTGAGCTGGGATATTGGTTAGACTATATTAATTGTAGAATTCTCCATGAACTTCACTTATATATTTTGGGGTATGAATAATACTATCGTCTAAAGTGGATTTGGAAGAGTGTCAACTTTAGTTAGTAATGATTCCATTATTTCGAGTTTGCTCCCACTATTCCGAATGAGAAGAATTTTGCTTATGTGGAGAGTAGTAAAATTTCTATGCTTGTAGATCATGAAAAGAATGCTTTATGTGATGGTTATATTTTTGAACCCATTCATGATGTTACTGAATTTTCTTATGAGGGAGGAATACATGCTTGTAGAAGTTGCAATAATATCAAGTTTCCTCTCTATGTGCTTAAAGTTTTGAAGTTATACTTGTCTTGCCTTCCTATGCTAGTTGATTCTTGTTCCTATAAATTATGTGCTCACAAAATCCCTAGTCATAGGAAGTCGGTTAGATTGAAATATACTAGTCATATTCTTCATAATGCTCTCTTTATGTTTCAATTCTTATCTTTTATGTGAGCATCATTGAAATCATCATGCCTAGCTAAAAGGCATTAAAGAAAAGTGCTTGTTGGGAGACAACCCAATATTTACCCTTACTCTGTTTGTGTGTTTACATGATAAAGCTACTGTAGTAATCATGTTTTATAGCTTTTGTTTCAATAAAGTGCCAAGTAAGACCTTTGGGGAGACTTGGGTGAAAGTTAATGTGATCTTGCTGTAAAAAAAAGAAACTTTGCGCTCACGGGATTAGCTTCCATTTTTTTACAGAAGACTGCTTTTGAGTTGATTCGTTTTTGCATAAGATTAATAGACAAATTCCTCGCGTCCACCAATTTATTTCATAATTTTTAGAGTAGCAGAAGTATGGTTGTTGTTCAGATCATTACAGACTGTTCTGTTTCTGACAGATTCTGTTTTCACTGCATAGTTTGCTTGTTTTCTAGTTTCTATGGCTTATATTTCTCATTATAAATTGTAGAAATTATATGGTATAGTAGGCATTGTGTGAGAACAATTATGAACCTTGTCTTTGACAGTACCAAAGTGAATGGTTTACTCTTTGTCATACTAACCTATCTCACGAAGTTACGTTAAGTTTTGTGTGGTTAAAGTTTTCAAGCTTTGGGTGAGATATCGATATGAGGAGAATAAGGAGTGGAAAGACCCTAAGCTTGGGGATGCCCAAGGCACCCCAAGGTAATAGTCAAGGTAGACTCAAGCGCCTAAGCTTGCGGACGCCCCAGAAGGCATCCCCTCTTTCGTCTTCAAAACTATCGGTATACCTTACTCGTAGCTATATTTTTATTCATCACATGATATGTGTTCTGCTTGGAGCTTATTTTAAATTTTACTTGCTGTTTGAATAAAATCATTGGATCTGAAATCTTGAATGAAAAAGAATCCTCCCATGGCTAGTTAATTATTTGACTACTTAGTGTCCTTCACTTATATCTTTTGGAGTAGTTTGTCATTTACTCACGTGCTTCACGTACAACCTATGAGTAAATGGTTGAATGAATTGAGTATCATAAATCTGAATTTATATATGTTTCATATGCTTATACCATGGGGAGTAATGACTTCACACAGAATAAGTATAGGCAGTAAACTTATTGAAAGTTAGCAAACACAGAATTGGTCACTTGAACAATTCATGAAAGAATATTGAAGGAAGAGAGATTTCACATATAAATATACTATCTTGGACATATTTTGTAATTGTGAGCACTCATTAAAATATGACATGCTAAAAGGTTGATGTTGGACAAGGAAGACAACTTAATGGGTTATGTTTTCCTATATCCGAAATGTTATGTTGTCTTGGATCATCCAACATGTTGGGCTTGCCTTTCCCTCTCATGCTAGCCAAATTCTTTGCACCAAGTAGAAATACTACTTGTGCTTCCAAACATCCCTTAAACCAGTTTTGCCATGAGAGTCCATCATACCTACCTAAGGATTGAGTAAGATCCTTCAAGTAAGTTGTCATTGGTGCATGTAATAAAAATTGCTTTCTAAATATGTATGATCTATTAGTGCGAAGAAAATAAGCTTTATACAAATTTGTGATAAGGAAGAAATAAAAGCGACGGACTGCATAATAAAGGTCTTTATCACAAGTGGCAATATAAAGTGACGTTCTTTTGCATTAAGATTTTTTGTATCCAACCATAAAAGCGCATGACAACCTCTGCTTCCCTCTGCGAAGGGCCTATCTTTTACTTTTATCTTCTACCCTTATACAAGAGTCATGGTGATCATCACCTTTCCTTTTTACACTTTTTCCTTTGGCAAGCACTTTGTGTTGGAGCGATCCACTTGGATGTAGGTTTTCATAAATTATTATTGTTGACATTACCCTTGAGGTAAAAGGTTGGGAGGCGAAACTATAAGCCCCTATCTTTCTCTGTGTCCGATTAAAACTTTGAACCCATAAATATTGTATGAGTGTTAGCAATTGTGAAAGATTAAATGATAGTTGAGTATGTGGAGTTTGCTGAATCAAAGCTCTTACATAGACCCTTCCCAAAAATAAGATGAATTGCAAATGTTTGATGACTAAGAGCATTGTTTGTTAGTTTTCAAGAAAGTTTATGATCTATACTTTAACATGTGAATAGCTTGTTACTTGATCATGAAAATTTTTATGAGATGAGCTACTGCTATGACACATAATGATGCTAGAAAAGGTGATTGAAATTATCATTGATCAAACTTGTGCACCTGCTACCATTCACTCTTCATAAATTATTTCTTTTATCATTTACCTACTTGAGGACAAGCAGGAATTAAGCTTGGGGATGCTGATACGTCTCCAATGTATCTATAATTTATGAAGTATTCATGCTATTCATGCAAGTTATAGCCACCTACTACGTGTTATGACCCGGCAACCCCTGATTGACAACAATCGGAACCACTCCCGGTGATGACCGTAGTTTGAGGAGTTCATGTATTCACCGCATGTTAATGCTTTGTTCCGGTTCTCTATTAAAAGGTGGCCTTAATATCCCTTAGTTTCCGATATGGACCCCGCTGCCACGGGAGGGTAGGAAAAAAGATGTCATGCAAATTCTTTACATAAGCACGTATGACTATTTACGGAATACATGCCTACATTATATTTATGAACGGGAGCTAGTGCCGTATCGCCCTAGGTTATGACTGTCACATGATGAATATCATCGAACAACTTACCAATCCAATGCCTAGGAATTTACCCTATAGTGTTCTTGCTAAGTTACTACTGCTATCCTTACTGTTGCACTTGCTACAAAACTATTGCTATCACTGTTACTGCTACTATTGCTACTACCACTACTATCAAAACTAACATATTACTGTGATACTGATCACTTTGCTGCAGATAATTAATCTCCAGGTGTGGTTGAATTGACAACTCAGCTGCTAATATTTACAAATATTCTTGGGCTCCCCTTGTGTCGAATCTATAAATTTGGGTTAAATACTCTACCCTCGAAAACAGTTGCGATCCCCTATAGTTGAGGGTTATCAGGCAGCCTCCATAGTCCCTCCGCGATCAAGCCGTCGATGGCAAGATCTCTCAGATCCTCCTCCCTCATGGAAGAGCGGGCCTAATTCCATTGGATCCAACCTGGCGGCAGGGCAGCCCGCGAGGTCAACCCCTTCGTCGGCTTCTTGCCCTTCGCCATCGACTTCTTCGCGCACTCCGGGGCCGCAGTCTTGTCCTTCACCATCGCTGCTAAGCTCAAGGAGAGTGGGCTAGGAAGCGGCGCACTAGAGATGACGAGGCGGAGAGACAGAGGAGAAAGAGGAAGAACGGCGAGCACTGTTCCGCACATCAGCGGATTCACCTTATATGGCCTCGCGGCCGAGTGGCTGACTCGTGGGCTCGCTCGATCTTAGAGCATCCCACAACCGGCGCAGGAGCGATACGTGGCGAAAAGGCAGCGCAAAAATCAATGAGTCCCTATCCACCTGCTCCGCTTACCACGCCGCACCCTGGCCCATGCGCTTCCCCAAAATTTCGAACCCCGTGAAATCCGGACCCCGTGAAGCAGTCGAGCGCTCCAGAGATACACAAACCCGACCAGCTCATCATTATGGAATGAATTTCACTCGGACGAAACATTTCACTCGAACAACCAGAAGACCAGAATAGATCAAGGCGACTGACGAAGAGTCAAATCATGGATGCACTTCTAGGTGCCATAGAGAGTTCACTCGAAACAGAGGGTCGGGTCGAATTTTCCTCTAATCCTTCTTCAGTCCTTCCTCAATCCATTCGGGGGCTAATGACGAGGATATGTACCTAGGGTAGGGTCTTAGGCCTGACGTATACACCTTACCCAAGGACACTACACAGGGACCCAAGTCCTAAAAGAGCTCTACAGAAGATACCGACTGAATCCCCTTGAAGCATAAAACACTCGATGAGAGATCTCACTCAGAACACCCAATTCCACTCAACAGCAACCCACTCGGAGTACAGAATACCTAGAGGCACCCCAGGATGGCAACGGTCAGGCATTCACTCCGTCATCATAAAGATCATTTAATACAGGCGTTACCAGTAATGTCTAGGACTTAACTCCTAATTGAACCCTTGTGTAACTGAGGGTTGAGAGGGTCCGACGCACTCTATGTAAGCCACCCCTCCCCTCGGGCGCAAGGGTTCACACCCCTTGTAACTATTCCATATACCAGTCGACGGAGCCCCCGCGGCATCGAGACATAGGGTTGTTACCTCCTCCGAGAGGGGTCTGAACTGGTAAATCAGTGTCACAACTTTGTTGTAGCTAGGACTCTGCCTCCTCCTTCATACCCCATACCTCTATTGTCAGATACATTCCCACGACAGTCACAAAGCTCAAATAGACAATCATCAAATTTCGGATCACTAGGTTTCATTTTATGAAAAGCTATGAACTTTTGAAGAATCTCATCTAGATTTTTCAAGGATTAGTTTGGAAAGCGTTCCTCAAGGTATCTCCATATAGTATAAGCACATTCAAATGTAGGCAAGCATACAAGCAAATTTCTAGGCAATCCTCTTATGATAAGATCAATAGTTCTAATATTGCGGGTCATGTCAAGATACTCATCAGGGGTAGGATGCAAGGGATCAATAGGAGGCACACAATGGCTAGTAATATACTTGTTCAAATAACATTCATATAAAATCTCAAGCATCTCATTTTTTCCAGGCACTATAGAATTCTACGCCAAGCATAGGCACTCTACGTCCAATGCTCACAATCATAGACTCGTCTATCTTTCTTCAATGGTGATTAAACCAAAGAAATGGAAACTAATGCTCTGATACCAATTGAAAGGATTGAGAAGAGGGGTCTAGAACAGGGGGGTAGATCCTCAACAACCAAAAGTGGCAATTTTTTGATTCTTCAAGTTGAGGTGGAGTTTTAGCACAAGTTTAAGAATTCACAATACATTTCAAGCAAGCATGGCAAGAGTATGAGCAGCGGAAAGAGTAAAGAATGCTAATTGCAAGAAAGTAAAGAGATGGGATTGGAGTGTGCAAACGCACTGAAGACACGGAGATTTTTGGCATGGTACCGATTGGTCGTGCTATCGTACATTCACGTTGATGGAGACTTCAACCCACGAAGGGTAACGGCTGTGCGAGTCCACGGAGGGCTCCACCCACGAAGGGTCCACCAAGAAGCAACCTTGTCTATCCCATCATGGCCATCGCCCACGAAGGACTTGCCTCACTCGAGTAGATCTTTACGAAGTAGGCGATCTCCTTGCCCTTACAAACTTCTTGGTTCAACTCCACAATATTGTCGGAGGCTCATGATACGTCTCCGTCGTATCTATAATTTTTGATTGTTCCATGCCAACATTCGACAACTTTCATATACTTTTGGCAACTTTTTATACTATTTTTTGGGACTAACATATTGATCCAGTGCCCAGTGCCAGTTCCTGTTTGTTGCATGTTTTTTGTTTCGTGGAATATCCATATCAAACGGATTCCAAACGGAATAAAAATAGACGGAGATTTTTTTGGAATATATGTAAATTTTGGGAAGCGGAACCAACATGAAACGATGCCCGAGTGGGCCACGAGGCAGGGGGCGCGCCCTGGGAAGGGGGGCATGCCCAGGGACCTCGTGACAACACCGTAATACGGTTGATGCCCTTCTTTCGCCGCAAGAAATTTAATATCCGTATAAAAATCGTGTCAAAAATCAGCCCAATCGGAGTTACAGATCTCCGGGAATATAAGAAACGGTGAAGGGGCAGAATCTAGGAACGCAGAAACAGAGGCCATGGAGGGGCTCTCGCCCCTCCGCCGCCATGGAGGCCATGGACCAGAAGGGAAACCCTTCTCCCACCTAGGGAGAAGGTTAAGGAAGAAGAAGAAGTAGGGGGGCTCTCTCCCCCTCGCTTCCGGTGGCACCGGAGTGCCACCGGGGCCATCATCGTGTGACGGCGATCTACACCAACACCTCCGTCATCTTCACCAACATCTCCATCACCTTCCCCCATTTATCTACAGTGTTCCACTCTCCCGCAACCCTCTACACCCTCTACTTGAACATGGTGCTTTATGCTCCATATTATTATCCAATGATGTGTTTCCATCCTATGATGTCTGAGTAGATTTTCGTTGTCCTATCGGTGATTGGTGAATTGCTATGATTGGTTTAAATTGCTTGTGGTTATGTTGCTGTCCTTTGGTGCCCATCATATGAGTGTGTGCATGGATCACACCATAGGGTTAGTTGTATGTTGATAGGACTACTTATTGGAAGGCAAGAGTGACAGAAGCTTCAACCTAGCGTAGAAATTGATGCATACGGGATTGAAGGGGGATCAATATGTCGTAATGCTATGGTTGGGTTTTACCTTAATGAACGTTAGTAGTTGCGGATGCTTGCTAATAGTTCCAATCATATGTGCATAGAATTCCAAGTCAGGGATGACATGCTAGGAGTGGCCTCTCCGACATAAAATTGCTATCGGTCTAGTAACGTGTTAATTTCTTAGGTGCAATTTCGCAACTCCTACCCACTTTTCCACACTCGCTATCACTAACTTTATTGTGTCTTTATCTTAACAGTCCCTAGTTTATATTGACGTGCTCTTTATTTTCTTGCAAACCTATTCCACAAAAACTACAAAGTACTTCTAGTTTCATACTTGTTCTAGGTAAAGTAAACGTCAAGCGTGCGTAGAGTTGTATCAGTGGTTGATAGAACTTGAGGGAATATTTGTTCTGCCTTTAGCTCCTCGTTGGGTTCGACACTCTTACTTATCGAAGAGGCTACAACTGATCCCCGACACTTGTGGGTTATCAAGACCTTTTTCTGGCACCGTTGCCGGGGAGCAATAGCGTGGGTTGAATATTCCTGTATGTGCTTGTTTGCTTTATCACTAAGTAGATTTTATTTGTTGTTCTAAGTTGTTCTCTATCTTTAGTTATGGATATGGAACATGAAATACCAAAAAAATAGGTGTACTTGCTACTCATGGAGATGGGGAACCTCCTAAAACCCTTGATGCTCATTATGTGAAAGATATTATCTACTACTTTGATAATCCTGAGAAAACCCCATTCAACTATGTAATGGGAGTAACGTTGGATCAACGTGAATACTTTAGGGATTATCGCTTGACACAAAAAGGGAAACTATTATGGGATCAAATTCATTTGTTGCATTGGTATGCTCGGCAACTATGCTTGAGATATGATTATACTTGTTGCTCTAGGATGAAGGCTCCACACCTTCCCTTTTCATGCAAATTTAATGATAACGAGACCTTAGCTTCTTATGCTAATGGTATATATGATTATTATGATGTGGAACAAATAGAAGAATTCGTTGCTTTTAAGGGTGCTTATGAAATTGAATCTCTGTTTAGAAAGAATGATGCTTTTGATGATGATGTTTCTAGGCCTGAAAATCTTGCTATATTGAAATATTGCTATTTGAATTACTCCAATATTGATGCGTTTATTGAGAAGGTCTCCGCTGTCCAAGAAGAGACTAATATTTTGGAGGAAACTATGGAAGAAGAAACTAATGACATTGTGAGCTCATTAGATGAAAAAGATGACGAGGAGAGCGAAGAACAAAAGGAGGAAGAGCGGATTAGCTACCCATGCCCACCTTCTAATGAGAGTAACTCTTCAACTCATACATTGTTTAATATCCCTTCGTGCTTACCGAAGGATGAATGCTATGATCCCATTGATTCTTTTGAAATATCCCTTTTTGATGATGCTTGCTATGCTTGTGGCCAAGATGCCAATATGAATTATGCTTATGAAGATGAACTTGCTATAGTTCCTTATGTTAAACATTAGATTGTTGCTATTGCACCCGCGCATGATAGTCCTATTATCTTTTTGAGTTCTCCAAACTACACTATATTGGAGAAGTTTGCACTTATTAAGGATTATATTGATGGGTTGCCTTTTTCCGTTACACATGATGATTTTGATGAATATAATATGCATGTGCTTGCTGCTCCTACTTGCAATTATTATGAGAGAGGAACTACATCTCCGCCTCTCTATGTTTCCAACACGATAAAATTACAAGAAACTGCTTATACTATGCATTGGCCTTTACTTAATGTGCATGAATTGTTCTTGTATGACATGCCTATGCATAGGAAGAGAGTTAGACTTCGTTTTTTCATGACACATATCACTTTGTGCTCACTACTAAATGTCAAATCATTGCTAATTAAAATTGGCTTTGATATACCTTGGGATCCGGGTGGATCCATTACTTGAGCACTATATGCCTAGCTTAATGGCTTTAAAGAAAGCGCTGCCAGGGAAACAACCCGGAAGTTTTAGTGAGTCATTTATTTCTGTTTTGTGCTTTTATAAAGTTTAAAAATAAAAAAATACAGAGGGGAACCTAAGACTTTTCAAAAAGAAAAGTGAAAGTGATATAGACGAGCATTGTGAAAGTGGGGGACGTCCTTGAACTTTGTTCATGCCCATGGAAACTTTGTGAATCTTAATTATAGAAACTTTTAAACAAAAATAATTATCCCCTTGTAAAATTCCATTGTATTATAAAAAAATGTGCCAAGGTTTGCCTTTAGGATGTTTACAATGCTTGTTGGTTTGTGCGGTGCAGGACAGAAACTTTGGCTGTAGTGGGCGATTTTACATTTTTTGCTGGAACGTCAAGTGGTTCTGAAACTTTTTGCACTGTCTTTCTATGAAATTTTTTTATTTTTCCTAATTTTGGCAGAAATTTTCAAGTATCAGAAGTATGGTGAATGATCAGATTATTACAGACTGTTATGTTTTAGACAGATTCTGTTTTTGATGCATAGTTTGCTTGTTTTGATGAAACTATCAATTTCTATCAGTGGATTAAGCCATGGAAAAGTTATATTACAGGAGCTAAAATGCAAAAACAAAATATGAATTGGTTTGCAACAGTACTTAGAGTAGTTATTTGCTTTATTATACTAACGGATCTTACCGAGTTTTCTGTTGAAGTTTTGTGTGGATGAAGTGTTCAAAGATCGCGGAGGTCTCGATGTGAGGAGAAGAAGGAGAGGCAAGAGCTCAAGCTTGGGGATGACCAAGGCACCCCAAGTAAATATTCAAGGAGACTCAAGCGTCTAATCTTGGGGATGCCCCGGAAGGCATCCCCTCTTTCTTCAACAAATAGCGGTATGTTTTTTATTCATGTGATATGTGCAGATCTTGGAACGTCTTTTGCATTTAGTTTTCACCTTTTCTTTTATGCACCATGCTGGTATGAGATAGTCCTTGGTTGATTTATAGAATGCTCTTCGCACTTCACTTATATCTTTTGATTATGGCTTTATAGAATACTTCATGTGCTTCACTTACATCATTTGAAGTCTGGATTGCCTGTTTCTCTTCACATAGAAAACCGCCATTTGTAGAATGCTCTTTTGTTTCACTTACAATTGTTAGAGCGTGGGCATTACTTTTTTAGAAATAATTAAAACTCTCTTGCTTCACTTATATCTATTTAGAGATTTGACAGGAATTGGTCATTCACATGGTTAGTCATAAAATACTACATAAACTTGTAGATCGCTGAATATGATATGTTTGATTCCTTGCAATAGTTTTGCCATATAGAGATGCTAATATGTGGGAGGAACTAGTGAATGATTATGGTTTAGTAAAAATATTGGTGTTAAGGTATGTGATTCTCGAAGCATGCACGTATGGTCTTCCAACTATGTAACCAAATTGGCGCGCATTGTATTTTGATTGTTTATCTTTGCGTGAAGGTCGGGGGGGCGCGATGGTTAACTCCTACCAACCTCCCCCCTAGGAGCATGCGTCGTAGTATTTTTGCTTCGAGGGCTAATAGATTTTTCGCAATAAGTATGTGAGTTCTCTATGACTAATGTTGAGTCCATGGATTATATGCACTCTCACCCTTCCACCATTGCTAGCCTCTCTTGTACTACGCAACTTTCGCCGGTACCATACAGCCACCATATACCTTTCTCAAAACAGCCATCATACCTACCTATTATGGCATTTTCATAGCCATTCCTAGATATATTGCCATGTAACTCCATCGTTTATTATGACACGCACCATCATTGTCATATTGCCTTGCATGATCATAAGATAGCTAGCATGATGTTTCCATGCCTTGTTCGTTTTTGATGTCATTGCTATGCTAGATCATTGCACATCCCGGTACACCGCCGGAGGCATTCATATAGAGTCATATTTTTGTTCTAGTATCGAGTTGTAATATCGAGTTGTAAGTAAATAGAAGCGTGATGATCATCATTATTAGAGCATTGTCCCTTGAAAAAAAAGAAAAAAAAGAAAGGCCAAATAAAAAAGGGAAGGCCCAAAAAAAAGAAAAAAAAAGAAAAAGAAAAAAGGGGACAATGCTACTTTTTTTTTCCACACTTCTGCTTCAAAGTAGCACCATGATCTTCATGATAGAGAGTCTCCTATGTTGTCACTTCCATATACTAGTGGGAATTTTCATTATAGAACTTGGCTTGTATATTCCAATGATGGGCTTCCTCAAATGCCCTAGGTCTTCATGATCAAGCAAGTTGGTGCACACCCACTAGTTTTCTTTTGAGCTTTCATGCACTTATAGCTCTAGTGCATCCGTTACATGGCAATCCCTACTCACTCACATTGATATCTATTAATGGGCATCTCCATAACCCATTAATACGCCTAGTCGATGTGTGACTTTCTCCCTACTTTTGTCTACTACCACCTTCTATTTCACCCATAGTGCTATATCCATGGCTCACGCTCATGTATTGCGTGAAGAATTGAAAAGGTTCGAAAAAGTAAAGTATGAAATCAATTGCTTGGCTGACACCGGGATGGGCATGAGGGGTACCTTGTGTTAAGAAAAAGGAAGCATAAAAGACTATATGATTTTGTAGGGATAACGTTCTTTAGCATTGATATTTTGAAAGACTTGATTGTTTGTTTGGATGCCCGAGTATTAAATTCTTCTATGTCAAATGATAGACTATTGCTTTGAATCACTCGTGTCTTAATATTCATGCCATTATTAGTTTACATGATCAAGATTATGCTAGGTAGCATTCCACATCAAAAATTATCTTTTTTATCATTTACCTACTCGAGGACGAGCAGGAATTAAACTTGGGGATGCTGATACGTCTCCGTCGTATCTATAATTTTTGATTGTTCGATGCCAATATTCGACAACTTTCATATACTTTTGGCAACTTTTTATACTATTTTTTGGGACTAACATATTGATCCAGTGCCCAGTGCCAGTTCCTGTTTGTTGCATGTTTTATGTTTCGCAGAATATCCATATCAAACGGAGTCCAAACGGAATAAAAACGGCCAGAGATTTTTTTGGAATATATGTGAATTTTGGGAAGCGGAACCAACATGAAGCGATGCTTGAGTGGGCCATGAGGCAGGGGGCGCGCCCAGGGCCCTTGTGGCCACACCGTAAGGCGGTTGATGCTATTCTTTCACCGCAAGAAATCTAATATCCGGATAAAAATCATGTCAAAAAATCAGCCCAATCGGAGTTACGGATCTCCGGGAATATAAGAAACGGTGAAGGGGCAGAATCTAGGAACGCAGAAACAGAGAGAGACAGAGAGACATATCCAATCTTGGAGGGGCTCTCGCCCCTCCGCCGCCATGGAGGCCATGGACCAGAGGGGAAACCCTTCTCCCACCTAGGGAGAAGGTCAAGGAAGAAGAATAAGGAGGGGGGCTCTCTCCCCCTCGCTTTCGGTGGCACCGGAGTGCCACCGGGGCCATCATCGTGTGACGGCGATCTACACCAACACCTCCGTCATCTTCACCAACATCTCCATCACCTTCCCCCATCTATCTACAGTGGTCCACTCCCGCAACCCGATGTACCCTCTACTTGAACATGGTGCTTTATGCTTCATATTATTATCCAATGATGTGTTGCCATCCTATGATGTCTGAGTAGATTTTCGTTGTCCTATCGGTGATTGGTGAATTGCTATGATTGGTTTAAATTGCTTGTGGTTATGTTGCTGCCCTTTGGTGCTCATCATATGAGCGCGCGCGTGGATCACACCATAGGGTTAGTTGTATGTTTATAGGACTACGTATTGGAGGGCAAGAGTGACAGAAGCTTCAACCTAGCGTAGAAATTGATGCATACGAGGTTGAAGGGGGACCAATATGTCGTAATGCTATGGTTGGGTTTTACCTTAATGAACGTTAGTAGTTGCGGATGCTTGCTAATAGTTCCAATCATAAGTGCATAGAATTCCAAGTCAGGGATGACATGCTAGCAGTGGCCTCTCCCACATAAAACTTGCTATCAGTCTAGTAACGCAGTCAATTGCTTAGGGGCAATTTCGCAACTCCTACCACCACTTTTCCACACTCGCTATCACTAAATTTATTGTGTCTTTATCTTAACAGCCCCTAGTTTATATTTACGTGCTCTTTATTTTCTTGCAAACCTATCCCACAAAAACTACAAAGTACTTCTACTTTCATACTTGTTCTAGGTAAAGTAAACGTCAAGCGTTCGTAGAGTTGTATCGGTGGTCGATAGAACTTGAGGGAATATTTGTTCTGCCTTTAGCTCCTCGTTGGGTTCGACACTCTTACTTATTGAAGGAGGCTACAACTGATCCCCTACACTTGTGGGTTATCAGCTCCCAAGCGACACCTAACCAATCTAGGAGACACCACTCTCCAAAAGGTAATAGATGGTGTGTTCATGATGAACTCTTTGCTCTTGTGCTTCAAATGGTAGTCTCCCAACACTCAACTCTCTCACACATATTTGGCTATGGTTGAAAGATGATTTGAGTGGAAAGCAACTTGGGGAAGGCTAGAGATCAAGATTCTTGTGGTAGGATTGGAATGTCTTGGTCTCAACACATGAGTAGGTGGTTCTCTCTCAGAAAATGATTAGTGGAATTGTAGGAACGTTCCGATGGCTCTCACACAAATGAAGAAGGGTTGGGGGGGTATATATAACCTTCACACAAAATCCAACAGTTACACACATTTGAGCCAACTCGGTCTGACCGAATAGGAGAACTCAGTGAGACTGAAGCAGTTCAAAATGTGAACGTTGGGAATCTCAGTGGGATCGACGGGATCAACTCGGTGGGATCGATGTGCTAGGGCTAGGGCAAAACCTCATCTCGGTGACGTCGATTGCATGAACTCGGTGAGATAGATTTCAGCAATGAGCAACCAGAGAGTTGGTCAGCCAAACTAGGTGGGACCGATTGCTCATTTTGGTGAGACCGAAATGCTACAACAGGAACCAGAGAGTTTGCAAGGCCATCTCGGTGATACCGAGATCCATATCGGTGTGACCGAATTGTCTAGGGTTTCTGGTAGTGGCTATGTCAAATGAACTCGGTGGCGCCGGATTGATCAAATCGGTGAGGCCGAGTTTGACTTCGGATTTTGGACATATGTGGAAATGAGAAGTGGTTGAGGGTTTAGGAGCAATATCACTAAGTACTTTGAGCATGTAGGCCATTAAGCAACACCTCATCCCCTTTTAATACTATTGGTTCTATAGGCTCAGTGTGATCTTGGATCACTAAAATGAAAATGAAGAGTCTTGAGCTTTTGCCAATCTTTGTCCTTAGCATTTTGAAGGAGTTCCACATCCTCTTGTCCTTGCCACTCCAATATTGAACTCATCTGAAATACACTAGGTAAAGGTATTAGTTCAACAAGAGATATGTTGACATTAATTACCAAAATCACCCGTGGGCACTTGTGCTTTCATGGTTTGAGAAGATATGCAGGCCGACATGCTCAAGTTCGACGATGAGTGATCTATGCCAGAGTGCGCCATCCCTTTTTTTGTACGTCGGCAAGTGTGCTGGCATGACCATGGCCGATAGGGCGTGGTTGAATTTCCGCTCCTTTTTGTGTGCTGGCATATGTGTCGGCCGCTGGCAAGTGCGTCGCCATGAACTGTGCGGTGGTTTTTTGGACGTTGGCTTTGTATGTCTGCCGCAGGCATGGTACCGACATGAACTTTAGGCGATGGCATGGACGCTAACATGGTCTATGGTTGCGGGCCTTGTAATTTTATTTGCCGGCATTAAATAGGTCGCGCGCGTTGGCCGCGTGGCCAACTGAAAAGTAAAACAGGACGGACGCCGAACGGGCGGCCGACCCAAACAGACGAAAATCGGACAAAAGAGCGCATCCGTTTGGGTGGGCGCGTTGAAGTTGATCTTAAATGTAAATAATACTTATGTCACAAAAATTATACCATGAAAAATCCCTTTCAAATCAAATTACCTATACTCTGGTGGCAGCTCCTGAGTGGCTCAATGGGGTACCGGTATGCATTCTCTGAACGGATGATGATGGGTAGTCAAATCAAATCTGAAGGAACCTGTGCCCTAGACCCTGCCCATTCCCTATAAATAGCGCCTTTCTGCTTACAACTAGCTAAGCAACACAACCCTTTTACACCTGTGCTCTGGCTAGCTGCTAGATTCCTCGCCCCTCTTGCCTTCTCTCATTATCCACATCTCCCGAAACAAGAAGTTGTGATACAGATCGAGTCGCACAACCTCTGGATGGACTTCGACACGCTGAACTCTCACCCGGAGGCGCAGCTGGAGCTGATGAACGCAATGCTGCAGCTAGAGCAGCTCACTGCGCTCCCTGACCACGCCATGCCGCCGGTGCCCCCTTCTCCATGCATGCAAGCCCCTCGTCACCACTTCTCCTCGGCGCCTCACATGGCGAGCACCAACGCCGGCGTGGCCTACCACGATCCGTATTCTTCCCAGCTGCCGAACTCCTCCCCCTACAACGGCGGCCATCGTCGCTCGGAGTACACGGCGACGTCGCAGCCACAGACCGACGGCGCTGGCACCACGGGGCCGGCGGCGATGCGGGAGATGATCTTCCGCATCGCGGCGCTGCAGCCGGTGAACATCGACCCGGACACGGTGCGCCCGCCCAAGCGCCGCAACGTGCGCATCTCGACGGACCCGCAGAGCGTGGCGGCGAGGATGCGACGGGAGCGCATCAGCGAGCGCATCCGCATCCTGCAGCGTCTCGTCCCGGGAGGGACCAAGATGGACACCGCGTCTATGCTGGACGAGGCCATCCACTACGTCAAGTTCCTCAAGACGCAGGTGCAGTCCCTGGAGCGCGCGGCGGCAGCCAACGGCCACCGCGCGTCGCCCAATGGCGCAGCCGCCGCCGCGGCCTACCAGGGCCTGAACGGCCCGTGGTAAGATGCCACCCGCATGTGCTCACGGTCCGCGCGACATGACATACATGTGCATGTAATGGCACTAATCAACGTTGAGCCTGGAGCATCGCTCGTACGGCGACGGCGCGTTGATAGCATATGTACGGTCATGTGTGTAAATTAAGATGTACTAGGAGTCGAGACCTACTAGGTAGTAGAGTATGAGTAAGAGTACCGATACTCGGCATGTTCTTTTCTTTTTCTTTTTTGGCCACGAGGGCATGCTTGTTACTGAACTGGCAAGCCGGCGCGGGTCACAGGCTCACAGCTCATGCACAAGATTAAAATGTTGCTCGGCCTTGTACTCCCTACGGCCGCAGGCAGGCATGCATGTATGCATGCACCTATCTTATGAGTACGTATTGTAGAGAAGCATTTTCATTCGCTGCAACATTCGATTGTTTGCCCTTACAACTTGGAACTACAAAGAAATGCAGCTTACATGCCCTTTGTTCTTAAAACACGCTCTGGGTCCAAATTAAAGAAACACGAAGCGTGCTAGTTTGCGATTGCGTTGCATTGAAGTTACTTCCCTAATCAGCTATTTTTCTTTTTCATTTTTAAGAGAGCATCGCATGTCTTTTCCATTAAAATACAAGAAGAGTTTAGTTACATCCAGTCACACGCGAGCTGTAGAAAAACAGCAGGGAAAGCGTGAAAATGTTGGTTAGCCAAAAGCTTGATTACCATAATCTATTCTCACGTCCTCAGTTTGCCAGCTGCTGCTGCTCTTGAAAGGTGTTGTGGTACACTTGCTTATGGCTTTGCAGCAGAAAAATAGACACGAGAACAATAGAAATCAAAATAGTGTTGCAGATTATCTGGCAAGATATAGTCGCTTAGCCGCTTAGCTCTAAGCGGGCCATGTTTGTGTGGCTTGGAAGAGGACCCTCATGTATTGAGGAAATCTTGGCAAAAAGATTGTAGCCCTATACCATAATGAAATAAACTATTATTGATCTCGCAAAATAGAAAAGTTAGCTTTTTTGGGGAATAAAAGTTAGTTTAGAAAACTGTAAAATTGACAAAAGCGGGTTGGACAAACGGTATGGTCGTTTGATCGTTTATTTTCTTGTTTTTTGTGACTACTATTTTTTCATGTCGAAATAAGTAAAAGGTGAACTGGATGGGTACAACAACACGGTTTATAAATCACAATTTGCTCTCCTCTGGAACCTAGGCATGCATAATGGCTAGCTAGCTGGCTAGCTAGACTGGGGCAGAGAACAGTGGGTACAAAAACGAGCGGGCTTTCAGTGCACAGGACATGTTTATGCAGCAAGGAGCAAAAGACACTATACGACCGATGATTGAATAAATTGAGCCCCTGCTGATCCTTAAAAAACAAGACTATTCCATGGAACGGGCGGCAGTGGCATTGCTTGCACGCACGCCCGTGCCCCTCGGCGACGAGCGAGAGTGGCTCGAATGGAGAAGCCTGGCAACGCCTCGGCCGGCGCAACGGCGCGCCCGTTTGCCCCGCCGTCGTCACGTCCTACGTTGGCGCACTGGAGCGGCCCCTGTGCGCGCACAGCCGCGCCGTCCCGGACTGGGGTGGCCGCGGTCTTGCTTTCCAGACGCTAAGCCGATTCCGGAACGCGGCCGTTTCTGCCGCAAGCTTTTCTCATTCCGCATGTGCCCGTGTCCGACTGCTGTTAATGCCTCGGCAGCGGCGTGTCTACCGATATTCCCACCCCGTTCCGTCCCGAATTGTACAAGGTGCCATCATGATCAGCGGTTCCCGGTGGTTCATGTGTCTGAATTCCTCGCGAAAGCCAGTCTTCATTATTTTTGAAATAGCTCACCGCTGACACCAAATGGTGCGAAAGCCAGCCTGAAGGACGTGGTTAAGGTAAAATCAAACAGCTTGTGCAAGATATGTTGAAATCTGAGATGGGCCTAGAGCCCATATGACAATTTCAGATTTGATCTCTAAGGGCCCATGTAGGTGGCATGACAAAGTGGTGGGAAGTTTAGTCCCGCCATGCTAGTGGAAGGAGAGTTGGAGTGGTTTATAAGGGATTCTCTCCCTCATGCTATTGGAGCTTGAGAAGAGATGAGGCCCTCGCGCACTCATCCTCCTCCTCCGCTCGCCGCGCCGCGCCGCGCCGCGGGATTGAGCCGAGCTCACTCCTATGCGCTTCTTTTTGCCGGTTAGGAACGGAGAGTCTTTGACAGGTAGGGCCACGATCTGAGACGTCGGATCGTGGGGGCGCTGCCAACCCTAGCCGCCGCAACATAGAACGCATCTGCCTCCACGCCCGCCGTCGTCCCTTTGCTGCTGCTGCCGCCGGTGACTCCACCCCGTCCGCCGCGTACACGGTCGACGGGAGAGCAGGTCTCCGAAGCCTCGCCTCTCTGGATCCTGTGCGGGAGAGGGGCGAATAGGTTTTTGGGAAGCGACTGCTCGCCGTTCGTCTACTTCCTCTACGTCCGCGTCGCCCTCGTCATCGTCATGGCCACCGACGCCGAACGTGCCGCCGCTGAGAAGATCGAAGCCGACAAGAAGGCAGCTGAGGACGCTGCTGCCGTCACCGCCGCCGCGGCCTCTGCATGGCCTACTGGAGGGTATAACTCGTTTATCCCGCTCCTACTGTTTTCTATTTTAGGCATGCTAGCGTTATACGTAGATCTGTCTACAATTAGCGTAGTATGTGCTCACGACATGGACGTGGGTTCGGCCCACGTTTCTCTACGCGCGGCCGCACATATATATGTGGGGCGCTCCCAACCCTAGCCGCCGCAACATAGAACGCATCTGCCTCCACGCCCGCCGTCGTCCCTTTGCTGCTGCTGCCGCCGGTGACTCCACCCCGTCCGCCGCGTACACGGTCGACGGGAGAGCAGGTCTCCGAAGCCTCGCCTCTCTGGATCCTGTACGGGAAAGGGGCGAATAGGTTTTTGGGAAGCGACTACGCGACTGCTCGTCGTTCGTCTACTTCCTCTACGTCCGCGTCGCCCTCGTCATCGTCATGGCCACCGACGCCGAACGTGCCGCCGCTGAGAAGATCGAAGCCGACAAGAAGGCAGCTGAGGACGCTGCTGCCGTCACCGCCGCCGCGGCCTCTGCATGGCCTACTGGAGGGTATAACTCGTTTATCCCGCTCCTATTGTTTTCTATTTTAGGCATGCTAGCGTTATACGTAGATCTGTCTACAATTAGCGTAGTATGTGCTCACACTATTGAATATCAGTATGCTATAATTTGTCTCAATGCCATGCTAGTAGTTAATTCGTGGATTAAATTAATCGGAAAATTGCCTATTTACTCAGCAAGATAAAAAAAGAAAATGAGCGCTGGCGATAATGTTAGCAACGAAAAAGACCGAGGTACGGTCAAATCAAGCCGGGTAAATCCAAAGATTTCATACATGCATGTGCTGCATTGCATGCACCGCGCGGCCATGCATGTGCCCAGAAATTGCTACGTTGTCCACGTACCGCCCCACCCCTTTCGACAAATAGGCCTTGTGAAACCGACGTCTTCGATCCCGCGAACGCGAACGCGCTCTATCCATCGGTGCGAGTCTCTGGAATCTGGACGCTAGCTAGGCTAAAAGGCTTTCACCACCCGGCCTCCCTGATTAATCTCATGGAGGTCTTTTCAACTTGACCGTACACCTCTGGCCTGTCGGCATACAACAACGACCATAGCTAGCCCCGGAGATACCACTGCAGTACATGAGTACTGTACTTTCTTTCTCTCTTTCTTCGAGCGTGATGTTAAGTAAGTACGTACTACTTTCTCCAACAGAAGTGAGAGAGACTGTCCCTCGCTTGGTCGGCTAGTAACAAAGAGAGAAAGAAAAGAAGTATACGTAGAGAAATCCTTGCGCCGTGAATATGTGACCGATCATGGAATGGAAGCATGGGATTTGTGTGGCACCGCCATCTATGAGAAAGCGGGGCCCTTGTTGTCGAGCCGGCCGGTGCGCCCGCCCACCACGACGATGGAGCGCTCATGTGCATCCCTCCCGGTGCCAAAGACGTCGATCTGATCGTTTCCCTCTCCTTAATTCTTGCTGTTCCCCGCCTTTCCAGAATTATGGCTGCTACTTCTTCTGCACTTTTTGTACCTGACATCCTTTTCGTTCAAGGATTCCGCTCCTGCTCCAGTGCCCACGAAGGCTCTAGATGTTGTCAGTGTGACAGTCGGAAAGGAAATTTTCGGCGAGGGATGCATCAACATATATCACGGCTGCGAAGGGGATGAAAAGATACACATGCCCACAGGGTTCTCTGCATTGTATCATGTGCATAATGCTAATATCTGACACATGCCGGTCCCCTGAAAAAGGTTTTTTGTAACCAGCCTGAAAATTTCGGCCAGATTTTGGAAGAAAGGAACTAAGGAAGCTGCCGCAGGAGGGAAGGAAGACTACCCATTAACTATCTTAGGGTGGTAGCCCGACCTCATTATCTATCTTAGAGCATCTCCAGCCGCGTTCTCAACAGGTTCTTCCCAGGTGTTTTTGCCGCGTCGGCGCCGAAAAAAAGGCCCAGTCGCACCCCAGAAATCCGTTTTTCGCCGGCTCGGGCTAAAACTGATGCCGGCTGACCCAGGCCGAACCCGGCGCCCTGGGGGTCGTTTGAGGAGCCGGCACAAGCGAAAAAGGCGCGTGGGTCCGCCCTGTCGGCGACCCGAGGGCCTTTTCCCGCCGTTACTCGACGCTTTTCCCTCGCATCCCTCCCGCTCGCTCGCCTTCCTCCCGCCATTCCCTCCCTTTCTCCCGCCAAACCTCCTCCCGCTCGCCTTTCAGTCGCCGCCATGCTGCGCGCGGCGGCAACCGCGACCGGCACCGTGGCCCAGCCGAAGCAGAGGAAGCCAAGGGCACCGCCATCGAAGCCACCGGGCATGTCGAACGCCGAGTGGAGGGTGGAAGTTCAGCGACGCGACGCAGTCACCGCTGACCGACGGAACAGGGCCATCGCCAAGAAGGCCCGCGACAACGCGGCGCGCGCGGCGGCGGCTGCGGCGGCCTTCTCATCGGCCGACCACGCGGGGATGATGAATCCACCCGTCGTCAGCCACGCCCAGTACGCGCCCTGGGGACAGCAAGGCGTCGGTTCTCCATGGGGATCGTCGTCGCCCGGCTACGCCGACGGCGACGCGCACGGTGGGTTCAACCCAAACGTGACTTTCCCCCATGGCCACCCCGCGACGCGCACACCCTCGCCCGCCTTCGTCGGCGTGCAGTACCCTCCATACAACTACTCGGCGCCCGCCTACGTGTCCACACCGACGCCCCATCTTCGCCGTGGATCGCTGCCCTTCTCGCACCTCGGCGACACCGACGACACAGGAGCCGACATGAACGACATCATTGCGATAGGTTCGACCGCGGCCGCCGCGTCTCCCGGGTTCGCCACCCAGGACGAGGTGGTGGATCTCAGCGGCGGCATGGAGGCCGAGCTCGGCTACGTCTACGGCGAGGACGTGCAGGATGCGCAGGAACCCGAGGAGGAGGAGGAGGACGACGACGAGGAGGAGGAGGAGGACGAGACGGCTCCTGATCCGACGAAGGGGCGCAAGAAGAAGAAGCGGGCGGCTAGGCCAGGCGAACCGCGCATCAAGTGGACGTCCAAGGAGGAGGAATGCCTCGCCGAAGCATGAAAAGTCGTCTGCCTCGACCCGGCCACCGGCACGAACCAGAGCTTCGAGACGTACTGGGACCGCATCAAGGCCGAGTTCAAAGGCGTCTCCATGCAGCGTGGCTCCAAGGCGATGACGAACCATTGGGGGTGTATCCAGGGGGCGTGCAACAAATGGCATGGTATCGTCGAGGAGGTCGCGGCTCGCCCGGAGAGCGGCGCCAGCGTTGAGGATCAGGTATGCACGCCGTTCGCCCGCTTCTCTTCGTCGTCTACGCCCGCCAACTATTTGTTCCTCCGCGCAGTTGCTGCGCATGTTCGCCATGTATCGGCGTGACAACCTCGACGCCGACTTCAAGTACCTCCACGTCTACAACCGCATTAACAAGTGCGAGAAGTGGGCGGAAGTCCGACGTACCCTCGACAAGGCCAAGGAGACATACAAACCGGACGCGACGACTCCGGGCGCGTCAGAGGGGCGGCCGGACGGCTACAAAGGGGCTAAGAAGGGGAAACATGCCGACGCGGCAACCGCGCGAGTGCAGGAGTCTATCGAGCATTGCCCCGCCGACGCCCAGGCCCGGGCCGTCCTGCGTGAAGAGAAGACCGAGGCGCGGTGGTCGTCGTTGATGACGAACAGCGCCATCAAGCTCGACCTGCTCCGGACCAACGTCGACCTGCTCCGGACGAACGTCGCCGCGAAGAAGAGGAACACCGACATGGCTTTTCTGATGGGCGGGGCGGACATGCTCCAGAGCAACGACGAGCAGCTCAAGGCGTGGTACATGGCGGAGCGCGACCTCATCCTGAACCAGCTGCAGACGACGCCGACAACGTCGACAACGCCGACGACGCCAGCTCCCGCGCCCAGGGCCACACCGACGCCAAGCCCGAACGACGCCTCTACATCGCCGCCCAGCAGTACTGAAGCCGCGCCGACACAGCCCAGCACCGAAGCAGCTCCAACACGGCCGAGCCCGCGCACGCCGACTCCGCCAACGCCTGAAGCCGACCCCGCCGAGTGATTCGTTGCGCACGCGAACTTGCGGCGCTCTGTTTTTTGTAACGCCAGACTACATCCGATCGCCGGATTTGTGACGTCTTTTGTGAGCGGGAACGACCTAATTCAAATTTCCCGCATCCTGGGGCCGGCGCTTGGGGACGTGACTGGGAGCTAGGTCGCCCCCAGGGGCCGAATTAGCGCCGGCACGCCCCAGGCCGCTCTATTTAGGCGCCCTGGGGGGCTGAACGGCTGGAGATGCCCTTAGGAGTGGGGGGTACAGGGTACAGGTTTTAGATGGATGGACGTCGGGGACGTTGCGGACGGCGGCGGAGGGGGGGGGGGGCTGT
>LR738715.1:313792101-313822091 GCA_902687465.1 Secale cereale | reverse complement strand
GGGCTGTTTAGGCCGATGGTAGCTGCAGGCTCGGCGTCTGCTCGGGGTAGAAGATGAACAGGGAACATGATTCACAGGTAGAAGAAGGCATGTACACTGATCTGTGTTTGACGGCTGGAAACGATCGGACTGACCCTAGTCTCTCCCAATATTTGATTGGTACGCGTGACTGAGAAAGAAATTACACAACATAACATTTTATTTTATTCTTCGGCTTTGCTATTTTTATGTTGCCTTTTTTCTGTCCAGTTGTTATTTTATGTCATTTTATTTGTGTACTATGTCTGTGTAGTGTGTTTACAAGATATGCAATATCCTGTTGAGAGAAACATGTGTGGTGAACACCCGAGAGGGATAAGCTGAAACTGCACATTCTATCTTTTCTTAACACAGTATAAACGCAAGCGCTTATATATACGCGTATACACTCATCCCTATGAACGTATGCACATACACATTATCCTTGTGAGCACCTACGAGAGACTAAGCCGACATATCATCTTAAGATTTTATGAAGTCACCATAGGCGCCTCCTAGTCAACGGTAACGTCTCCTTTCCCTGAACACGCATCGCCGGACTTTCTGAAATAAATCCAGTATAAATGCGAGCATCAAGATTTGAATCAAGTGGGCTAAAAATACCACTGTCCCCCTAATTATCCACCACATGTTAGTTCGCACTGCATGCTTTATCTGGTGACTAGCTTTGTCGACAAAAGTAGGACCCAACTTTCCCACGTACATATGGCTCGCATTGCCGCGACGAACCTTCCAACTATAGCCCGGAGAAGCCCTGCTTTTGCTATGGGGGTTTCACTATTTTTTTAATATATATTGTTTGATCGATGTACTTTCTTTGATCCATATTAATTGACCCTAACTTAATACTCCCTCCGTTTTTAAATATAAGTCTTTTTAGATATTTCACTAGAGACTACATATGAAGCAAAATGAGTGAATCTACACTTTAAAATATCTCTATGTAGTTTGTAATGAAATCTCTATAAAAACATATATTTAGGAACGAGTGTAAAATTGTATTAAATCAGCGTCAATTAATTTGCATCGAAGGAACTATCATTTTTTCTAAATAAATCGATCGATGTAGCAGCTGATCCTGTCTTTCCAGCATCAATCCCACCAGCCTCCAGACAAGAACAACAATCTGACAGGACATGTTGGTAACATAGGACACACGCATTTTCCCGATCCAGTGACCGGACAGAACGCCCGACGTTGCATGGACGCCACACACGTGCACGTACATCCAAATCCCGGCACGATGTATGCTACGCGGGAGATAAATTACACCTCTGGACGTGCCCCGCGCGCCATCCCATGCACAGGGTCTCGCCTGCTGACAGCTACACTGAAAGTGAAGATTAGTTAGAACGGTCCGGTACTCACCTCATCTGGTCCGAAAATCAACTTCAAATACATCTCACGCCTCTCCTGTCAGAAGGCCGGGTCGACCTCAGCCTCAGGGTGGTTCACCATTGACATGACACGCATACGGCCAGATGGGCTACGCCGGGACGGCCGCGCCCTGCACCGCCATGTGAGAGGGCTTGTACGTACGCTCTCGGTGGGGCTAGGCTGTGGTCTGGTTCCTGCTGCGGCCTGCGAGATGATCAGTTCCGGTATAGTAGTGCCTAGCGTACGCCTGTGTTCGTGGGGGCGCCACGGCACGGCGCGGCGAGGCCACATGGGCCGGCCCCCGATCGATGGATAGCTTGCGCGGGTTGGCCACTTGCTTCCTCGCTTAGCCGGCGCCCGGCCGGTTGGCCCTGGCTGAGACGTAGAGTTCGCGATAAGACGTACGAGTCAGAGCGATTGGACAGAGGCCTCTGTGTCGTGCTCAGGTTGTTCGTTTGAGACGTGGGATGGATCGTTCATGCATGAGAACGTGGTTGCATGATTTCCTGCTGCGGACCTACGGACTGCCTTGACTTCAGGTGTACATGGACGATTTTCCTTTTGGCGAAAATACTTGGGCGACTTTTCTTAGAAATAGGCTTTCGCCCCACTTTATGCCATAACCTGAGCGCATCCGCCTCCTCTCCCCCACTGTCCCACGATCTTCGGCATCGTCGTGGTCCGGCAGGAGATCACGACGTACGCTATGCTCACGAGGGAAAGCCGAAGGCAGATCGTGGAGGAGATCTAGGCTAGGCGCGCCACCCTCATCGCTACCCGGCTACCTCCGGATTCGCACGAGCCGGAGGAGGAGGGAGAGTGATGCGGAGCATCCTGCGAGCATCCCCTTGGACATCCGTCACCGGCACAAGCACTCAAGGGATCAATGACTAGAGCACGTGCACGCGCTATCGAGAACGAGGTGAATTCTTTCCTCTTCGAGTTTCGTTCGGATTTGCATGAGAATTGGGTTGTACCTCACAAGGAAATGTTGTGCATTCTTAGTTACCGAGGAGATGATCACGTGGAAGCGAAGAAGGACCTGCCCAGTCCGGAACGGGCGGTACTACCGCCTATAAGCGGTACTACCGCCCTGCCTGTGCGCAGCCGTCGGCCTTTGGCCATGTACCCCTTTCCCTCTTACCCCTTCGTGGCTTAGACTATAAGTAGACCTCCTCCATCTCTTTTCTGGGGTTAGCAAAGTATTTTGAGAGACCTTGAGAGCTTTGCTCCTTGTATCCCCTCCTCTAGGAGATCAAGACCTCCCAAGGGAGAAGAATCCTTATAGATTGCAAGACCTCCCAAGGGAGAAAATCATCAAGACCTCACCTCCTCTAGGAGTGGGAAGAACCTTACCTTTGTGCTTGTTTCCTTGGAATCTTGTGGATCTCCTGTATGCTACTCTAGTGGATGTGATATTGGGTTTATTTTGAGAGATTTGTGTCTTGTGTTCTTGTGTGTTCATCCTCTTTTCCCCCTCCAAGTGTGAAAAGATCTCCCTAGGGTTTCACCCTACAACATCTTGGTATCATGAGCAAGGTTGATTCACATCTTGGAGTCCCATCCCCCACTTTCTAGCTTGATTTTGTTGTGTCCTTGCCCAAATTCGAAAATCCCCCAAAAAATAGCCCACATTTTTTTCTTGCAATATGTTGGATCTTGTGAGATTTGGTTGTTTTGGTCCATGGATTTGATGTTTGGCAAGTGGATCTAGCCCCTCCACAACAATCCCCACTCATCCCACCACGAAATCCATCCAATTTTGCCTCCGAAATCATCCATTTCCGCCCCAAATTCGCCCCGATCCAGTTATGCGAATTTTCCCGACACCGACGGTACTACCGCCCTACAAGCGGTACTACCGCCTCTCACAGTTTCAGCCTTCCGAGTTTCACCGTTTTGACCATAACTTTCACTCCCGACTCCGATTTGAGTGTTCTTTGGCTCGTTGAAAAGCTAGCGACGTGCCCGAGCTGCTCATCTTGGTTTTATCACCATTAGCCTCCATCCAAAAATCAACACAAAAACACACACCTTCCGCATTTGACCAGTTTCGAGTTGCGATTTGGCGTTTCCTAAGGTGTTTCGGCTACTTAGGAGCGTGTGACATCGACATCATCGCCTCGGAGTCATCTTCGCCGCTAACCGTAAGCAAGGACGGTAACCTCGACGACACTTACCTTTGCTTTTGCATTGATAGCCCGAGTCATTTGCGTTGCTTATCCATCGAGACTAGCGAGTTGAGAATTATCGGGCCACGCTATTGTGCACCATAGTGATCGTGTTATCATCTTAGTGCCATAAGTCTCGCCCGTGCATATCTTACATACTTGTCTCATATTATCCCGGCTCGAGCATCAAGCTTACAAAAAAAGAAAGAAAGAAAAGCTTTTCAGCAAAAGAGGAGGAACAACGAGCTTATAAGCAATAGCATTGAGCCACTTTGCATATTCATATCATCTTGGTCACCGCATACATAGCATAGTTGGGATCGCGGACGGCACATTTCTCTCATAGGTTGGTGCACAAAGCATATCTTGCCCATTTGAGCAATCGAGCTAGCGTCTCTCTAGCATTCGCACAACAAGAGCATTTTACGTGGTCACTCACATTTTGCACTCACCCTTGGTTGTGCGGATCCCATCTATCTTCCGTGCGTGTGTTCCTAGTGATACTCTTGGCTTTGATCTATTTGCTTTACTTGCATTTTTGTGAACCTTCTCAACCTTATCAATATCTTGACTAACACTTTGTTTGAAATTTTGCCACCATCCTAACCAAGCTACTCCATAAGCCTTTTCCTTGTAGGTGTCAGGAACAAACCTGGTTCCAATTCTACTATTGTGGCATTTCATTGAGTGAAACTTGTTACATTTTCAATCTTCGGAAGAGGTAACTTTGGTATTGTTTTCTCACTTTCCTACTCACCTCCACTTTACATGATGGATAGGCCAAGTTCTTCTACCGACCTGATCGACGAGCATCTAGTGGAAGCACCAAACTACGTCACGAAGAATCACCTTTTTGGTGTCCAACGAGCTCTTCATCAAGAAAGCGAAGCTTTGGGCGACCGCATCGAGCAACTCGCTTCCGACTTTCGCACACAAATGCAAGAGTTCCGCAACATCTTGGTGAACCGCACGTCTCCTCCTTCTTCATCAAGACGGCGCCATTAAAGTCGACCCTCAAGTGACCACTCTTCGACTTACTCTTCCTCGGATGCAAGTCCTCCACGGCCTCGTCAAGCTCAACAATTCGTCAATCAAGATCGACAATCTCCGGACCATCCATTCCATGGCAATGGGTTACGAGATCGAGTTCGAGCACGTGAGCAAGGGCAACGCCAAGAGCAACAATGCCAACATCAAGTACCTCAAGATGAAGATGCATTCCGGCAAGCACAAGAAGGCGTGACGATCAAGCACGCAACGCACAACAAGCTCTTCGTGACTCCACGCGCGTCTTCGCCGACCGCACCCGCCAAGTACGTCAACAAGAAGAAGTACTTCATCAAGCACAACAAGAGGTAGCCGTTCATCGCGAAGCGGAACAAGAACGACTAAAACGAAACGACGTACCGCGCCACCACCGGCAAGACCATCGTGAGGAGCATGCTTTCGAGGTGCGACCACATCGTCGTGAGCGACACCACCATCATCAACATGATGAAGAACAACGCTTCGGCAAGCTTAAGTTCACTATGCCCAAGTTCTCCGGAAGTACCGATCCCGAGGAGTACCTCTCATGGGCATTGAAGGTCGACAAGATATTCCGCCTCCACAACTTCGAAGAGGAGAAGAAGATTGCCATGGCGTCTCTCGAGTTTCAAGACTATGTCCTTATTTGGTGGGAACAAACGATCAAGCGACGTAATACAAGAGGCGAACCACCAATCACAACTTGGACGGAAATGAAGAATGTCATGAGAGCTCGCTTCGTGCCTACACACTACACCCGTGATCTCTTCAAGAAGTTGCAACTTCTCAAACAAGGACGAAGACGGTGGAAGAATACTACCAAGAAATGGAGATTGCCATGATACGAGCCAACGTCAAAGAAGATGACGAGCAAACAATGGCACGCTTCTTGAACGGCCTCAATCACCCAATCAAGCGGATTGCCGACTTCCAACCATACTCCAACCTTCTTGAGCTACTTCATCAAGCGTCCAAGGCCGAGCGACAAGTCCAGGATGACTTCAAATACGCCAAGTACTCGTCCAAGACCTACGGCTCCTACTCTCAAGCTCCCACGACTTCGGCACCTCCTACCTCAACTAGAGCATCACCAAGTACCGGCGACAAGTCAAGTTCCAAGCAAACTACACCTTCCTCGACTCGTTCTCCGGCAAGCAACTACAAACCCAAGACTCCCTCACCTTTGGCACCACCATACGACCCCGTGAAGACAAGTTCCTTCAAGTGCTTCACATGTGGTGGCCGAGGTCACAAGTCCTTCGAGTGCACCAACAAGAGAACCATGATCTTCAACGACGACGACACATATGACTCAATGAGTGAAGACGAAGTGGAAGCCCTTGAGCACGTGGCCATGCACCGGCGCGTCAACGAAGATGAAGATGATCAAGTGTTTTGTGACAACGATTCAAGTCCCTCTCTCGTGGTATCCAAGGTCTTGACTCTCCAACACCATCAAGATGAAGACCAACGATGCCATATCTTCCACACAAAGGCCGGCATCAACGGGCATTCCGTGAAGGTCATCATCGACGGAGGAAGTTGTCACGACTTGGCAAGTGACGAGCTATGTTCCAAGCTCTAATTGGTCAAGAAGAAGCACCCTCGTCCATACAAGGTACAATGGTTGAGCGACTCCGGCACCATTCAAGTGGAGCATACGGTACAAGTTTCTTTCAAGATCAGCGCCTACGAGGACACCTTGGAGTGTGATGTAGTTCCCATGACGGTGTGCCACCTTCTCTTGGGACGACCTTAGAAATTTGACCGTGGAGTCATCCACAATGGACGAACCAACTACTATAGCTTCAAGATGAAAGGCAAGGAATATGTGCTTCAACCAATGTCACCAAGCCAAGTGATCGCCGATAAGCAAGCATCCACCCATCGTGGAGATCCTAGTGAGAGAGTGATCCACCAAAAAGAAAGTGAGAGCCACAAGCCAAAATTGAGCGCCTCTTCGCCAAGAGAGAAAAACTTAGTCCCCCTAGCCACCAAAAGTGAGATGAGAGAAGTGTGTGAGAACCCCTCGAGCGTCTTTCACCTTGTGCTTCTATGCAAAGGGGAAGCCAAACCTACTAACAATTCACCACCTCCACCTTTTGTGTTGTCTCAATTGTTGCAGGAATTTTCGGACGTCTTTCCCGATGAGCTACCACCGGGTCTACCTCCACTTCGCGGCATCGAACACCGCATCGACCTCGTACCCGGCGCACCACTTCCGAACAAGGCTCCTTACCGCATCAACCCGGAGGAAACAAAGGAGATACAACGTCAAGTACAAGAACTCATCGACAAAGGTCATGTACGTGAAAGCTTAAGCCCTTGCGCCGTTCCAGTTATTCTCGTGCCTAAGAAAGATGGAAGTTTTCGCATGTGCTCCGATTGTCGTTCGATAAATGCTATCACTGTTAGATACCGTCACCCTATTCCACGCCTAGACGACATGCTTGATGAATTATGTGGTGCCACCCTCTTTTCCAAAATTGATCTTAAAAGTGGTTATTACCAAATTTGCATTCAAGAGGGTGATGAGTGGAAAACAGCTTTCAAAACCAAGTTTGGATTATATGAGTGGTTAGTTATGCCGATGGGCTTATCGGAAGCGCCCGGCTCTTTCATGCGTCTTATGAATTTCGTTCTCCGACCTTATATCGGCGTCTTTGTCGTGGTTTAATTTGATGACATCCTCGTCTTTAGCAAATCGCTTGAGGAACATGTCAACCACATCCGTATGGTTTTGCAAACCCTTCGGCAACAACAATTATATGCTAACATGGAGAAATGCACTTTTGGTGTTGATAAAGTTGTTTTTCTAGGATTTGTCGTGTCTTCGCAAGGTGTTCACGTTGATGAAACTAAAAATTGAAGCAATTAAAACTTGGCCTCAACCAACAAACCTCCAACAAGTGCGTAGCTTTCTTGGTTTAGCCGCTTTCTATCGACGCTTTGTGAAGGACTTTAGCACAGTTGCTATGCCCTTACATGCCTTGAGCAAGAAGAACGCACCCTTCATTTGGGGTCCCTCGCAAGACACCGCGTTCAATGAACTTAAAACTTTGCTTACATACGCACCACTTCTTGCCCTACCGAACTTTGACAAACCGTTTGAGATACATTGTGACGCTAGTGGTACCGGTATAGGAGGCATGTTAATGCAAGAAAAGCGCCTGATTGCGTATTTTAGTGAAAAACTATCTGGAGCACAACTTAACTACCCCATATATGATAAAGAGCTCTATGCCTTGGTGAGAGTTTTGCGTGTTTGGGAACACTATCTTCGACCCCATGAATTTATTCTTCACATGGACCATGAGACGCTCAAGTATCTCAAGGGTCAAACTAAGTTAAACAAGCGTCATGCTAAGTGGAGTGAATTCATTGAGTCTTTTCCCTATGTCATCAAATACATCAAAGGCAAAGAAAATGTTGTGGCGGATGCGCTTTCCCGCAAACGCATGCTTGTTACCAAAATTGATTTGAATGTTCTTGGCTTTGAGCACATAAAAGACTTATATGAGCATGATGCTTTCTTTGCAAATCCTTATGCCAAATGTGTAGCGCATACTTCTTGGGAACGATACTGTATAAAGGATGGATATCTCATGAGAGCTAACAAACTTTGCATTCCCGAGTCTTCGCTTCGTTTGCTCCTTTTGCAGGAATCTCATGGAGGAGGGCTCATGGGACACTTTGGACGCGACAAGACATTTGCTACGCTCTCCAAGAACTACTTTTGGCCCAAGATGTTCCGTGACGTCTCTCGCTTCACCAACTGTTGCTCTACATGCCTCAAAGCTAAGTCAAAAGCTCAATCCCATGGTCTTCACATGCCACTTCCTATTCCTTTCCATCCATGGGAAGACATTAGCATGGATTTCATTCTTGGATTACCTAGAACTCAAAATGGAAAGGATTCTGTATTCCTTGTTGTGGATAGATTTTCCAATATGGCACATTTCATTCCTTGTCACAAGATAGACGATGCTTCACATATTGCGAATCTCTTTTGTAGGGAAATCTTGCGCCTACATGGAGTGCCCAAGACGATTGTCTCGGACCGTGACGTCAAGTTCTTGAGCTACTTTTGGAAGACTCTATGCGCCAAGCTCGGCATCAAGTTACTCTTCTCCACGGCATACCACCCTCAAACCGATGGCCAAACCGAAGTCACCAACCGAACGCTTGCAACTCTCCTACGTGTGTTGATCAAGAAGAACATCAAGGAGTGGAAGGAGTGCCTACCCATTGCGGAGTATGTCTACAACCGAGCAAGACACTCTACAACCGGCAAGTCCCCCTTCGAGGTTGTCTACGGCTTCAACCCCTTGTCATCGTTGGACATCCTTCCTCTCCCGCTTCAAGAAAGAGCCGACATGGACGCAAGTGCAAGAGCAGCCTACCTCAAGAAGATGCATGAAGAAACACGTTCCACGATCGAGCGTCATGTCCAACGCCTCGCCACCAAGCTCAACACCAACAAGGCACCAATGGTGTTCCATCCGGGTGATCTCGTTTGGCTACACCTTCGCAAAGACCGCTTCCCCAAGGAACACAAATCCAAGCTTCTTCCACGAGCCGATGGACCATTCAAGGTGCTAGCACGCTATAACGACAACGCATACAAGGTCGACATCCCACGTGACAAGTACAATGTAAGCGACATCTTCAACGTGAAAGACTTGGACAAATACCATGGTGATGAAGAGCACGATCCATGGACAGATCTCCCCCAAGGGGGGGGGGGAGATGATGCGGAGCATCCTGCGAGCATCCCCTTGGACACTCCGTCACCGGCACAAGCACTCAAGGGACCAATGACTAGAGCACGTGCACGCGCTATCGAGAACGGGGTGAATTCTTTCCTCTTCGAGTTTCGTTCGGATTTGCATGAGAATTGGTTCTACCTCACAAGGAAATGGTGTGCATTCTTAGTCACCGAGGAGATGATCACGTGGAAGCGAAGAAGGACCTGCCCAGTCTGGAAGGGGTGGTACTACCGCCTATAAGCGGTACTACCGCTCCAGAGCGGTACTACCGCCCATAAGCGATACCGCCTATAAGCGGTACTACCACCCTGCCTGTGCGCAGCCGTCGGCCTTTGGCCATGTACCCCTTTCCCTCTTACCCCTTCGTGGCTTAGACTATAAGTAAACCTCCTCCACCTCTTTTTTGGGGTCAGCAAAGTATTTTGAGAGACCTTGAGAGCCTTGCTCCTTGTATCCCCTCCTCTAGGAGATCAAGACCTCCCAAGGGAGAAGAATCCTTGTGGATTGCAAGACCTCCCAAGGGAGAAGATCATCAAGACCTCACCTCCTCTAGGAGTGGGAAGAACCTTACCTTTGTGCTTGTTTCCTTGGATTGATCTTGTAATCTTGTGGATCTCCTATATGCTACTCTAGTGGATGTGATATTGGGTTTGTTTTGAGAAATTTGTGTCTTGTGTTCTTGTGTGTTCATCCTCTTTTCCCCCTCCAAGTGTGAAAAGATCTCCCTAGGGTTTCACCCTACAACAGAGAGCAGCTACCGGAGCCGATGGAGCTGGCAGATATGGAGGAGGAAGACGCGGAGCAGCCTGCTCCAGGGTTCACCATGGAGGAGGTGGAGGCGGAGTTCGTCAACACCCATGCCGCGGAGATGGCGGAGCAGTAGGCCATCCTGGAGTCCATTCAGGATGAAGCGTATGTGGAGGCCAACCGACAGTTCCTTCAGCAAGAGCGGGCGGTGACGGACGCGCTCTTCGCCGAACTCGATGCGGAGATAGAGGTGTCCGGAGCGGAGGAGCCGGAGTTGTAGCTGTCGCCCATATACCCGGAGCTAGGCACGAAGATAGTCGGCATCTTCGACGAGGAGTAGCTAGATGATCGACGTAGTACGTAAGTTTACTTCCTTTGCATGATTTCATATGAATTTAAGAATCTAGTATGAGATGTCTGGATGCACCTGTGCTAATCTGAGATGTACGCATTTAGATGCGTCCACGGGCGTTTGAGGCGTCATATGACAACTGATGCACTAATAGTATGCGTGTCAAAGTACTGGGTGGAGAAAAATTCAATTCACTCGTGGGATCGTGCATGAGGTGTCAACTACAGAAAGCTCCCAGTTCATTCCATCGCCGATGCATGTTTTGATTTGGTTGGAGAACATAGAAAAGCTAGGACGATAGGAGAAAGAGCAGGATAACGCAGAAAATATAAAATCATAAAGAAAGAAAATGCAAAAGGACCGATAGCATGTGTGCAAGGATGTTATCTTAAAAGTGCCACATAAATGTTAAGATGGAGGAGGAAGAAATAAGAAGAAGAAACCGAGAGCGACGTTTCTGCTCCCGGGCTTAGATGAGCCCGGGCAAAATAAAAAAATCATGAATTTTTTCTTCAAAAAATCCTGATATTTTTGCAAGCAAGATGCTCATGTGTGTGATGCTCGTGCAATAAAGGGTGGAGTTTGGACATTCGAGAAGTGTGCGACGAGTAAAGACATAATTCAGCTATATGAATAAGATTACTGTTCACACACTCTTTGGACCGATTTTCTATTTTTAGCCACAAGCTTCTCAGGTGTTCAAACAGGGTAAAATTTTGCACGAACATCACACACGCGAACATCTTCCATACATCAAAAAAATTCAGGGTTTTTTGATTTTTTTTAGTTTACCGTAGCTCGGGAGCTGATGAGGCCGGACATCGAGTTGGATTTTCGAAAAAAACACTTTTTCTTAACTAAGAGATAACCTCTCAACAACTATATGTCTCGCCATATATTTATGTATATTTAATTATTAGGCATAATCAAATATTGTGACGATGTCACGGCTAAGGGGCCTCTCACCATGTCAATTCCTGGCTGGTGGGTTGGGCTAAGGACCCCTTGTCGGTTTCGACATAGGCCACATTGGGCTGCCCTCGACATGTAATAAGAAGGGACTTCGTGTACTCCAAGATGTTGGACCTGTATTGAATTCTATCTTCTCGTATATAATTCTCAGTCGAGTCTATGTATAGAGTTTTACCTCAGTCTGATGTGCCAGTTGATAATAACAACAAGATCTGGAAGATGAAGATACCTCTTAAGAATATAATCTTTTCATGGTATCTTCGTCGGAGAGTCATTGTTTTTAAAGATAACCTTATTAAGAGGAATATGCATGGAAGTATGCAATGTGTCTTTTGTCAGCATGATGAGATAATAAAACATTTGTTCTTCCAATGCAATTTGGCTCGTTCTATATGGCCAGCCGTCTAAATAGCATCTGGCTTGTTTCCTCCTTACAGTGTTGGTAATATATTTGGCAACTGGCTACATCAGATTGATCACAAGTTTAGAACTCTTCTAAGGATGGGAGCGCTTGCCGTTATTTGGTCACTTTGGCTATGTAGAAATGATAAGTCTTTCAATGATAAAAGTAATTATCTTATGCAGGTTATCTACATATGTATCGGGACTCTTCGTTTATGGTCCTCTATACAACGTGTGGAGAATCGAGACCTGTTTATGGAGGTGTGTACACGATTGAAAGCTATGACGAGGGATACTTTTACCAAACATGGGTGGCAGCATGATCTTTGGATTCCCCCCCCCTCTGGTTTAGGCATTATACATACTCTACATATTACTTTGCATTTTGCCTTTTTTATTTTTTATTTTTGTCTGAGGACTTTGTTTGGCTGTCTGCATCTTAGTTATGCAGAGGTCGGTGTAATGCTTAAATATTTTAAATAATAAAGTGCCCCTTATCGTAAAAATCTCCTCGTATGTAGCCAATTAGGATCTTGTATCCTAGCCCCCTACCTATAAAAACCAAGGGGACATGCTCGTACATACATGGCAAGTTATATCATTCCATCTCTTGGTAGTCAACTTCTACACTGTGCTTACTCCAATGCAATAAATACAAGTGGGGCATAATGTATTATCTTATCAAAGAGCCTGAACCCGTGTAAAATCCCGTGTCCATATTACCCATGTTCCAAGACATCTACCGTAGTATCCCCTACCTCGAGATCTACCAGATTAGGTTTCGTCGGTGGTAGCCCATGGAGGTCCTGCTAGGTGATCGTCGTGGATCGATGGGAGTGAAGATCAATGAGTAGATCGATTTCGTCTAGATCTTTGTGCTGGTACAAATGTTCATTTTTGGCGGTTTCACCCTCATCACCAATTCGGATGGCCACCTCTGCCAAGTCAAGTCCTTTGCTCTAGGATGGGCTATCGGGTTCAGTAGCATGGAGTACAACACAGATTATTGCAGAGAACTAGTCTTTTATGAGATTGGTGTAGCGCCGACTCAAGGAACAACATGGACCGCTTATCCCGGCGCCGATTTACGATTAGTTTCATGATGAGTGTGAGAATCCTCTTTTGGGGTCGATCCCAAATCAGACCCGAAAGACGCCCCATGGCTCCGATGACAGATCAGATCTTGAAGTTGCCTTCCTTGGACTTGATTTCGGATCAAGATCAGGAAGAACACATGGAATTATTTCCGAGGTTAATGTTGGATCGTGTCTTGAAGTCACTCTCCAGGTATGAGACTAGGCTCAGGAGGAGCGTGAAAAATTCTTCTGGACGAGATGCTATATCAGTCCAAAAGCTTGCGACTTTGGATGGCCTGATCTCAATGAATGATCAAATCTGGGAGTCCCCAAAAAAATCAACTTTTAACCCACTCACCAGCCATCTAGTTGTCGGAAATATGCCCTAGAGGCAACAATAAAGATGTTATCATATTTCATTGTTCATGATAAATGTTTATTCTCCATGCTATAATTGTATTGACCGAAAACTTAAATACATGTGTGGATAAATAAACAGGCATCTTGTCCCTAGTGAGCCTCAACTATACTAGCTCGTTGAATAAAAATGAGCTTAGAATCTGATCGTATCACTTAGTTTAATTGCTATAACTTTCTTCATGTCAAGTATCTGTTCCATAGACCATGAGATCAATCCACTTCCTGATACCGAAAGAATACTTTGTGGGTATCAAACGTCACTTCGTAATAGGGTGATCATAAAGGTGCTCTTCAGGTATCTTGGAAAGTATTTGTTCGGTTGCTTGGATCAAGACTGGGATTTGTCACTCCATGTGATGGAGAGATATCTCTCGGCCCTCTCGGTACCACAAATACACGATAACCAAAGTAGCTTGCAAGCATGTGACTAATGTGTTTAGTCACAGAGATATTGTATTACAAAACAAGTACAGAGACTCGTTGGTAACGTGATTGAACTAGGTAAGGTGATTGTCGATACCGATGATCGAATCTCGGGAAAGTAACATATCGCTAGGCAAAGGGAACTGTATACGTGATTATCTAAATCCTCGACATCATGGTTTAAACCGATAAAGATCCTTGTTGAATATATGGGATTCAGTACGGGCATCCATGTCCCGCTATTGATTATTGATCGGAGAGGCGTCTTAGTCATGTCTACATGTTCCCAAACGCGTAGGATCACACACTTAACATTCGGTAACGTTTGGGTAGTATAGGGATATTCATAATAGCAACACCAAATATTGTTTGGAGTCTCGAATGAGATCTAGTAAATCAAGAGGAGCTTCGGATATATATATATATATATATATATATATATATATATATATATATATATATATATATATATATATATATATATATATATATATAGGGTGGGTCTATTATGATAACACCCTCTTAAGACCTTATTCTGCTAACAACAGGCTTATTCTGCACACCGCCCAGATCGCCGCCGCCCCTCTCGTCCCGACCTTGTACCGCGGCAGTGGCCTGGGAGCACCGCCGCCCCTCCCCTCCCAGCCTTCTACCACGACAGCGGCCTGGGAGCGCCGCCGCCCCTCTCCTCCCAGCCTTCTACCGCGGCGGCGGCCTGGGAGCACCACCGCCCCTCCCCTCCCAGCCTTCTACCGCGGCGGCTGCCTGGGAGCGATGCCGCCCCTCCCCTCCCCGCTTTCTCCAGCGGCGGCGGCCTGGGAGCGCCATGGCCCCTCCCCTACCGGCGTTCTTCTGCGGCGGCGGCCGGCAGCGACATCGCCCCTCCGCTACCAGCGTTCTTCCGCGACAGCTGCCAAGCAGCGACGCCGCCCATCGCCTCTCGCCCTTCTTCGGCGGCAACAACCGAGCAACACTTCTACCACCAACTGTACTTCATCAGATGTGGATTGGTGCTGCCTCGACATCAAACCAATTCGAGCAAGGAGGACTGTGCGCAAGGCTCCTTCATCCACGTCACCTTCTTGGTATAAGTCTGCAACGACCTTCAGAGCAAGTCCTCTGTCTCCGTTCACCTTGTGAAATGTCCAGACCGCTTATGAGCTTTTGAAGGGCAAGTGGACTGCACGGGCGAACGCAAAAGTTCTGCAGACGGACGAGAAGGGAACTTCCTCTTGCAAACGCAACAAATCACTGCAACACGAGGTAAGTAGTACACTTCCAGACTACTGTGCGGTTACTTCAGTTCACCTTGCAGGGTGATGCAGTGCGCTTGCGTAGGTTCAATACGGACAATGATGCAATGCGGTTACTTCAGTTCACCTTGCTTGGTTATGCAGTGCGCTTGCGTAGGTTCAATACGGACAACGATGCAGTGCGATTACTTCAGTTCACCTTGCTCGGTTATGCAGTACGCTTGCGTAGGTTCAATACGGACAATGATGCAGTGCGGTTACTTCAGTTGACCTTGCGGGGTGATGCAGTACGCTTGCGTAGGTTCAATACGGAGAACGATGTAGTGCGGTTACTTTAGTTCACCTTGCTCAGTTATGCAGTACGCTTGCGTAGGTTCAATACGGACAATGATGCAGTGCGGTTACTTCAGTTCACCTTGCGGGGTGATGCCTTCAGCGTGCAATACTTCGGCAATACCATTTCAAACACATTGCAGTTCACATGATTCAGTTCATTTAACCTGACAATGCAGCTCGGTCATTTTGTGTGCAGGAAATGATGTTCAACAGATACAAAATGCCACGCACAGTTGACGACACTGAGAACAACAACTTTCAGAAGAGTGAAGCTTCTTCTGAAAGAGATACTGGCTGGGTTACCCCTGAGATTCCTCGAGGTTTCTTCACAACAACAAGCAGGGCGCAGTACTCTCCGGAAGAGGATTTTTTCCAGGAAGAAGAGGTAGTCGAAGACGACGATAACGTCACATTCGTCTAGGAGGGAACTCACCAACGAGATGATGAAGATGATGACGATGAAGATGAGCCAATAATAGTTCTCAACCCTGAGTATAAGCACGAGTTCGCTACGTTTGGACAGCATGTCCGAACAGACAATGATGATGCAGTTGAACACGATGTTGCAGCAGATGATGATTATGACTATGATGATGTGCCACCGCTCCAAAATTTTCAAACCAACCCACTGACACATCGTCGCAACACTGGATTACCACCACGTCCACCTGCTGCACCCCAAAAAAGAGCTTAGCATCCACCTGCTGCACCGAAAAACAGAGCTCCAAGCAGACCTGCTACATCAACTTCGACACTACGATCACCAACGGTGCCTCGGTCAAAAGTCAACAGCAGGTACAAATCCTCCTCACTATTGCCGCCGCGAGATCCTCAAATACACATATCTGTTATAACCCCACCATGTCCAATACAACCCGGCGAGCTGCAAACACCATCAGGTGAATGACTCTACACACATGTAAGTTTATGTTCTGAAAAATAATAATGATAGTTGCAGTCCATTCAGATAACATTGCAGTGCACACTGATATTTCTTGTGAGGTTTGACCTAGCATCTAATACATTGGATTCTTCTGAAAACTTAGGAACATTGCAATGTTTATTAAACGCGTATGCACTCCTCGTATTTAAAAAATCGAATAGAACAAATTATCTCATAGAGCATTGCACTTAATGCAGGATAAAAACATGCCGCTGAACCTCATACCTGCCGCTGGAATGAAGTTCACCACGTACAACAAGGCATGGGACTTTTACAACAATTATGCAAGATGTGCAGGGTTTGGCATACGCAAGAGGGCAAAACACAAGACAAATGCCTACATTGTCTGCTCAAGAAAAGGGACACACAAGCAGACTGTGTCAGATTATCACCGGAAACATCAGAAAACATCAAAAAGGATTGACTGCAAGGCAAAGATTAGAGTCAAAAAGAGGAAGGATGGAAAATTTGTGATAGAAATGGTTGAACTCAACCACAATCACAAGATGCTGGAAAGCCCTGGGATGCTTTTGCACATGCGATCGCACAAAAAAGATGATCCTTTGATAGACCAGTTAGTGAAAGACATGCAACTGGATAACCACACACACGCTTAGATGATGTCAATGTTGTCGCGTATGTTTGATGGTGTAAAGTACATGGGACATACTAGCCGCGACTGGGTAAACAAGTAAGCACATCACAAACCATATCACTTAAGCATCCTGTCAGTAATTATTTCCTGTTTGATGAGATGAGTTTGCATTGCGTTTGAAAATGCAGGAAACAAAAGTTTTTCAGAGAAGATGTAATGCCCAGTATGATATTATACCTCCTACGTGTCGAGGCATGACTTAAAGGTATAAGCTCATACTAGAATGATCTCAAGTATGGTAACTTTGCATGACTCATGTAAAAGAGGGAGGAAATTGCAAAAGAGTAGTTGGCTTACACTCGCCATGTCACACAATACATTACATAAGCAATCATCATCCAAATAACATCACAGTCCGACTACAGATGAAGATCCAAATGAAAGATACCATAAATAAAGCCACAAGGTCAGAATCGCCCCTAGTAGAAGCCACTACCGATCCTCTGGGTAAGACACGTAGTATCGGCCATGTTCTTCATCGAACTCGCAGTACATCTCTGTCCCATCTCCTGTGTAGTTCACCATGGTACCTGCATCTGGTGTTGTGTAGAATCTGTGAGCCACGGAGGACTCAGCAATCCCGTTCCCGGGTAGCAAAACTATCTAAGCCTTGGGTGTGGAACAAGGCTGAAGAACAAAGGTTGCAGCTGCACTAGCACTAGCTTACGTGTTTAGAGCGAGAAGAGAAGTGCCACGAGCGTCAAAGTGATCACGAAGTGATCCTATCTAAGCACGTCATTCATAACCCCACCGTGTTCACTTCCCGAACCCCTTTCAGAAAATGACCGTCACGGTTACTCACGCTGGTAGTGTATTATGAACATGGTGTCAAGTTATTTACAACCGGATATTAACAAACTCCCATCTGCCACATAACCGCGGGCACGGCTTTCGAAAGATCAAACCCTGCAGGGGTGTCCCAACTTAGCCCATCACAAGCTCACGATCTGCGGAGTCGCAACTCCAAGGTGGGAAGACCCGAGTATTCTCGGAATCCCGTGCTAAAGATATTCCAACTAAGGTAAAACTAATCCAGCAAGACCTCCCGGCGTGCCGACACCCTGATAGTTGCCGCACGTATCTTGTCTCAAGCCACGTCCGGATGGGCGATTCTACAGGTTTTTACCAGCCCTTGAGTTTCCCCGAGGTGGCCCCGCAGAACCCCTAGTTTGGACCAACACTCATGTGGAGCACTGGCCCGGGTTGTTGATTAAGAAAAGGGTTTATAACTCCCTATGCAAGTTTTTAGTTGTTAGGCAAATGTAGAACCAAAGTCGGGCCTTGCTGGAAAAGCTTTAGCGCTAAGCAGGTTATCGAGGGGGGCCCATAAACCCCAACCGTGTTAGGGACGCAAAATCAAGGAACATAACACCGGTTTAAACGGTTCCGAGGGAGGCATGAGTGGAACAAAACACCAAGCAAGAGGTTAGCCTTCCACCCATTACCAATATATAGATGATTTAGTTTAACAGATTATATAGTGTGATATCCCAACAATAACTTCATCATGAAGCAAGAATCTTCAAATCTTCTCCTGCAACTAACAATGCTATAAGAGGGGCTGAGCGAAGCTTACGTAGCCAATTAAAGGTTTGCTAGGTTGGGTGGTTAGAGAGATTCATGGCTACAATAGGAGGCTGACAAACAAACATGGGCATCGAGACAATAAGCTAAAGAGCGAGACATCTAGCAATAGGCAAAGATAGTAATGATATCTGGGTCAGGTCATCTTGCCTGTCGAGTCGTCGATGGGATCGTAAGCCGGCTCCTCGTACTCAACCTCGATAGAAACCCCGCACTCGGTCTCGGCTCCCGGCTCTACTCAACATAAGAACACAACATGGCACAATATCAAACACGGTGCAATGCACGATCAACATGATGCAAGTATGATGTGCGTATGCATGTGGAAGCACTTGAACCTAAGGAGACGATGATGAAGAATGCCTCACCTTGGAAAACCAAGCGTGCCATTGGATAGAGGGGAAGATTTCGGTTGAAAACGATATAAAGATCGTCGGAAACGGACACACGGTTTGCAAATGGCAAGCAAAACAATATTCACACAAAGCTGCAGTTAACAGCCACATGGCATGTTTGGAGCAAGAAATAATTATGCTACATCACTCAAACATGGAGACAAAGGGCATGGACAGGAAGTAGACATGATACTTAACAAGTATGAACTTAGAACACACCCAAAAACCTACTGGAACACAATTAACAAAGCATGACAAGTTGCAATAAAATTATCCAGACTTAGCCAATATCTGGGAAGGCAAAAACATCATCACAATGCTGCCTTCGGAGGCACAAAATAACATGCATATCAACTCCACTAAGTGTATAAATATCATGGACATGTAATAGACATATCATACAGCAAACAACTCCATTGGAGCAACTCCATAGGAGGCATGGATCAATAGCAACAAGCAACACCAAATTGATCATGCTGATAAAAACCTGACAGGTATAATTTATAGCAATTTGGGAGCAAGAAATAAATAAGCTACAGCAGGCCATTTGTGCAAGTGAGGGCATGGATGGATATAGCATAACACGGACAACAAGGAATGATCATTTGACATTCTAAAACATACATGGATTTGAGTGAGGCATCAAGCAAACATAGCATCAGGTTAACAGATTTCCAGACTTAGCAGTTTTTTCACTAAGTATAAACAGTAACATTGGCATGGCATGTTTACAAGCTTTTTTAAGTCACCTCAAGGCATATCATGGAAAGTGGTTTGCACCACAGCAAAGACCAAATGATGGTGCTTCTAAAACATATTGACATGTGACATGAGGACAAACACATCAATAGCAATGAGCACTTCAAAACAGCATCTCATAACTAGTTTTAGCACTTAATAGCCACATGCACTTTTGCAACAGAGATTAACATGGCAATATGACACCTAACATGAATGCTACAGCAACCATCATGTAGAACACTTCACAATGAACATTTTGACATATCATATGCTCCATTTGGATAAACATGCACCAAGTTATCATATCTCAAACATGGAAACAAAATTACAAGTAACAACAGTTTTAAACATATAGCACTCTTGCCACGATGATTAGGTCATCAAGATGAACTCAAACAAGCATGCCACAGTGGAACAAAATGTAGAGCATATCACCACAATCATTTTGATATATCACATGCACAAATTAGACAAGCACACTAAAAGTTACAGCCACTCAAACATGCAACAAAATTAACAGATTCCTGGGACTAGAAAAAAAACAACCTCAAGGGGGGGGAGGGTTCGGGCGGACACGTCCGACGGGCGGTGGACCTATCCGACGTGCCGGTCGTGGCGGATCGGAGCGCGTCGGGCGACGGGGCTCGGGTCCACCCGGCACCGCGAGGGTCGCAGCCGGCGGCGGGAAGGACGGATCCGGCCGAGATCTGGCCGGCCGGCGGCGGATCCGGCGAGGAGCCGGCGACGGGGAGGGGCGGCGCCGGCGGCGAAGGTGCGGCGGCGCAGCCGCGGTCCGGGGCAGCGATGGCGGGCGCACCCGAGGCGGCGACGGTGGCCTGCGGGGCGGCGGTGGTGGAGCGAGCTCGCCGGCAGCGGTGAACGGGCGGTGGAAGAGGGCGCGGAGGCTGTCGAGCCGGCGGCGGAGGAGCGAGGCCTGCGGGGGCCGGCCTGGCGGGCCCGTGCGGTGGACGACGGCGGAGGCTGTCCGGGCTGCCACGTGTCGGACCCCGGTCGGTCCGGCGCGACGGCGGACACGTCCGGCGCACGGACGCACACGTCCGGCGGCGGGAGGAGGGCGAGAGCTAGGGTTTTTGCCCGAAATTTCGGGGGAGGGGGCTAATTTATAGATTCTGGGAGCTAGGAAGGTCCAAATGGGGAGCGGTTTTCGCCCACACGTTCGTGATCCGACGACCGAGATGATGGGAGGGGTTGTTCTGGGTTAGTGGGCTGTTGTGGAGGGGGTCTTGGGCCAAAAGGAAGGGGTACTTTTAGCCCACTAGGTTAACTGTTGGAGTACCAAACGAACTCCGAACGCGATGAAACTTGACAGGCGGCCTACACGTACCAAAACAACAACACACGCCAAGTCTCACCTCATTCCGGGAATGTTACATGGCCACACACGAAAGAAGGACTCGGGGGTGCCACGGTCACGTGTGTGAGTGTCGGAACTCGAAACGGACAACGGGAAGAGGCGAGTGGGACCGGGTGCAAGTAACAACACGAATGCAATGCAATGCACATGATAACATGACATGGATGAAATGCACACACGCACATGACAAAACAAAGAAACCCGAAATGAAAGAAGAGCCCGGAATGGAATTGATGAAGCCAACGTTTCATATATTGCCATAAATGGAAAGTGTTACATCTGGGGTGTTACAAACTCTCCTCTACTACGAAAAGATATCGTCCCGAGATCTAGTACTGGAAGAAGGAAGGATACTCGGAACGAAGGTGATCTTCTCGTTCCCACATAGCTTCTCGGTCGGTATGGTGTGACCACTTAACTTTCAAGAACTTGATTGACTTGTTGCGGGTCTTGCGCTCAGTTTCCTCAATAATAGCAACAGGGTGCTCACGGTATGACAAGTCTTGTTGAAGATCAATCTCCTCGAACGGAATGGTGCGTTCAGGTGTCTTGAAGCACTTGCGGAGTTGAGACACGTGGAACACGTCATGAACATTTGCAAAGTTGGATGGAAGCTCGAGTTGATAGGATAGATCGCCTCTTTTGCTAAGAATCTTGAAAGGGCCCACATATCTAGGAGCAAGCTTTCCTTTGATACCGAATCTTTGGATTCCTTTCATAGGAGAAACACAGAGATAGACATGATCTCCAATGTCAAAAGCCAAATCACGATGCTTGCCATCATAGTAACTCTTTTGACGCGACTGAGCGGCCTTGAGATTCTCACGTATGACTTTGCACATTTCTTCGGCTTCTGAGATCAAGTCATTGCCAAGAAGTTGACGTTCACCAGTCTCGGACCAGTTGAGAGGGGTACGGCACTTTCTGCCATAGAGGATTTCAAACGGAGTTTTGCCAGCACTTGCTTGGAAACTGTTGTTGCAAGAGAACTCGGCAAACGGAAGACAATCTTCCCACTTCATGCCAAAAGAGATGACACAAGCTCTGAGCATGTCTTCGAGGATCTGGTTCACTCTTTCGACCTGACCACTAGTCTGAGGGTGAAACACCGTGCTGAAACGAATCTTAGTGCCCATGGCTATCTGAAAGGAGTCCCAGAACTTGGATGTGAACTAACTTCCATGATCTGAGGAGATAACTTGAGGAATGCCATGCAACGAAACAATTCTGGAAGTGTACAACTCTGCCAACTGAGCTGCATTGATGGATTCTTTGATGGGAAGGAAGTGAGCTACTTTGGTTAGCTTGTCAATCACAACAAAGATAGCATCATTCCCCTTCTTGGACTTAGGAAACCCAGTGACGAAATCCATTTCAATGTGGTCGAATTTCCACTCGGGAATAGGAAGAGGTTGGAGGAGACCAGCTGGACGTTGATGCTCTGCCTTCACTCTTCTGCAGACATCACATTCGTTCATGAATTGGGCAATCTCCCTTTTCATGTGAGTCCACCAGTAAGATTGCTTGAGGTCTTGGTACATCTTGGAGCTTCCGGGATGAATCGAGAGGAGGGAATCATGTGCTTCGTTCATTACTGTCCTCAAAGAACAAGGTGTCTTTCTCATCAACGCGATAGCACTTGTATTTGGGAGTACCCTTAGCAATACCATGTTTCACTTTCTGCACCATAGCATCACTAAGTTGGGCCTCACGGATCTGATCTTCCAAGGTAGGAGCAACTTGAAGATTTGCAAGAAAGCCTTGCGGAATAACTTGGAGGTTGAGCTTCCTGAATGATTCACAAAGCTCAGGCTGGAACGGTTTGAGAAGGAGACTGTTGCAATATGCCTTTCTGCTCAAGGCATCTGCAATGACATTGGCCTTGCCAGGTGTATATTCAATGCTTGGATCATACTCTTGGATCATCTCAACCCAACGAGTCTGGCGAAGGTTCAGGTTAGGCTGTGTGAAGATGTACTTCTAGCTCTTGTGATCGGTGAAGATATCCACTTTTCTGCCCAACAGAAGGTGTCTCCACGTGATCAAGGCATGTACCACTACTGCTAGCTCAAGATCATGTGTGTGGTAGTTCTTCTCATTTGGTTTCAAGCCACAATCTTCTTGTCTTGCATGAGAACACCACCAAGTCCTTGTAAAGAAGCATCACAGAATACTTCATAGGGCTTGGACTCACCCGGAGGAGTAAGAACCGGAGCAGAAATGATCTTCTCTTTGAGTGTTTTGAATGCCACATCACAATCAGGAGTCCAGTTGTACTTGACATTCTTCTGCAACAGGTTGGAGAGAGGCTTGGCAATCTTGGAGAAGTTCTCAACGAACCTTTTGCAATAGCTAGCGAGACCAAGGAAGCTTCGGAGTTGCTTGACGTTCTGCGGGGGTTCCCAGTTGACAATAGCTTCAACTTTCTCGGGGTTGACAGAAATACCCTCAGCAGAGATGATATGGCCAAGATATAAGACTTTATCCAGCCAGAATTCACACTTGGAGAACTTCGCATAGAACTTGTGTTCACCTAGTTTGTCCAGGACCAAACGGAGGTGCTTGGCATGATCTTCTTCATTCTTGGAGAATACCAAGATGCCATCCAGATAGACGAGAACAAATTCATTGGTGTAGGGGTTGAATATGAAGTGCATCATCCTCGAGAAGGTGGGTGGAGCATTTGCGAGGCCAAAAGACATGACCGTGTATTCATAGGAGCCGTAGCTTGTTCTGAATGCGGTCTTGTGAATATCTTCTTCACGGATACGAATCTGATGGTAACCCATCCGGAGATCGAGTTTTGAGAACACCTTTGCTCCTTTGAGCTGCTCGAACAATTCATTGATATTGGGGAGCGGATACTTGTTCTTTATTGTCTTCTTGTTCAATGGCCGGTAATCAACGCAAAGGCGCTCCGTGCCATCCTTCTTCTTGACAAATAGAACACCACAGCCCCAAGGAGAAGTGCTAGGCCTGAGTAGACCCATATGCTCTTGCTCATCGAGTTGTCTCTTCAGCTCCTTCAACTCTTCAGGAGAAAGCTTGTACGGACGCCGACATGCTGGCTCGGTACCGGGCTCGAGTTCATTGACAAATTCAACTTGACGATGCAGGGCATGCCTGGAAGCTCTTCAGGAAAAACATCTTCATATTCATTGACGACCGGAATCTGAGAGATGGCATTAATCTCACCCTTGTCATTGAGAGAGAATAGCCTGATTGTGTTATCTCGAGAGGCGAAGATAATCACGTCTTCGTCAGGATGAGTAAGCTTGACTTCCTTATTTGCACAATCAATGTTTGCATCATGCTTGGAGAGCCAATCCATCCCAAAAATAAGATCAATGTCGGAGTTGCCGAGAATAACCGGAGAAACCAGAAAGCGGTAATCACCCATGTAAATAGATATATCCGGAGCATACAAGCTAGAATGCATCTGTTTCGCCGGAGAAGTAATTGCTAATTGCCTTGGTAAAGCCACTGTGTTCACATTATGCTTGGATGCAAATGGACATGACATGAAAGAATGTGATGCACCAGAATCAAACAAAACTTTAGCATGCTTAAGATTGCCTGAAAGGTTACCAAGTATCACATCTGAAGAATTCTCTGCTTGAGCTGCATTCATCAGATTCACTCTTGCAACCTTTGGATTGTGCTTGACAATAGCAGTGCTGACAAGTGGAGGAGGCGGAAGGCGCCTTGGGTTGGGACATTTGTTAGCATAATGACCCTTCTGAGTGCACTTGTTGCAAACCACTTCTGAGAGAGGACGGTGATAAGGAGCACTTGACTTCGAAGCTTGAAAGTGATTCTTGGACTGATTGCTTGGGTTGGGTGGGTGGGAGAAACCACGGCCACCAGAATGCTTGTTGTTGTTGTTGGGAGGGCGGAGCACTAGAGGAGGTGGAAGCCAAAATTCTGCTGCTTTGCGACCACTTGGGAAGAAGAGGAGGAGTTGACAGCATCTCTGATTCTCTTTTTTGAAGCTTCAACCTTGAGCTGGGCTGCCTCTTGCTTAAGTGCCATGTTATAGAATTGATCAAATTCATCCGGCTCAAACAAGGTGAGAGCTAGCTGGAGTTCATCCTTCAGACCACCACGGAACTGATAAATCTTGCTCTTGGAATCTGGGATGTCTTGCTTGGCATAGCGGGCAAGGTTTTGGAACTTGACATTGTATTGATAAACGGACATGGTGCCTTGCTTCAGGTTGCGGAATTGCTCACGCATACCTTCGATGACACTAGTTGGAATGTGGTGAGAGCGGAAATCCTTGCAGAAGTCAGTCCACGGGATTTCACGTCCTTCTCTGGAATCTTTGTACTGTTGCCACCAATCAGCGGCTTGGTCCTTGAGTTGGAAGGCGGCAAACTTGACATAATCCTCAGGTCTCACGTTACTGCACTCGAAATGCTTTTTGGTGTCTGTTATCCAGTCTTCAGCATCTAGCGGATCCACACAGTAACTGAACGCCTTCGGTTGGTTTGCCAGGAAGTAGTTGAGTGTAGCAAAGTGAGGTTGGTTGAATAAATTGCCTTGGCCTTGGTTCCCTTGACCACCTTGATTTGCTTGATTTTCTTGAATGTTCTGCATCATTTGCATAAGCATCTGGGTGTTCTGGTTCGTCGCTTGCATAATTGCTCTCCAGGCCTCAGACGGAGGAGGAGGGGAAGGAGGATGATCAGGAACTTCTTCACCCTCTGGGTTAGCATTGGGAACCCTTTTAGGAGCCATCCTGAATGAGATGACAACTATTAGCCATTGATTGAAAATATATATAAGCTGAATCAACAGCTAGAAATTGCAACATAAGTCTTCACAAGAACATTCGAACAAAATGAACGAATGTAATCCACAGTTTAATGGTACAACAATCTTCTCGAGAAGCCACTTGGGAGAACAAAATGTAAATAAAAACAACAAGGAGCAGATAGAACAAATACAAGATAGAAGCTTCGTTCGACATATTCGTGCTGAAAGCTTATGGAACGTGTTACAAAAGAGTTTTGCAATCCCCGGATCAGCATAGCCAAGGACCCTTTAAGATGCAACTCCCGATCGGAACAAACGCCCATAAAACCACTTCACTCAATGTAGAACCCCGAACTCCATATTATGCATTCGTTGGAATAATGCCTACGAACTACTAGATTAACCCACCTATTAATTTCCGAAAGTTTCCAGTTATGCAATTAGGTGTTGGGGATACAGGGGAAGCATCGCGCACTCAACTCTAATCCTACATCCAGCTGTATCCATCCATCAACTCATAACCAGTTATTTCCGGAAACCATTTACCTTGGACCTTCGAAACGCATATGCTATACAAGCTATGGCAATACTCCCGAACTACCTCCCCAGTACTGGGTGATGTCGGGGTTATCTTGCCACTAACCGCATAGAAGAGTTTTCGATGTCGGCCGTCTTAAGTATTCCATAATTGCTGCGATAGATTTGTGACGACAACACCTCGGAGCTCAACTACCCGGGACACTGCCACAACCCCTAAATGACAGGAGGCATCGAGAATAATGTTCTCGTCACAAAGACATCGGAACAATCCAAACAATACTCGCGTGATCCTAAAAATAATTTAGTGAATTTTTGAGAGTAGAAGAGATAAGTAATCGTCAGGAGTCCTCATCAGAGTGAAAAGGGATGAGGAGAAAAAAGAAATCCTACTCTCCGATATATATTTAGGACTCAAAACATTTTCAAGTGTGTGCCTAGACTCAACCGTCAACGATTCGATCAATCAGTGGGGGCTCCTAGGTCGGAGAAGGCTCTGATTACCAACTTGTAATGCCTAGTATGAGATTATACCTCCTACGTGTCGAGGCACGACTTAAAGGTATAAGCTCTTACTAGAGTGATCTCAAGTATGGTAACTTTGCACGACTCATGTAAAAGAGGGATGAAATTGCAAAAGAGTAGTTGGCTTACACTCACCACGTCACACAATACATTACATAAGCAATCATCATCCAAATAACATCACAGTCCGACTATGGACGAAGATCCAAATAAAAGATACCATAAATAAAGCCACAAGGTCCGAATCCCCCCTAGTAGAAGCCACTACTGATCCTCTGGGTAAGACACATAGTATCGCCCACGTTCTTCATCGAACTCCTAGTACATCTCTGTCCCATCTCCTGTGTAGTTCACCATGGTACCTGCATCTGGTGTTGTGTGGAATTTGTGAGCCACGGAGGACTCAGCAATCCCGTTCCCGGGTAGCAGAACTATCTAAGCCTTGGGGTGTGGAACAAGGCTGAAGAACAAAGGTTGCAGCTGCACTAGCACTAGCTTACGTGTTTAGAGAGAGAAGAGAAGTGCCACGAGCGTCAAAGTGATCACGAAGTGATCCTATCTAAGCACGTCATTCATAACCCCACCGTGTTCACTTCCCGAACCCCTTTCGGAAAATGACCGTCACGGTTACTCACGCTGGTAGTGTATTATGAACATGGTGTCAAGTTATCTACAACCGGATATTAACAAATTCCCATTTGCCACATAACCGCGGGCACGGCTTTCAGAAGATCAAACCCTGCAGGGGTGTCGCAACTTAGCCCATCACAAGCTCACGATCTGTGGAGTCGCAACTCCAAGGTGGGAAGACACGAGTATTCTCGGAATCCCGTGCTCAAGATATTCCGACTAAGGTAAAACTAATCCAGCAGGACCTCCCGGCGTGCCGACACCCTGATAGTAGCCGCGCGTATCTTGTCTCAGGCCAAGTCCGGATGGGCGATTCTACAGGTTTTTACCAGCCCTTCAGTTTCCCCGAGGTGGCCCCGCAGAACCCCCCAGTTTGGACCAACACTCATGTGGAGCACTGGCCCGGGTTGTTGATTAAGAAAAGGGTTTATAACTCCCTATGCAAGTTTTTAGTTGTTAGGCAAATGTAGAACCAAAGTCGGGCCTTGCTGGAAAAGCTTTAGCGCTAAGCGGGTTATCGAGGGGGGCCCATAAACCCCAACCATGTTAGGGCCGCAAAATCAAGGAACATAACACCGGTTTAAACGGTTCCTAGGGAGGCATGAGTGGAACAAAACACCAAGCAAGAGGCTTAGCCTTCCACCCATTACCAATATATAGATGATTTAGTTTAACAGATTATATAGTGTGATATCCCAACAATAACTTCATCATGAAGCAAGAATCTTCAAATCTTCTCCTACAACTAACAATGCTATAAGAGGGGCTGAGCGAAGCTTACGTAGCCAATCAAAGGTTTTCTAGGTTGGGTGGTCAGAGAGATTCATGGCTACAATAGGAGGCTGACAAACAAACATGGTCATTGAGGCAATAAGCTAAAGAGCGAGACATCTAGCAATAGGCAAAGATAGTAATGATATCTGGGTCAGGTCATCTTGCCTGTCGAGTCGTCGATGAGATCGTAAGCCGGCTCCTCGTAGTCAACCTCGGTAGAAACCTCGCACTCGGTCTCGGCTCCCGGCTCAACTCAACACAAGAACACAACATGGCACAATATCAAACACGGTGCAATGCACGATCAACATGATGCAAGTATGATGTGCGTATGCATGTGGAAGCACTTGAACCTAAGGAGACGATGATGAAGAAGGCCTCATCTTGGAAAACCAAGCATGACATTGGATAGAGGGAAAGATTTCGGTTGAAAACGATATAAAGATCGTCGGAAACGGACACACGGTTTGTAAATGGCAAGCAAAGCAATATTCACACAAAGCTGCAGTTAACAGCCACATGGCATGTTTGGAGCAAGAAGTAATTATGCTACAGCACTCACACATGGAGACAAAGGGCATGGACATGAAGTAGACATGATACTTAACAAGTATGAACTTAGAACACACCCAAAAACCTAATGGAACACGATTAACCAAGCATGGCAAGTTGCAATAAAATTATCCAGACTTAGCCAAAATCTGGGAAGGCAAAAACATCATCACGATGCTGCCTTCGGAGGCACAAAACAACATGCATATCAACTCCACTAAGTGTATAAAGATCATCGACATGCAATAGACATATCATATAGCAAACAAATCCATTGGAGCAACTCCATAGGAGGCATGGATCAATAGCAACAAGCTGCACCAAATTGATCATGCTGATAAAAACCTGACAGGCATAATATATAGCAACTTTGGAGCAAGAAATAAATAAGCTATAGCAGGCCATTTGTGCAAGTGAGGGCATGGATGGATAGAGAATAACATGGACAACAAGGAATGATCATTTGACATACTAAAACATGCATGGATTTGAGTGAGGCATCAAGCAAACATAGCATCAGGTTAACAGATTTCCAGACTTGGCAGTTTTTTCACTAAGTATAAAACAGTAATATTGGCATGGCATGTTTACAAGCTTTTTTAAGTCACCTCAAGGCATATCATGGAAAGTGGTTTGCACCACAGCAAAGACCATATGATGGTGCTTCTAAAACATATTGACATGTGACATGAGGACAAACACATCAATAGCAATGAGCACTTCAAAACAGCATCTCATAACAAGTTTCAGCACTTAACAACCACATGCACTTTTGCAACAGAGATTAACATGGCAATATGACACCTAACATGAATGCTAGAGCAACCATCATGTAGAGCACTTCACAATGAACATTTTGACATATCATATGCTCCATTTGGATAAACATGCACAGAGTTATCATATCTCAAACATGGCAACAAAATTACAAGTAACAGCAGATTTAAACATATAGCACTCTTGCCACGATGATTAGGTCATCAAGATGAACTCAAACAAGCATGCCACAGTGGAACAAAATGTAGAGCATATCACCCCGATCATTTTGATATATCACATGCACAATTTGGACAAGCACACTAAAAGTTCACTCAAACAAGCAACAAAATTAACAGATTCATGGGACTTAGAAAAAAAAACAACCTCAAGGGGGGGGGG
>LR738715.1:313770702-313792074 GCA_902687465.1 Secale cereale | reverse complement strand
GGTGGACCTGTCCAACGTGCGGGTCGGGGCGGATCGGAGCGGGTCGGGCGACGGGGCTCGTGTCCGCCCGGCACCGCGAGGGTTGTGGCCAGCGGCGGGAAGGACGGATCCGGCCAGGATCTGGCCGGCCGGCGGCGGATCCGGCGAGGAGCCGACGACGGGGAGGGACAGCGACGACGGGCGCACCCGAGGCGGCGGCGGTGGCCTGCGGGGCGACGGCGGTGGATCGAGCTCGCCGGAGCGGCGGATCTCGTCGGCGGCGGCGAACGGGCGGTGGAAGAGGGCGCGGAGGCGGTCGGGCCGGCGGCGGAGGAGCGAGGCCCGCGGGGGCCGGGGGCGGGCCCGTGCGGTGGACGGCGGCGGAGGCTGTCCGGGCGGCCACGTGTCGGACCCCGGTTGGTCCGGTGCGACGGCGGACACGTCCGGCGCGCGGACGGACACGTCCGGTGGCGGAAGGAGGGCGAGAGCTAGGGTTTTTGCCCGAAATTTCGGGGGACGGGGCTAATTTATAGATTCTGGGAGCTAGGAAGGTCCAAATGGGGAGCGGTTTTCGCCCACATGTTCGTGATCCGACGACCGAGATGATGGGAGGGGTTGTGATGGGTTAGTGGGCTGTCGTGGAGGGGGTCTTGGGCCAAAAGGAAGGGGTACTTTTAGCCCACTAGGTTAACCGTTGGAGTACCAAACGAACTCCAAACACGATGAAACTTGAGAGGCGGCCTACACGTACCAAAACAACAACACACGACAAGTCTCACCTCATTCCGGGAACGTTACACGGCCACACACGAAAGAAGGACTCGGGGGTGCAACGGTCACGTGTGTGAGTGTCGGAACTCAAAACGGATAACGGGAAGAGGCGAGTGGGACCGGGTGCAAGTGACAACACGAATGCAATGCAATGCACATGATAACATGACATGGATGAAATGCACACACGCACACGACAAAACGAAGAAACCCGAAATGAAAGAAGAGCCCAGAATGGAATTGATGAAGCCAACGTTTCATATATTGCAATAAATGGAAAGTGTTACATCTGGGGTGTTACAGAAGAGTCCCAAGATGACGTCAAGAAACTTTTGGATTTCTTCGAGAATATGCAGAAGATAAACCCAGAGTTTTTCTATGATTATGACGATGATGCCGATAACCATGTAAGAAACGTCTTTTGGGCCAACGCAAGTTGCAAAGGATCGTATGAAGATTTTGGAGACTGCGTTACATTTGACACGACGTACAAAACGAACAAATTCCACATGCCGCTGGGAGTGTTCGTGGGAGTGAACCATCATCTACAGAGCAACATATTTGCTGTTGCCCTCGTGCGAGACGAAACAATACCATCGTTCGAGTGGGTTTTCAAAACATTTCTGAGGTGTATGTACAACAAGCCGCCAATCTGCATGCTCACAGGTACAAAAAAAAACACACGTGCATACTTATGTTTGTTTCGTGCACTTATATTTCTTCCATCTTTATTACACACACAAACAACTTGATAAAAAAACACTATTTGTGCCTTCCCAAACCAGTGTTCTTCGATGAGGGTAGCATTAAAAACTACCCTCCCACATACTCTGCATAAGTTGTGTCAGTGGCATATCATGAAGAAGTACAAAGACCACCTCGCCTTGCTGTATAAGGCGCACGAGAAACTGAAGCATGAACTCAATGCGGTGCTCAACCACCCACTAATGCCGTCAGAATTTGAACGGGCATGGAACGACCTCATTCAGAAATACAAGTTGCAAAATGACAAAGTGATGAATTCACTGTGGGATGACAGGCACGAGTGTATCTCGGCTTACTACAAGGAAATTTTCTGTGCTCAGATGACTTCCACACAGAGAAGCGAGGGCATGAACCGCATACTGAAGAAAAACTATGTCAAAGAGAAGCATGATCTCCATCTGTTTGCTCAGTAGGTGGACAAGTGTGTTCAGACCAGGAAGGCCGTCAAACACGCAGAGACAGTAGCAAATGAGGTAAACGAAATGTCAATCAAAAAACTGCTAAAATATAACTACAAAACAAATATTTTTTTCATTTCTCTGGTTCGTAACAGTGCATTTCTGATCATGCAGTCAGACGTAAAGACAACAACCCAGTTTGGGTTCGAGGTTCAGCTATCCAAAGTGTATACAAGGGCAGTGTGTGCAGATTTCAAAGAAACACTCTACCGTAGCACTGCATTCAGAGCAGAACAGTGCCCTGAGAACCCGACAAAGTATCTAATACATCACTACAATATACCGGATGCATTTGACTGGGCAAGGCATAATTTCCAAGTGGTCGCCGATGAACAGAAAGGTGTCTACGAATGTGAGTGCAAACTCCGGACACACACAGGTGAGACTCCTATCACAAAAAATTCTAGTTTCTGATAGTCATGCACGAAAGCTCACTTACTTAACTTTAAAAGTCCACATGCATGACTAATTCACAAAACCAAATGAAGTTCACTTCTTTAAAATGAACAAATAACCAAAAAAATATGTGTTTATTAATTTCATGCAGTTCACTTACAAAACAAAGAAAACATGAGTTGTCTGCAGGGCTCTTTTGCGTCCATGTGTTATGCATGCTTTCTCATTTAAGAGTGCTCAAGATTCCTGAGGTGTACATCATGAAAAGATACACCCGTAACGCAAGATCAAATGAAACATTTGACAGAAGAGACTATGAATAAACAACACCAGATGGAACCTCGCTTTTTTGCCGTAGAAAATTGCTAACAGAAACATCAATGGACCTTGCAAACAGAGCAACAAGGTCCGATGTTGGGTGCCACAGAGGGTTGGCTGCTATGAGGGCACTGATCGAGGAAGTTGATGTGCTCAACGAAGAAGAAGAAGAAGAAGCAAAACTAAAGCAAGCAGAGAAATGCCAGCATGACAATAATGTTGAGGAAGTAGAAAATACTGAACACAATGGAAGTGGTGCTATCAAAAAAGAAACAATTCTTCCACCTCCTGTTTCAAACACAAGAGGAAGGAAGAAAGGGGCCGACGCAACCCAGAAAAAGGTTGCATGCAAGGACAAAAATGATGACAAAAACAATAAGCCACAGCCTGAGCTGGACAATGATGGTCACCCACTGGGAATAAACAGGTGCAAGAAATGAAATGAAATCAGCGGCCACAATTCCAGGACATGTACAAAAAGACATGAACAAGAAAACCAAGGACATGGCGATGCACAACCAAACATAAATTCCACTCATAGCACTAAGAAATGGACGAAACCGAGACTTTGCAGCATCTGCAATAAGAGGACGAGGCACAATGCAAGAACCTGCCTCAAAAGAATAAGACCAGAAAGCGAGCAAGAAGAAGAAGATGAAATCAAAGAAGTAGATGAAGAGGAGGAGGAAGAAGAGAGTGAAGAGGATGAAGAACATGAAGAAACCGAAGAAGCAGTGGCTTATGAAGAAACAGATGATGAAGATGAGGAAGAGCAAGAAGAGGAGGAAGAAGAGAGTGAAGAGGACGAAGAACATGAAGAAACAATGCCAACAAGAACACCTCAAGGGAATGCTGCTGTACAGAAACAACAGAGAACAACACCACTTTCAAAAAACAAGGTAGGAGAAAAGAAGGATGCAGTTCACATCACTGGAAAACGAAAGCAGCCATCAACAAGCACGCGGGGAGCAAGGAAGGATGCAGTTCACATCACTCAAAAATAAAAGCCACCATCAACCAGCACACGGGGAGCAAGGAAGGATGCAGTTCACAGCACTCAAAAACAAAAGCAACCATCAACCAGCACAACGGGAGCAAAGAAGGATGCAATTCACAACACTGAAAAACAAAAGCCGCAGTCAGCCAGCAGGCAGGAAGCAAAGAAGGACGCAGTTCATAACACTCAAAAACAAAAGCCAACATCAACCAGCACGCGAGGGACTACAAACACAATGGTGCATAGACAAGAACCAGCAACTCCGCCACGGAAAACCAAAAAAAGTGTGACGTTAGACACGATCCAGTCACCGCGGAGAAGCAATAGGTTAACGACCAAATAGATGAACTTCAATAAAGTAATCATATGCACAATAGTTTGCTTATCTGTATGACTTATGTATCAGTTTAAATTTTGTGTAAAAACAAATTTCCCACTGACTATGAGTTATTCAACTAAACCATCTAAAGAGAAATGGTGTATAGAGTATACCATATATATAGCAGTCTAGAGTAAAACTTTGACACATATTAATCCAAAAACGATGTAAAAATGCAGTTAGCTGCATGGCACCACGAAGTTCAGAATAATAATTGAAGCGGTTCAGACCACAAAAGTGCTTATTACAAAACACATCAAAAAGATGAAGCGTTCGAACACGCAAAAGTACTTATTACAAATCAACATCATAACCTTAACCAATCACGTCAAACGTGATTCTAACCTTACGATCCTCAAGTTTAAAGAAGTTGAGGAAAACAACTTGCTCAGACTTCAGGGCACTATCAATGACAAATTCCTTCCACCCTTTCTGCAGACACAGCCGCCCGTCAACGCCTACACTGTACTTGGCTGGTTGAACGTGTCAATTACCAAGAACAACTTAGAGAATTCCCTTCTTCTTGAGCCGGAGATACCTAATAGCTCGTTGGGGAATTTTCTGCAAAAAATCAGTATAGATTAACACAATCTAATGTGCAGTGCGGAACTTGCAAACAAGAAGTATGCTTACAACTATTATGAAGTTCTTGAGACTACCTGCATATAGTACAAAACATACAAGCGGGAAAAATTGTGGAAACTATTAGTTCTCATCGAGTATCTAAGCAGTTCACATATTGTAACAATGCAAAAAAAACATGAGCTTCATGCACACAAGCAAAAAAATAAAAACAACATATAAGTACAAAGTGCAGTACACTTCAATAAAACAAAATAAGTGCATTCCTAAAAAACTAGAAGTTCAGACTATTATGGAATTATACAGAAAAAATTAGAAAACACAAGGAAAAAATCAGATCAAGCGAAAAATACCATCTTGTAGTGAGTCTCCACATCTGTTGGTGTAAGCTGATGGACAAAAGGACGAGTGCGGCCAAGGCCACGGCGAAGCAGGGCGGAATAGAACGCAGAAACATTGATGTGGCCCATATCCAATCCTTTTCTGAATACTGTGCGATATGCAAGCTGCTTCGCTCGCCCAGCTCGGCACAATACCTTCCCCCCACGACGAGCACGACGGGCCTGCGAGCAAGCTGAGCAATCGCAGTGCGTCGGCACACCACAACCATGGTCGCAGCAGGAGAGAATGGCGCAGGGGCCTGGAGCCATTGCAACAAAAAAACTAGAAAATGAAAATAAAATAAAGAGAGGCTAGAGAAAGGAGAGAAGTTCCGGCTAGAGGAGAAATGAACTGCAAAGGAAGAGTAGAAGTTGGCCTACATTTATAGAATAGGAATGCAAAAAGGTCAAAACTGAAAATTAAAGGGGAGTTAATGAAAATTACGTTACAAAGAATGAAGGACAATCAATAAAGGTTTATGTTACAAAAGAAAAAAATATTGCCAGGAAGTTCTACAAAGACTTTGACTGTAGAAATTCCCACGAACTAACAGTAGTTCATTAAATAATAATTCTCTAAAAAATTATAATCCACAGACCATTTTACGTGTGCAGTTCTCCAAAGTCTTACCAGGAAGTTCACTATATGTGTGCATGAAGTGCAGTACATGCTCAAAATGAAGCACAAAGAAAAACACTTTCGCGCAGTGCACAAAAGCAGAATTAGTGCACCTGATGCCTGATGTAGTCCTTAAATGTAAGCCATGCAGTCCGCAGCGTTGGCAGAACCAGTCACAACTTTAGCACAAAGAAGCATGCATGCAATGCAAAAATGTGTACACCTGCAGCACATGACCTTGACGAATGCAGTGCACGTAGAGGCAACAAAGCAGTGCACACCCGTACACTAGAAAAAATGCTACGTAAGAGGGAAAAACAATAAAGATAAATGCTACCAATGCATTGCACAAAAATGTAGCGCAAACATGCGTAGTACAAAATGCGTGCACATGCAGTACAAACCCTGATCGATGCAGTGCAAGGATGTTTTGCTAAGCAGTGCACGCCCTTGCATTGAAAAACAAATACTTAAGATAGAAAATACATAGAAAAAAATTGACCACCACAGATGCACCCGTCCCCAGCCAGTCTCTTAGTAGGTCTGCACCCACAGAAGGCAAGACGTTCTGAGTCACAATGCATGGGGATGGGCACATATGGGCCCACAGGTCATAGAGCATAGAGCAGCGAGCGCCGTTTATAAGTGTCCAAATAAGTAACCAGAGGAGTTCGATACGTCAGCCTCGCCAGCGCTTATAAACAGGTCGGGCGCGCCTTCCGCGGGCGAGGTGGGACTAAATATTAGGCCGCACACAACGCACCGGGAACCAGCCGTCCTCACAGGCCGACCTGGGCCCAATGCGTCTTCACTCCCTGACCACAGGCTCAACAAGGCCCACCGAGAAAAAACAATAACTTCAAAAATAAAACATCATAGAAAAATAAAACGCAGGAAGCCCGAAGTCAACGTACAAATGCAGTCTGCGACGTCCAACAATGCAGTTCCCCACGTGGAAGCACTAAGTATTAGTTGTTCTCAAATGCAGTTCTCTTTCTACTGCATTACAGTATGGCTAAAATGAAGAATGCAACGCTGTTAGTTGAGAAAAGCAGTCCTCTATAAAATAAAGAACTGCATGAAAGAACTCCGTCAAGAAACTATGCGTGCGTACATCTGTATGAATACTAATCCGATATAATCTAGTGCACGAAGAATAAACTTCACTTCCATGCAGTGCACTATGTGGACGTACGCAGTTATGTTCTGGTAGAAAAGAAGTGCACTTACAAGGAAAATTCACTAAAAAACAAATCATCACATTTTCTGACCGTTGCGTCAATACCGTGAACTAGTCACGAAAAAAGAGGCGACGACGTTCCGGATTTCCAACGCACTACCTCATAGCAGAACCTCTGTGCAGTTGCCACGTAACTTAAAACAGAGCCCCACCACGCTACCACCCCGCTCCACCTCTCCCACATCCCGTCAAGTAGAGCAAAGTAGAGCAGAGGAGAAAACACAACTGCTTCGTCCCCCCCCCAAAAACCCCATTGCATCTTCTTGTTCACAATTCCTTTCACTAACCTCTCTCTCTAGAAAAACACGAGAGAGCAGAGGAGAGTCATGGCGGATGCACCTCTGTACAAGCAGCGCCGCAATTACACCAGGGAGCTCCACGACGTCGACCTCCACGGCAACCACAAGCTCCACGTCGTTTGCACAAGCAAGGGGAAAGACGTGGACAAGATGCTGTCCACGCTTAGGAGGAAGCTCGGCGGAATGCCCGTCAAACTAGTCGGCGTTGATGTCGAGTACACGCACTACGTGAAGCCACAACGGGCAGCAGTGCTCCAGCTATGCAAAGAAAAAGAATGCCTTGTCTACCACATCTGTGCAGCTAAAGATAGGTCAGAATAACTATCAATCTGTACTATTGCTTGTCAAAATTGATTTTAAATTTTCTTCACTGCAATCGCCAATATTTAAACTTTGGTTCTCATTTTTCAAAAGCGTGGCATATGAATTCATTGACAGTTTTCATCTGGCTCCATGTATGTCACTCATGTGTTCAATTCTTGAATTATATGATCTAGCAATACACGCAATTTTATTTTGTTTTACCTAGTACAAACTATTTGACTGAACAATAGAAAACTACAACATTACTATACAATACATGCATTGTTTATGCAATATATTATCAGATTTACTATTTATGCTGAACAAAGTTTTAGCAACTACTAAATGCAACAGATTCAGATATTCATATTGTAGTTCAGTTTCAGAAAAAACAAAAAAACCTAGGTAGTTCTAAGAAAATAAACTATATTCACTCTATACAAACATCTTGCAGGACAATGGAACTAGACAAATTCCTCATGAATGGTGAGTACACCTTCGTCAGATTCGCCATTGAAGGAGACAAAAGCAAGCTGAAGCTATCTAGTTTGGAGATCAACTCCGACAACTACATTGATATTCAGGTGGAATGGAGAGACCCATACAATAAAAAGAAGTTTGACTCTTTGGCTGATGTTGCCGGCAGGATGATAGACATCCACTACCATGACATGAAGAAAAAAAAATTAACCGCAAGGAGGACCATACTCTGTGGGGATTTTGTCCACTGCCAGAAAATCTTATCAAGTATGCAACAATAGATGCATTCGCAACATATGAGTCATGGAGAATCATCTACAATGTCATCATGGGACTGGACAGGGCAAAAAGAGACAAAGAAGCAAAGCAAAAGAAGAACAAGGCTGTAATCCAGTACATCAAATAGAAATAATTCAGGGTTATATTTTAGTTTCACTTTACTTTAGTCGTTGTGTTGTTCTTTGTTTCATGTATGCAAGCTTTTGATTATGTCCGTTGCTTCATATCGAACATATCTTTTGTATAAACAATGTCGTTTCAGAATTAGCATTAAATTTTATTTCTGTTGTTTGCTTATGTATCACAGTTTGCTACTGATCAATTGCTTTCGCTGAAGATTAGTTTCTGTTAGAACAAGTACCAGAAAACTTTAAAAAATTTAATGTGTGATACCAAAACATACTATTCACATACAAAACATATTAAAAAACAAACATTAAAAAAATTAAGTAATCTCACTACAACTCATACATAAAAAAGAAAGATTAATGCAGTTCACAATGGTAAAAAAATAAACATTACACATTTGTACACATGCAGTCCACAGAAAGTAATTATAGAAAAAGAACATTAATATTAATATTTATAAAGAAACATGAATACAGTTCACATAACAAATATAAGGCAGTTCACAAAGTGTATACATGAAGTGTAGTACATGCATAAATGAAGAACGAAGGGGCTGCAGCAACTTTCGTTCAGTGCACAACATACAGACTTGGTACGCGCAGTGCAGTACTCAACGTTCGTGCAAGCAGTACAAATGGCATCACTTGTACTACCACGAAATATACATACTCCAAAACAAAAAAATGCTTCAGATAAGGAAATAAAATTGACCACCCAGCTACAACCAGGCCCAAGCCAGTCCTGTAATAGGACACTAAAAAATGTGTGCAGTTCTCCAAAGTCTTACAAGGAAGTTCACTATATGTGTGCATGAAGTGCGGTACATACTCAAAATGAAGCACAAGAGAAGCACTTTCGCGCAGTGCACAATACATAATTACTCCACCTGATGCAGTACATAAATGTAAGTCATGCAGTCCGCAGCATTGGCATAACTAGTCACAACTTTGGCGCAAAGAAGGATGCACGCAGTGCAAAAATGTGTACACCTGCAGCACATGAGTATGACGAATGCAGTGTGTCGGTGTACTAAAGTAGGGGTACCTTAGTATCCCGACTTGTGCACGGGCGGTAGCAGCGTCCCGTGGCAGGGCTTGCCACGCGCCCGCCAAGGCCCGCTTTGGTTCCTTTGGAGCCATTCAAGAACAAAGTATTCAAGTTAAGGAAATAAGGCCCCAGCAAGAGGAGCTTGCCGGGAAGGCCGCTCCAGGCTCATAACCACCCCTTTAGCACCAGACCCTGGCAAGAGGAGCTTGCCAGGAAGGCCAAAGCATGGCATTTCAGAAGACTTGCCGTGGCGTCTCGCGCGCCCCGGCAAGGCCCGGAGAGCGACAAGCTTCCAGGCGCGGCAAGGTAGCGACCGCGGCAAGGGGCTTGCCGCGGCAAGCTTCCACTGTGTGCCCGCGCTCCAGCTCATCCGGCCACGCGTCGCCTTGGGGCCCTTCCGGGGGCACGTGGCGGAAGGCTGTGCAGCCTGGGGTACACGGTGGCAAGCCGCGATGACGAGGCCACCGTCGTGGCGAACGAAGACGCCCGGACGGACGCTTTTCGCACTATTTGGGGCGACGGTGACGGGCATTCAATGCCCTTGTCCCCCACCGTCAGGGTTAGGTATAGACCACTGTACATACACTGTTACAACTACCACCATTTTTACGTTTTTACCCTCACCTACGTTGCCACCTGTCGGAGACCCCTTTGACCTATAAAAGGAGGCCCATGCACAACGTAGAAGAGGTTCCGATTTTCGATCAGTCCAGCGCTCGGTATAGCTAGCGACAAGTACTGTAGCTCTTCTTGCTCCCGAGCCAAGAACACAATATAAACCAAGGCAGGAGTTGGGTTTTACGCATCCGTGCGGCCCGAACCTGGGTAAACTGCCCGCGTGCTCACCTCGATCTGCTCTTCGTGCTCCCTCAGCTCCCTTGCCGTACCGAAAAGGGGCTCCGGTCCCATAGGTGTTCGTGGGCGATCAGTTTCCCCGACACAGTGCACATAGATGCAACAAAGCAGTGCACACCCATACACTAGAAAAAATGATACGTAGGAGGGAAAAACAATAAAGATAAATGCTACCCATGCAGTGCACAAAAAATGTAGCGCAAACATGTGTAGTACGGAATGCGTGCACATGCAGTACAGAACCCTGATCGATGCAGTGCAAGGATGTTTTGCTAAGAAGTGCACGCCCTTCCATTGAAACAAATACTTAAGATAGAAAATACATAGAAAACAATTGACCACCGCAGATGCACCCGTCCCGAGCCAGTCTCTTAGTAGGTCTGCGCCCACAGAAGGAGAGTCGTTCTGAGTCACAATGCTTAGGGACGGGCACATTTGGGCCCACAGGTCATAGAGTATAGAGCAGCCAGCACCGTGTATAAGCGCCTAAATAAGTAACCAGAGGAGTTCGATACAGCAGCCTCGCCAACGCTTATAAACAGGTCGGGCGCGCCTTCCGCGGGCGAGGTGGGACTAAACATTAGGCCGCACACAACGCACCGGGAACCAGCCATGCTCACAGGCCGACCTGGGCCCAATGCGTCTTCACTCCCCGACCACAGGCCCAACAAGGCCCACCAAGAAAAAATAAACAAAGACCAACGACGCACAACTAGCAAGTTACTCCAGTACCCCCTCACCTTAAAAAAATGCAGTCCGCTGTGCTGTCCACTTTGGGACGGAAGATGTGCTGTGATAGGGAGGCGACGCACTGTAACGGACCCCCCTGCTCGGTCTCGCGCTAACGCACGCAGTGCGCTTGGTTTACAAGCGCAGTGTGGACATTCTATTTTTCCAACAATAGGACGCACGCAAACCCCAGAGCCACACCCCTAAGATAGATAGGGAGGCGACGGGGTGTGATGGACTCCCCTGCGCATGCGGCACCGCGGCATGCCGTGTCGCCACCTGCTCCGGCTCGTTACAGGCTCAGCCTCGCAGGGGGGTGGGGAGGGGGGTCACGACCCCCTCCCACCCCCTGCTCGGCCTCGCGCTAATGCATGCAGTGCGCTTGGTTTACAGGCGCAGTGCGGAAATTCTGTTTTTCCAACAATAGGACGCACGCAAACCCCAAAGCCACACCCCTAAGATAGACAGGGAGGCAACAGGGTGTGACGGACTCGCCTGCGCATGTGGCCCCGCGGCACGCCGCATCGCCGCCTGCTCCGGCTCGTTCCAGGCTCGGCCTCGCAGGGGGGTGGGGAGGGGGGGTCACGACCCCCTCCCACCCCCCTGCTCAGCCTCACACTAACGCACGTAGTGCGCTTGGTTTACTACATAGAATACAAAGAGCAAATACATATCTATAGACAACCAAAAAAATGGGCCCCCCCAACCCACCTCCCCTACCTTATAATACAAACAATAAAAAAAATAGCTAACTGAAGGGCGCATCTGTAGGCAATAGCAGTGCACTTGGTTAGGTGAAGCAGTGCAGTATCATAAAAGGAACGCAGTTCCAACATACACACATGAATGCAGGGTCTGCGGCAAAAAGTGCAGCAAAAAGAAAACAAAACAAAACAGGTGAAGCACAAACTTGTAGACAAATGCAGTGCTTTTTGTTGGACGAAGAAGTTCGGCATCACATGCAATGCAGTTTATGGGACACATAAGCTACATATAAGCATGACAAAAATGTCAGTTCACACAGAACATGTAAGTCAACAAAAATAAAAATATACACATATATATACTGTATGAATTATTTATATAAAATACACATACATATAGAAATTCGTCCAGAAGACATTGCTGCAAAAAAGCAGACGAAAAATCACAACAAATAGGAAACAAAAGTCTTTTCATACATTATATACCTTAGACACCACACAGTACACAACATGAACACTAGTTCTTTTCCATACACAGGGTTTTTACCAAGTAGATTGTTACTGCGTCTGCGACTGCGACTACGATTGCGATAGAGAAGTAAGACCGAGCTCCGCAATCAGTTCTCGTAGCTCAAGTGGCATGTCTTCATAAAACAAAATGGTCGAAGAATTGAACAGCAGCTGGAACATGTACTCCGCCTTCCAATCTTCAACAGCAGACTGGAAAAGAAAATAAAAAAATGCAGATATTGATTAACTAAAAAGGTTGTCATAAAGAACAAAAAGTCAAAAGGTAAAATAATAAAAAAAGTAACAAGAACAATAAGAAAACAGAGAAGGTGTTACGTCGGTTTTGATAATTTTCTCAACTAGACGTTGGCCGTCATACAACTGCGTCACCCTCAGAACATAGATTCGACACTCGTTTGCTCCCTGCGCTGCCACGACTGGGTAAGAGGGCTTCTCTGCCAATTTAACCCAGTCAGGGTGGTTCTTAGATTTATACACTTTTTCACCATAAATCGCCTTTAGCAACTGAGTCATCCTCCTCATCTGGCAAAAAAGGAAGCACAATGTAAAAATAACACACACCACAGTTCAATTACTATTCGGACGAACCAAAAAAATACAGAAGTTGTTCTCAACGTCTAGACAGTCCCTCTTTTAAATGCACGTGAGGTCATTTTCCTTTTATCTCCTTTTTTACAAGGATTATGGGGCTTTGAGAAAAATACAGTTCTGTCACGCATATGTTGCAGTGGACTACATAAACAAGTGTGGTTCTATGGGTGCTAACATTGCATGTGCAGTTTATAAAAAAAATGCAGTAGTAGAAACACAAAAAAGCTTTGCACTTGGCAAGAAAAAATGACATACCACTTCAGTGCAATCTGAGGGGTAATCACTCCTGCGCCACTTTGTCGTGACATCAGCATGGCCAGTGTACTTCCTAGTGTCATGGATATCAAACGTCTAGCGATGCTGGTTCATCGTGTATAAGGAATAATGACCATTCTTGGAGCGCGGCATCATAATCTGTTCACATCAAAAAAAGCAAAGAATGAAATGAAACTTATTTCGACATGTAGCACTAGAACCACTGTTCCAAAAAATAACTATAAAAATAAATGCATCAAACCAAGAAAAAATAAATGACGGGAAACAATGAACTTACCAGTTTTGCATCCAACAGGTTTACGTCGTCACCCAGAAAAACCTTGAACTGGTTAACTGCATCTTGTAAAACAAGCAGGCTATGCACAACTGGCAACACAAGGTATCCTTCACCATCTCTCTTCACAAAAGTTTCCATCTGAAGAACATACTGCAAAGAAAAAAGAACAAAAAAATAACATGAAAAAAAGAATAAACAATGCATGAAGGCATGGACATAAAAAACCCAGTACAAATAGAAAAAAATGACAGCACACGTTTACCATGATAAATAACGGTGAAAGTACCACACGTTCACCAGAATGATAAACTAAACCCATTTTAGGGTCTTGCTTCCAGTACTTGATGACAAAATCCATGAGATACGAATCCATTAAAGCTCCTTTGCCAAATGTATTATAGATATATTCAACAGTGTAACTATCAAGATCACCAAAAGGACTGTTCACCATAAAAAACACATTCCTGCAGTAAACATCCAGAGATGGGATCAATAAAATTAAAATTAAAAACAAAACACACAAAAAGGATCAAGGGCACACACATAAAACTTACCCGTGGTATTTGGTTACAAAATCTTTGCTGAGAACAAGATCCTTTATTTTCCTCGCCTCATCAATATAGTTGAACCTCGGAGTCTTCAATTTCTCTATAGAGCATCTCAACTTAAAAGCCCTCTCACCTGCCCTCTTGTTCGAAAAAACTTCAATGTCATCCACAGGAGGACGATTAATTGCTGCACTATGAGTCCTCGTGACGCGAGGACACGACGTAACAAAATCATCATCATCAACATCAAATACTTCGCGTGGAGAGCTAGGCCGAGAAACACTTCCACCATCAGGTCCAGACACCACAACTGGGTTCAAACCATGTCCAGCCAAAGAACCAGAATTATCTGGAGAGATTACAATGGCGCAATCCTCCATAACCACATCAGAACACTGGGACTCGAACAGTGACGTACAACCTTCATGAAGCCCCCCATCAAAACCTAAAACCGTGTAGAGAAAACATGGAAACAATCAGCACAAAAATACAAAACCAAAAAACATGCAATGCATCTCATTAGAACAAAAAAATGCAGTTCACTAAAGAATAGAGTGCAGCACAATTGTCTACAGCAATGCAGTCTACTTGCCTACATCAATGCAGAACGTAGAAATGTATACAATAATGCAGCCCACTTATAAAGAAACAATGCAGCTCACTTGCCCAAAAAATAAAATGCATTTCATTAACACAACAAAAAATATACACATATATTCTAGATCACAAAATTAACTAAACAAACTAGTAAAAAAAATCGTAAGAACCGGAAGCAAGTAGTAGACAAAAAATAAATAAAGGAAGGATAAAGAAGTTCACTAAAACAACCTTTATCTGCAGAAATTAAAAGTGATGTTAAATCAAGGGAACACTTTCTCGATGTGAGCCAACTATAGAGCATGGCCTTTCTGATGTAGCCAATGTGCTCCACCCCAAACTTAGCAACTTGTACACCATCCCAAGTCTACAGGAATTGAAACATATAGACTCCACAATCATGCCTGCAAATAAAAGAATAAAAAGCATCAGTCTCACAAAATGAATTTTAAAAAAACTTGAGCAGTATGGTGAAGAGCGGCTGTACGGAACACACCCATTAGGCTGTATTGGGACAATAACATGTTTCAACACAAATCCATCAAGTGTAGGAGGATTTAGCGGCTCATCAGAACTTGAGCTTCCTTCTTTCCATGCACGCTTGATATTTTTAACCATCCTCCTAAAAACCCTGATCGCATCAGGGTTGCCAGGTTTATTGAGAGAGTAAAGAAATTTAAACCGCCTTTCTTTCACATTTAACGCAACTACACAATAATGACCAACGCCATCCCTCGTATCTGGCAGATCAAAAGTTGCAAAAAGGACCTGTTCGAAGCACGAATAAATAAATAAAATTATGATAAGAAGAAGAAACAGAACACTATAAAAACAAACAAGCAAAATATAGTTTTCGACACATAAAAACGTTACTCACCGTATCCTTTTTATCAACACGCTCCTCAGCTTTTGAAGAGAACATCATTTTAACACTCCTGCCTACAGTACCACCATTCCAAATATTTGTCTGCCAATACAAAACCCAACATCAAATAGTGCTCAAGACAACATGTCGTCCAACGAAATCAGAAAAGAAAATCATAAAAATAAAACAAAAATTTATGCATTCTTACACAAATATGGAACGGGACAACCATTGTCGGAGATCCCTTAAACTTATCTACCAGCAAAGAAACCCCCAGATCTACAAGTCTTGTAGTGAGCGTCCCTTTATCCCAAAAGGATTGACCAGCTTCGCCAATGGTAATATCACCCATCTCAGGTTTAAAAGCAACCATGTCCCTGAATTTTTCATGAAAAACTGAAACATAAGATAGTAAAAAAAAACAAAAAAGAAAAAAGGCTAAAAACCAAAATTAGAAAATACATATGCACAAAACAATTTCTAAGTAACCATACTTCTTCTTCCTGTCCTTCCGAACCCTCGTAACAGCAGCATACAAGTCATTGTATCTTTTCAGAAGAGCTGGATCAATGCTCGACGGTGTCACAATAGGAAGTTCATCATGTGTAACAAAAAGATGAAGTTCACTTATCCAAAATAATGAAGTTCAAAAATTAAGATAAGGAAATTCTGCTAGCTCTTTTGAAAATCACAAACAAAAGATCAAGTTTCACTTAGCATTAAACAATGAATACAGATACCATAGTAATTAAACAAAATGAAATGAGAAAAACTTCAACTGCACTGTTCGAAACAAAACTCTTGCCTTTAGTGTCAGGGTCTCCATGCTGTTGTTCTTCAGAGCTGACCAAAACATTTTCTTTGATAGGTTGCGACGAATCCACCACAACCTCACTGGACTGCCCTTCTGCAGCAACATCAGCATTCTCTGGACTTACAACAGTCTGGTCAACTTCAGCGTCCTTAGATACTGCAGCTACATGTGGCTCCACTCTCGGTACTTCAGGAACATCGTTGGCCTCTAGACAAACAGGGGAAGCAACATCACTTAACAACAGGAACGACATTCTTCAGCGGCTTTTCAATACCAAAATCAGAATCTTCATGCCGACTGGGGGAAACAGCATCATGGGATTCTTGAGCTACAGAAGGGTCTACAAAGTCAAAAGCTACCGATGCAGAAGCACCAACACTGCTACCACCATCAACAGCACGACCGCCCTGATTCAGATCAACATGAACTTCCACGTTTTCTTCTCTAGTTCGTGGAAAGATTATAAAACACACAATAACACAAAAATAAACGTGGGGATAATTAACACAACAACAACTGCAACCCACGTGTATCAAAACAACTACAACTTCAACCCACATATATGTAAAAAAAGAACTGCAGTTCACTTTATCAAACGCTGCAGTTCAGCTATGTTAAATAATGAAGCTTACGTACGTAAAACATTATGGATCACGCATGCGAAATGGAATCCAGTTCACTTCTGTCAAAGACTGAAGCTCACACATGTAAAACTATTGCACCTAACATATGTAAATGAAAAATGCATATGAGTGAACATTACAGCATACATCAAGTTCACAACAAACAAAAAAAATTTAGATTACAACACACTAACTTAACAAGCAATACAACTATATCTTATCAGCTACAACATTCGGAGGGGACGATGCATCAGCCAAGACCTCGTCCTTCCCAGAGCCATCGTAGGATTCTTTCTGCACATCACAAGCAACAACACTAGTCTGTAGGCATAGAACAAACCAAAAACGAAAATAAGATGGTAACAAAAAAAGGAAAAACTTCAACTATGCACAAGCAGTACACACTTTACAACCATGAAGTACAAAAAAATACAATAAAAATGCAAGTTTAAGAAGAGGGACGCATGGCAGAATAATCATGGCAGAAGTACTTGTACCTGATCAATTCCATCGTCCCTAGTTCCATGGACACCAGAAGATTCCACTCCAGCCTATCACGAAAAACAAAAATAATGAGGAGCAGTGTCCACATAATACACAAAAGAGGTTCAAAAGCCACAAAAAACCTAGAACATACATTATCAGTGCCAACGCCAGCATCCTGATGGATAATTTTATCCAAAATATGCCCAGCATCCTACTCATACCGACCGCATTTTTCCTCTTGTGAATGTCTCAATTGAGCATATGAAGACCGAACATTCATCACTGCAATCTTCAGGCTTTCAATCACGCCACAATCAAAGTTGTGAGCAGCAACAATATCTTCATCTCGTGGGCCATGGCCAACAGGGAAAAAACCAGCAACTATCTTCAACCTTTCACCAGAGGTTGGCAAATCTTCAGTCAACTTCAAAACCTTCAGAAGCAGCTCATCAATCTCCTCGTGCTTTTTGCCGCCAACAAATGTATGTTTAGAAGTGCTTCTATTATCAAACACCTGTCGAGCCATGAAACCACGAGTACGCGACACCTCATCATCACAGGCAGGAAGCTGGCTACATATAGGCTCATAAAATCTAGCATGAGTGCTAGGTCCCGCATCAAAGCTGCCGCATACAGCAGCAATAGGACGGTAGTACACAATATCACCTGATGCCTTCCACTGCAAAAAAAAGACAAGAGGCAAAGAGAAGTACACATGTCAGTACTAGAGAAGTTCAGATTTATAATGGCTGCACCTTTAAAAAAAAGCTGATATTAAAAACTCAGATACACTAACTGGCAGCTTCCCAAATTTGTAAGTTTCCAAGCAAATCTTTCCATTCACAAGCACATCCTGATTGTATAACTTCATCAGGTCCTTTGTCGTCAGGTACGACGCACGTGGCGTCAACGTGTGCATGACTGAAAATTTGTGAAGGTTCAAGCAGTCAAGATACATAATCAGGGGGACAATGGCACAACCCTCTGCATAATTCTGCTTGCTGCCTTCTGTTTGCCACCTCACCACAGCTGCATGCAAGTAATCAACAGCAAGCTGGCAAAAGTCCATCTGAGCCATAGCCGCATAATCCATGTTCTCTACCATTGCAGCAACTCTACCCAAACGAAATGCATGCCCGGGCCACAGCAAATTCTGGTACAGTATCAGGAAGAACACCTTCACAGCAAGGTCAACTGTCACATGATCATCTTCCTGCACCAACACCTTCAACTTCTCAAGCAAGTCCTTGACACCTATACTTTTTGAACGGTCAAAGCCAAGTTCATCCTTGAGGGCACTCAACGAGTCATCATGGCCGCTGGCAGCAGGCATGGGTGTAGTGTGACGTCCCATGGGTAAATAAAAAATGTGATGAACTGCATCACGATTGATTCGAAGAACCCTGCCATTCCCAAAGTCCATTATCATGGTGGCAGGGTCAATCACTCCCATCAGATAACACTTAAGAATCCACGACACATTTTTCTATACCGTCAGTTCAAAGACAACACCAAATCCAGCATCCCGAACACGCCTACAGTGTTCCTCTTTCAACGAGGCAGCGGCCTTGCAAACAATGGGAAGCGACAAACGTACGGTCTTGTTTAATCGAGAATCATCTTCCTCAGCATCATCTTCAGTTGCATTTCTCTTACTAGACTTCTTCCTCTGTGTAAAGGGAAATACAATACACATTAGAAGACTAGCAATGAAAAAAAGAGACAGAGAAAACACAGATTTAATAACAATGAAGGAAACAAATGCTGTCCACTTCAACAAACCTTTGGAACAACATCCACCTCCTCACTAGAGTCACCATAAACATCTTCATCGACATCATCACGGGAACGCTTGGGTAGAGTCTTAGATGAACCACAGTCTTTGCGTCTACCAATATGAACAGCCCTCACAAAATCAGCAAGCACAAAGTCATCGTCATCAGAGTTGGCACCTTCAGTGACATGTAGTCGCTTGCACTGATGATCATCCTTTCCACCAGCTTCAGCAGTTCTCTTGCCAAGATTGTTGTTCATGCAAGCAACACGTGGACTCTGCCGAGGTGTACCACCTTCCTCAGCAACAGTACTCAGCCTCTTCTTCTGCAAAGAAGGCTTCTTCACCTTGGCAAATTTGGCACCCTTGGCACCATCTGCAGCTCTCCTCTGCTTCTCCTTCTCCGCAAACTCTTTTGAGTCAGTTTCAAACCTCAACTTCTCCTTCCTTTGCTTGAACTCATATTCACGAAGCTGTTCCGAGACCATCCAATCATGTGTAACTTCCTCTGTACCATCAACAGACTGCGATTAAGTTTCAGACAAGACATGACGTCTCTGGTCAAAGCTCACACCAACATTACCCTCTGCAAAATAATGGTCAATCAATTGAGTAACCTCCTCAAACCCAGGTGCCCCAGCATGGAAAACAGACACTGCGTCAAATGAAGTTTGACTATGGTCGTTAAAAAGTCCACAAAAAAAAACAAATGCAGTACACTTAGACATATAAATGCAGTGCCACAACCATAAGCTAAAAATAAAAAATAATGCATTGCACAAAAAACTCGAATAAAACAATAATGCAGTTCACACATACATATAGTAGAGTTCACACATACAAAATTAATGCAGTCCTGCACACACTAACTTCACGTTTGTTACCAACAAAATACCAGACTAGATACAGCAAGGCGACGCCAATTTGTACAACATCAAGTAACCAGCATACACAAAATCAACAAATCAATCACATACCAGGAGGAGCCACACTCAGGGGAGAACATTCAGTCGGCGAATTCACTTGATGTCCTCCCTCGACACCATGATCCTCACCACCAAGACAACGAGGGCCAATTGGTGTATCATTACGAGAACCACAATCACCTACTTGATTCAAAAAGAACAAGAAACATAAATTACAAAACATGACGCGCCAACTAACAAAGCATAAACCAATATACATGATGATTTAGGAAACTAGATAAACATCACACAAAATAAATAAAAAAGCCTAAAATAAACACTCCACATACCCTGAACTCCTCCTCCCACTCTGCTCGACAAAGACATGGCGTTTACCTGCACGACAACGACAAAGTGACAGATATAAGCAACAAAATCGGCAAAAATCTAACAAAACCTAGATCCACCTTGCTACACACGAGTATCGACTTCAAATCGAGATAAAAATCGACTGCCTATGGAAAAATTACACTAGCAAAAACAGCAACAACAACTATGAGAATCACAAAACAAGATGAGGGGACGAACATGTAATGCCCTGGATGTAACACTTTCCCTATATGGCAATATATAAACTTTGGCTTCATCAGTTCCATTCCGGGTTCTTCGTCTTTTCGGGTTTTCGTTGTTTTGTCGTGTGCGTGTGTGCATTCATCCATGTCATGTTGTCATGTGCATTGCATTGCATTGTGTTGTCGTTTGCATCCGGTCCCACTCGTTTCTTCCCGTTGTCCATTTCGAGTTCCGACGCTCTCACACGTGCCCGTGGCATCCCCGAGTCCTTCTTTCGTGTTTGGCCGTGTAACATTCCCGGAATGGCGTGAGACTTGTCGTGCGATGTTGTTTTGATACGTGTAAACCGCCTGTCAAGTTTCATCGCGTTTGGAGTTCGTTTGGTACTCCAACGGGTAACCTCATGGGCTAAAGGTACCTCCTCTTTGAGGCCCAAGACCCCCTCCACAACAGCCCAACAACCTAGCTCAACCTTTCCCATCATCTCGGCCGTTGAATTGTGATCGCGTGGCCGAAAACCGTTCCTCATTTGGAGTCTCCTAGCGACTTGTGCCTATATAAACGTCCACCCCTCCTTTTTTTCGTCCAAACCCTAGTCTTCTTCCTCCTCCATCCCCTTTTTCCCTTTTTTTCCCGTGCCCCGCAGATCCACCGCGCGCCGGACGTGTCCGCCGACGCCGGACACGTCCGCCGCCGCCCCCTCGACCAGTGGCAGGCCGCCACGTGGCCATCCGCCTCCTCCCTCCGCGCCGCCCCCCCCGGCCCGACGACGACCCGTCGCCGCCGCGTCCTGGGCCGCGCCC